>BMAU01020684.1:0-596468 GCA_019973935.1 Trichonephila clavipes | reverse complement strand
AGCTCCCAATCAGACACAAGGTTTTGCTCTATAAATTATTTCTCCGACCAATTTTGTTACATGCAATCTCCCATCTGGCTTCTGCTGCAGTAACTCACTTGAAAAAATTGCACGTTTTGCAAAATAAACACCTTCGAAAAATTACTATGCTCTCTGGTTTGTCAGAAACGAAATCTTGCACAAAGATCTCAAAATTGATCCAATTCTTGATTTCATTAAAAATCAGTCCAAAAGTTTTTTGACAGATTACCTCAAATTCCTAACCAATCTATCCGAGTCATCCCTGCCTATGATAACTCGGTCCCAAGCTCTGCAAAAAGACATAGAGCTGCTCTTCACCACATATATTAGCATTTTCCAGTCTTTAAAAGACTTCGGAGATCCTAAATATAGTCTGTAGTAACTCTTTTCAATTTTTTTTCTAAAAAAAAATTTTTAACTTTATATTGTATATATATGTATATATATTTTGTCATATTGTATATATATATATATATGTGCAAGATTTCATCTCCATTAAATTACTTCGACTTAAACCCACATTCTTTTGAATCGGTCTTGCGTGGTAGTTTAATTCCATGTCAATTATTCTCCTTTTTCACATCTTTTGTGGATCATCTTTTATTTTACTCATTTTCTTGCAGATGGCATCACATTATGGACACTTTCTGTGTCAACGCCTTTTCTTTTCTTTCGCTGTTCAGCGATACTCCCGTCATCACTACACGATTCAGCAGTGTTTGTCCTTTCCCTTTATTTAAACATCATGTACCACGAGCACCACGGCATTAATTGCTTTTATTTTCCATTTCATTTTTTTATCTTCCAAATTCCGTGTCTACTTTCTGATTCCGTTCCGTTAAGGACGAATTAGAGAAGAGCACAGATTTCTACCACCTCCCTCCGGGATGGTGCCTCATTAAATATGTTCCATACTTGCCGATTGAATTATTTCTCGCTCTCTCACTGGTAGTATGTTCTCAGCTACTGGTGAGAAGCTTTCTTTTAGAATGGCTTTGAGCAGTTGTTAATAATTTTGATAGTATCTTTTAAATTGTATGGAACTTTCAATTAATTCTTCTCTTTTTTTTCTTATTAATTATGATGAGAGGGTAATACTGTATTTTTGGTAAAGTACCTCGTATTTTGAAGCCGTGGGCCCAAAAGGAAGATTGCATATCGCTAGTCATTGTAACGTCTATGATTCTTCGTAATATTTGGCTAGCCTTATTAACTTCTTTAAAATTGCATTTCAATAATGAATCCGCCGTTTTATTTTGTTTCCAGATGTCATATGTGCGACATTGCGTGAATATGAATTAAAGAATTTTCATGCTCTTTAATTTTTTTATATATATTCTTTGCCAGTCATCCACATCTTTACACAGGCTCCTTTAAAATACATATTTGTTCTATCAGTGAAAAGCCAACATACCTGAAAGTAAGCAAAATGAAGTCGTGTTGAATAACACAGCCATTTCCTTCCGATCTTTTGTCCTGCCTTGGATATGAAACTATAATAAGATACTGAAAAGCTCCTTCCCTTGGCATCTTTTTGGAAATGACCTTCTGGTTGGTATGGGCCCAATTTTAAAATTTGTTCTCTTAAATCTGCATCTATGGGCGTACCTACATAATGCACAAAATCATTTCTAATCAATTTTGTTTCTTCGTTCCCATTTTTCGACTCCTTTTCTTTAGATAGAGTATATCCTTATTAGTTGAAGTGTCCGAAACTGTGTTTTTTTTTCTTGTGGATTAATTTTCACTTCCAAGATTTGTTCATCAAGTTCCCTGGCATTACTACTACTAGCACTTACACAAGATGATGAACTTGCGGATATTAAAAAGTTATCCAATTTTGCATATTTGCTATTAATATTATACATCTTTTCCTTTCGAATTTTTCGTTTTTGAGAACCACTCATTTTTTTTAACTCCACTCATTTTAGGGCCGCGTTTCTTCTTGTCTTAATAACAAAATAACAATATAAAAACCAGAATAATTAATTCCGTTTACAAAAACAGTTCTAAAATTACAAGAGAGAAAAGTGAGATCAAAATGTTTTAACAGTGAAGGAACACTCCCTATATTGAAGTGCATTGAATATAAAAATATATGTTCTAAAAACAATTTTGTGAAACATTTCCTATTATGCTTTATTTGATTGAATACTCATAAATCTACGGAAATTTCTGTGGGCATATGGGTTTCTAAATCATAACTCTGGACCATATAATCATTTAAAATGCTCTCTATGCGTTTTCAAGTATCTCAATACTATTTTTCTTGAAAAAAATCATAACAGATGTACATTATTTACGAGTTCGCTAAATGAAAATGAAATACATGTGGGGGAAGCTAAGGATGCCAATAAGTTACAATGCTACTACAGTAAAAAGTAACATGTCTTTTTTTCTCCCTACCACTAACATGAAGCTTACTAAAAAAAAGGAGTGATGAATTTTTTTTTTCTACCTTTCTATCATTTTATCCAACTTTTCTCTGTTAGTAATTTAGGTTTGAAAACAAAACCCACTAAAGAAAAGTATCTCTTTCGTCACGGGGATTGCAGTAAATTAAAATGAATATTGATTTGGTTATCGGATCTAAGATATCTAATAAGCGATCAAAGTTTTGATTTTGAATGATGTTAGATCGCCAATTTGAAAATCGGTTGAAAAAATTGGATTAAAAAAAATGTAAAGCTAATTTTGTGAAATTCTACGTTAATGGTGTCAGTCTAGCTTTGGGCCCCCTAGAAGCCTTGGGCCCCCGCAGTGCGGGGGTTGCGGTGGTGTACGTTACGCCACTGAATACACACTCATTTTTAGATGTGATTCTTACTTAATTCTTGAAATTCAAGTGCTTAATAATGTGTTCATATAATAATTTTATAATACTAGCGAACAGTTTGAGAACGATTACTTGAATATAATAACTATAGTAAGTTATTTATTTATATTTTTAGCTTATTTATACATAGCTCAACGTTTCTCAAACTGTGGGCGCGCCCCCCCCTGGGGGCGCGATACTCTACAAAGGGGGTGCGTTTTGAAAAGTCAAAAACAAAAGGTTATTTAAAAATTCTTAATTTACTGAAAGTAAACAAACAAAATACTTTCTGATATAATAAAAATATATAATGCACTTAGAAATGTATCAGTACTGTACAATGTATATTTTAGTATTAATTTAACAATACTAAGTTAAGAAAAAGTTTTATAATTATCAGTCACCCCATAGGTTTGTATTAACTTTTATCTTGATAATTTGTATTGTTTTTAAATAATTCCTTAACTGCCGATTAAAAGTTACGCAATACGCTCCCCACCGTTTACCACGTAGACGAACGTATTTTGATATTTTTGAAGGTGAAAAAGGAATAAAAAAGCAAATCGTCTGAAATAAATAAATTCTTCGCAAACATTATGAAGGTTCTTTTATAGCATTCCAAAGCCGTTCGGAATAATTTTATGGATAACACTACACAGAAAAGATCGTATTTTGGAAAGACGTATATATATGTCCAGAAAATTAATGCTTTGGCTAAGTGAGACGTTTTTATACGTCGGTAGCACATAAGAAGTTAAAGTGGAATGGTAGCTTTAGTGTCAAAGTATAATATTATTGAATTCAATACATTGTTATTGTACAAAGGGGGCGCGATGAAAAAGATGATTGAATAGTGGGTCGCGTATATTGAAAGTTTGAGAAGCACTGACATAGCTAACTATATAAAATTTATTCAGTGTCGCTTCTACAAATAGTAAAACAGAGAGGTCATAACATCATACATCTTAAAATTAGAAGATTAAAGAAAAGATGGGGAAAATAGTTTTTAATTATTTCGATCAAAATATTATATTTCATACTTTTAAAATGCTTTCCTTCTTTGGCTGATTCTTAAGGTATCCGACTACGTTCGGAACCGTGATTTTAAAAAAGCGCGTAAAAGGATAACGTTCATGATATTTAGTGTCACTCAGATTAGAATACATGCATAAAATTGTTTTAAGGACAGTTTGACAAAAAAAAATTTAAATATAATATTTTGGCAAAAAATTAACTTAGAATAATCTTTTTCCAAATGTTCTCCTTTTGAGAAAAATGGATCTATTATAATAATATTTTGCCTGTATATAGCTCAGACCTCTCTACAGAGGCTCAACTAGAATTTTTGAAAAATTCACATTATTTTTAGAGTTACCACCAATTGAAATAATTATTCGCGTTTTTTTTCTTAAAATTGCTCCCTTCTGTAGTCGGTAAAATATGAATAAACCCACTTCTAAATTATGTATTTCAAAAATTCTAGTTGAGGCTCTGAGCAGAGGTCTGAGCTATTTACAGGCAAAATATTATTCTAATAGAAACATTTTTTACAAAAGGAGAACATTTGGAAAAAAGATTATTCTAAGTTAATTTTTTTGCCAAAATATTGTATTTAAATAAAAAAAAATTGTCAAAATGTCCTTAAAACAGTTTTATGCATATATTCTAATCTAAGTGACACTAAATATCATGAAAATTATCCATTTATGCGCTTTTGAAAATCACGGTTCCGAACGTAGTCGGATACCTTAAGCACAAAACTAAGAGGGAACAAAAAATAATTTTTTTTATAATCAATAAATCGCTTTGAAAAAATATTAAATACCGGGTGGGCAAAAAGTCCGGAGTTAAAAATTCATAAAATCCGGAGAAATGAACGAAAAAAAAACTGTTTGCAGGATCAGCATTAGTATGTCACGGGATTTTTTTTAAGCTAGAAAAAAAATAATTCGAAAATCATCCGGTAGGTGGCGCTGATGTGCGCAAATCAAAGAAACAATGCATAAATAATGAACAGAAAACTTTCACAACTTTATTACATCAGAATATGTTCCACATGACTACCACCACAGGGGAGAAGACACTCCAGACGAGTGACAAATCCAGCAACGGCAGAGTGCAACATGTCCGGATGTATGGAGGATACTTCTCTGCGGATCGCATCTTTCAGTTCCGACAGACTTGATGGACCGGATAGATACACGTGAGATTTCAAATATCCCCACAACCAGAAGTCTGCCAGTGTTAAATCTGGAGACCGAGGAGGCCATGGGTACCTGCAGCGCCTGCTAACGATTCTGTCTTCCCCGAACGTCTGTATCAGGAATGCCTTAACCGGGTTAGCAGTGTGACTGGTTGCTCCATCCTGCATGAACGTGACATTCGAAATCTGACCTCGCTGAATTAAACATGGCACGACAGCCTCCCACAGAAGCGTTAGATAACGCTGAGCATTTACCGTTTCTGTTATTCATCCCTTTACTGGGCACTGCGTTTCAAAAAGAAGGGTCCTATGATAAATGAACTCGTGAAACCACACCATGCTGTCACTTTTGGGGAATGCAATGGCTTCTGTGTGTACTCACGTGGATTAGAGGTCGCCCAAATACGACAGTTATGGTTGTTAACGTCACCATGAAGCGAGAAAGGAGCTCCATCTGTCCACAAGATGTTAAAAACCCATGTGGGATCCTGTTCCATTTTAGAGAAGGCCCACTTCGCAAATGCTTCCCTCTGTGCGGTATCTGCTGGCAAAAGTTCATGGCACGATTGCAATTTGTATGGGTACAGCTGGAGGATTTGACGAAGAATATTGCGGACAGATGATGGTGGTAAGCCCAATCGTCTGGCAGTTTCACGAGCACTGCTGGTCCCTGAAGCTGCTTCGGACGCAATCGCTTCCATTTCGACAGCAATGCAGGCTGCACGTGCTTCTTTCAAGCATAGTCGTCCAGCTCGTGCTCGATCCTCCAGCTTTCCAGTTTCCTCAAAACGTTTAACAAGCTTTAAGAGACCTGCAGGTGTTAAAGGGCCTTTTCCACCCTTCACATTTTTCTGAACTCGGAATTTACGCAAGGCAATGGTCGCTGATTCCCCCTTCATGTAAAACAACTTCACTAACAAAGCTTTATCCGACGCACTGAGCATCCTTGTTCACATTCACTGTTTGTAATGGTGAAATGAATGTGGATTCATTGAGAGCAAAGGTTTTTATAGCCGTCTAATTTGCATATTTCCACCACAGACGCTTGTAACAGCGCCACCTACCGGATGATTTTCGAATTATTTTTTTTTCTTTTAAAAAATCCCGTGACATACTAATGGTGATCCTGCAAACAGTTTTTTTTTCGTTCATTTCTCCGGATTTTATGAATCTTTAAAGTTTTTACGGACTTTTTGCCCACCCGGTATTTGCTTCAAATTTCTTCAAATCTCTGAGTACCTTGTAAAACAAATATTGAAAAACTAGCCTTAGATTAGAAGAGACCTTAAATTTTCAAAGGTATTAACAATTTGGAAATAAATATTTCCTTCGAAAAAGAAATATTTATTTCCAAATAAATAATGTAATAATAATTGTTTTTCTGGTTTATTCGATAAGATCAAAAGCAAATAACCAGTTTACTCTTGAAATTTTGTTCACATATTTATTTGCATTTGTTGAAGTCCTTGCCCGAATTGAGAAAAAAAATTAAATAGCACTACTATAAAAAAGCATCATGTGTGATTTATAAAAAGTAGATAAATATCATAACAAAAAATATTGATCTTGTAGCAGCTGAGTTATTGGCTCGTCACGAAAGCTTTCCTATGCATCCTCTCAAATTTATTCCTCATTTTTCAGAGATTGATTAAAACAGACAAAACTTAATTAGTGAAGGGATCTACGGAAAATAATTTACGAGCTTTTAACTAACATCTCCGTCATACTTTTTTATAAGAGAGGTTAATAAATCGATAGTAATTATATAATTTCATTAGACACATAAAAAAACTTCAACTTATTGAAAAAATAATTTCTGAGTGCGAGAGTATTATTCTTTTCCCAAATTAATGATTACCTTTCTTGTCAGGAAGAAAATTCGATTAATTTGTACACTTTACTCGCAAACTCTACTCTAAAATTAATAAGAGGAAAAAGAACTTTTGCTACCGCCGCTTAATATAAGTAATGTAATTGAACAATATTTTTGTTAATGCATTTTTTCCTATTATTTTGATTTATGCAAGAGGGTAGTAATCTAGTTTTTAAGGAAATGGAATGACAACATTTATTCAGAAAAACTGGAATATATGTCAATATACATTTTGATTCTTTAATTCTTTCGAATGGAATACTGTACAAATATAGACTAAAACTTTTAAATTTCTCTTACTGAAATAAATATAAACTCTGTTTGCATCTGATGTCTCGGAAATCACTTTCTAATAATATGAATTATAAATTCAGCCAAGCCTAATAACCATTTTTAGGATTATCTGAATTTATTTCTCTTATTTTTGCGAAGTGATTCCGCAGTATAACATAAAATGCAAAAGAGTTCTTGCATTTATTTTAGTTAGACAAATTTAAAAGTTTTAGCTTAGATAGAATTGTACAGTACTCCAATTGATGACAAAAATATCACAAGAATGGGAGCAGATTTCCTAAAAAGATAACTTAATGATCAAGAAAATAATAAGTAGTTGGAATAATATTTAGAATATCTTTTTTGTAGAAAAAATTCTGGTTAAAACGGCAGGATTAGATAGAAAGATATATTAGCTGTGTGAATAAATTTAAGGCATTTTAAAGTTGGAAGCCGAATTTTTGAAACATTTTATGCCTGTTCCAATATTAATTTTGAAATTTTTTAACATTATTTAAATTAATTCCTTAATTTTTTATTTATAGTGATATTTTTAAGAAATAGGAATTATTGGTTTTCAGAATTTTTGAAGGTATTATTGAGAATTTAAGGCATTTTTCGAAATTACTTGATATAATAAAACAAACATTAAATTTGGGATGTACCTCCCCTTGGAAGTACATCCCTCGAAGTATCAGCGTGAGCTAGAGGTGTAGGGTTAGAGAAAGAACTCGGATCAAACATTATCTTAATAATGACTTTATTAAGATATTCAACTTAAACTTTTAACAAATATAATTATAATAATTAATATTAGAGAATCTACGATGACGCAATACGCAACACACAATATATGTATTTATATTTATAATATGATCAATTCTAATTCTCAGACCAATCTCAATAATCGAACCGCCTAATCCTCAATTCTAATAAAGTGTAATCAATCCTACCTTATATTATTCCGTAATGCTACTTGTCTTTATCTGCAATGGTATGCAGCTTGACGGTTAACTTCTAGTCGAACACCATTATGTTTATCCACGGAAAATAGAACTTAAACAATCTTACACCACGAACTGCAATAATCATCAACTGCCACAACGCACATCAATTGTCTAACATTCCTTTACATTGCCATTCCGCTTACTCTAAGATCCTATACTTAAAGTCGGTTTATTTGCATTTTTTCTTCACATCTCGTTTTTTGGATTTGGTTGGAAAAGAGTTGCCATTAATTCTGGCCCAAAGAACCTGAAGGACTTGTTAAAGAAAAGACGCGTAAGACGTCACAACCCCTCCAAGTAACAAAACGTGATTTATTCGAGGGTCTTAATGGCCCTTAAGAAATTACGTGCCTAAATTTTATTCTAACGGTTAATTTCTAATGCTTCACTTAAATTTTAAGTTTCACTATTCATCTTAAGTTTAATTTTTAATATTCCTCCTTAATTTAAATTTTCCACAGCTTCAATAAATTTTACTTAATTAATTAGATTAACATTCATAGTCATGCATTTTAATCACGGTAGATTCTGTCATGTACAGAATAAATAGACATGTCCCATCTGGGTAACAGAGCCGGAGAAAAACCATATATGACATAAATGGTAGAAAAAACGAGGCCCACACGTCTCTTAACTAACTTAATTCTACCTAAATGTTTACTTAAATTTTAACAATTTTTCTTCTTTACAGTTTCTCATATCCGTCATGAAACATTAGCTCTGTTCTTTGTAGAAAGATAGACTTCAGGGTCTGTCACCCTGAAACAAAAATCTCTTAAGTGATTTGAAAAAAAAAACAAAGTTTTACACATTATGATTACATTTCACAATTTTGATATAGTACATAGCACTTTTAATTTGTAACTAATTTCTATACATATTTTTCCTCTGGTTCTTTCAAAAACTTCCCCTCTAATCGCGTAACGCTGGTTAAATGTTATGTTAGTATGCTATCTACGCAGCGTTTCCCAAAACCAGATGTTCCTTAATATGAAATAATATAACAACACATATACATACACTATACAATTACAAAAAATTTTCAATAAACCATTAAAACAAATAACCAAAGGAATTGTCGCATCTTAGCGAAGTCATACACAGAAGTAAACAAATGCATTTTTACAATTTTTTTCTTCATATTTATATAAAAATTTACAAGACAAAAGCTTATTTTTCTCTTCTAGAAAAACCAACTCTCCTTGTAGTGTCCACTTTTGCTTGGATTCTTACCATTATCCGAGAACTACCAGTTCTTATCTCCGTCTCGTCACATTTCCTATGACGATATATTCTAACCTGATCTACATTAATCGTTAACCTTTTTCCCGCCTTCCATATCACTACGTTGTTATTCTTTACATCTAATACTCTATACGGACCTTCAAATTTTGGTTTAAATTTAACTACCACTTTTCTTGTTGCCGAACTTAAAGAATGTGTTGCTATCAAAACCCAATCCTTCACCTTAATTTGCACATCACGCCTACGTCTATTATAATATTTCTCCCATTTTTCATGTTTAGTTTTTGTGTTTCGTCTAGCCTCCTCAAACAATCTTTCAATATTTCCAACTGCAAATTCCATTCCGTCTGATGCCATCACTAATTTCTGAAAAGGCGTAATCAACTTTCTACCTAAAAATAATTCCGCAGGGGTTTCCCCCGTTGTTTCGTTTACAGCCGTACGAATAGCATAAGCAAACTCACGTAAGAATTGATCCCATGTGTCATGTTGCTCATTGACATAATTTGCAATCATTTGCACCAGATCGCGATTTACTCGTTCTGTTCTATTTGCTTGAGGTCTATATACAACAGTCTTCACATGCCTTATGCCTAATCTTTCACTTAAATCCTCAAAAATATCGGAAATAAATTGGGGACCATTATCACTAATTAATTTTATTGTAGCTCCAAAACGCGATATATAATTATCAAAACAATTATCTGCTATAACTCGAGCAGAGGCTTTTTAAGAGGTATGATTTCAGCTCACTTGCTGAAATGATCCATAATTACTAATACATATCGGTTGCGTCTTACTCTCGACACGGGATACGGACCTAACAAATCTAACGTAACTATTTCATTTGGATAATTTGATACAATTAGTATTAACCGACCAGCTGGTAACGCGTTTTTATAATTATTAATTTGGCACATATGGCATGTAGAGACATATTGATCAATAAATTTTCTCATATACGGGAAATAACAAACATCCCTTATTTTATGATAAGTTTTAAAACGTCCGAAATGACCTGCTAATGGCTTTTCATGAAATTCTCTCATAATTTCATTCCTTAAAGATTTTTTTTGAATGTATACTCGCATTTCTTCTAATGACGTTGCATATTTCGCATAAAATAACAAGCTTTCTACTAGCCTAAAATCGCGAGATCAATTCTCACATATTGCCGCATTAACCGAGCTATTTTCTGGTTTTTCTAGATATCTATAGATATGATCTACCTCTGGGTCTGCTTTTTGTTCTTCTATTAACTAATCTCGTGATGAAAGTACCAAATCTCTGATTATTGCACAATTAACTTTATCTCCTATTATACTTTCAATTGTATTATTATCTAAAACATTACCCACAACCTTTAACTTCGTTTCTGACAAATCAACGCGCAAATTCCCGTCATCTATCTTAATATCTTCGACCTGTGATTCTTGAATCGCCAACGATTTCCGATCAAAGTCCAAAATGATCTTTGATCCACTTATGAAGTCTATCCCAAGAATACATGGGTATTCCAAATCTGCTAACACATGGAACAACAAAGGCTTTTCGAAATCCCGTATTCGAATATTTAATTCCACAACTCCCATATTTCGACATTTAGCTCCATGCGCCGTGATCACCTGAGTACTCGATTTCTTTACTTGTTTATAAAAAAAATATTTTTGGTATGTCTCTTCCGATATAAATGACTTCTCCGCTCCAGTGTCCCATAACACTTTCGTAAAAGTTTCGTCTAATAAAATAGGAACATACGGAAGTTCTACCGGATACATACATATTGCTGAAAGTTTAATCGGTGACTGATTTATCGACTGCGTCTGATAACCTTTAATATCACTCACTTTCAAAACATTTAATCGTCCCATTTGCTTTCTACTGCCTCGACTAAAATTTTCACTCGAACCCCTATTTCTTTGGTCCCCTCTACTAAAATCGTCATTTTGACCTAGATTTCTAAATTGATATCCCCTATCGTTAAATCTGCGATCATCGTTTTGAAATCTATTCCTGCTCTCGAACCACTGATTTCCTTGACGGTTGTTCTGATAGTTACCCCTATAATCATTTCTACCATTATTTGGTCTATGTACCACTTCAGAATTTCTCCAATTTCCTCGATTATTACCAACATTAGATATCCTACGCTCTTTCCAACCTCGTCCTTCCACGTTATATATTACTACTTCTCGAACTCAATGTTGCCTTGCATCAATATCTTTCCTCAAACTTAGCTAATACTTCTAATAATTGGATCGTCGTTTGTGGATTACGCACCTTCACGTAATCTTGTACTTGCGGCTCAAGTCTAACAAAAATATGATCTACAAGGGCTTTCTCAGACATCCCCAGTTCTAATTTATTGTTTAACTTAAGCAAATCGTAAACAAAATCTGTCGGCTCCTGGTTCTGTCTTTGTTGAGACGCGTAAAAACGTGTCTCTAAATCTTTCCTATTTTGGATGGCAGGGAATGCTTTCGACAATGCTGCTTTCAGCTGTGCCAAGTCCGTGGCGGTATTTTGCACTAACGTCGATCCGAATATTTGGTACCAATCCAGGGCTCTACCCAGGAGATGACCCTTTAAATAAGCACACGATAAGTCCCTGGGTATTTCAAGTAATTTAATTTGGTTATCTATACCCTCTAAAAATTCGGTGACGTTCTCCGACCCAGAAAAATATACTTCTGGCCAAACATTAAATCCTCTCGCGTTTCTCATCTCGGGGTCATATATATTAAACCTATTTGGGCGCCATTGTGATGTACCTACCCTTGGAAGTACATCCCTCGAAGTATCAGCGTGAGCTAGAGGTGTAGGGCTAGCGAAAGAACTCGGATCAAACATTATCTTAATATGACTTTGTTAAGATATTCAACTTAAACTTTTGACAAATATAATTATAATAATTAATATGAGAGAATCTACGATGACGCAATACGCAACACACAATATATGTATTTATATTTATAATATGATCAATTCTAATTTAGACCAATCTCAATAATCGAACCGCCTATAATCCTCAATTCTAATAAAGTGTAATCAATCCTACCTTATATTATTCCGTAATGCTACTTGTCTTTATCTGCAATGGTATGCAGCTTGACGGTTAACTTCTAGTCGAACACCAATATGTGTTTATCCACGGCAAGTAGAACTTAAACAATCTTACACCACGAACTGCAATAATCATCAACTGCCACAACGCACATCAATTGTCTAACATTCCTTTACATTGCCATTCCGCTTACTCTAAGATCCTATATTTAAAGTCGGTTTATTTGCATTTCTTCTTCACATCTCGTTTCTTGGATTTGGTTGGAAAAGAGTTGCCATTAATTCTGGCCCAAAGAACCTAAAGGACTTGTTAAAGAAAAGACGCGTAAGACGTCACAAATTATATTAAATATCGCTTTTATTATACTTAAGAGAAACTACGGCTGGTATTAATATTAATATAAGGTCTCTTTTATTAAAAAAAGTATTGATTTTTAAATACTTATTGGTAATGCATTAATATTAATTGATAAGATTTCATTGTCTGTGATATTAATACATTTACACATTCTTTAGGGATAAGTTTATATTTCACTTTGTCTAAAATGAATAATTCACTACCTACTGAAAAAAAGAGGAAACAGAGATTCAAAAAACATAATACATTGCAATAGACATTCAAAAGATTAAAAAATGAGAAATGATAATATTTAGAACATTTTTTGATTACAAAATCATTCTTACCTCAATATTTTTTTCATAATTTATAACCCCGCATAATTATTATTAGAAAATGTATTACTAGTTTCTTTTATATAGTTATTGTAATTATTTTACAAACAATTTTTAGACTCTTTTTAACCGGTGTGTCTCGTCATAAACACATTTACATTACAAAAAATCTAATATTTTCTAACTGAATTCAGAAATTTTTCTAAAATGAATAATGTATGTTTTTTTCCGAATTAGTTGTTGAACATGTTTAACAAAAATACTAGAAACTTTTCTTTATTTATATTGCCAAATTTTCAAAAATTTTCTTTCAACGTCTTATATGCCTAAAGAAATATACTTGCGTATTATACTGTCGACCAATTTCGCCGAACGAAAAGACATCGTCAGTTCAAAAAATTTCTCCAACTTATATCATTATTATTAATGCTGTGTTTGAACATGCGTGTAAATGGTTTCCACGATTGGCTGTATTTTTCGTCATTTGGTATAATATCTTTTGATCTGACGAAACTGGCAATACGTAAGCAGCAAGAAACTTAATAACCAACTGTAAATAGATTCATGATTTCTCTGAAATAAATTTATATGCACATTATGTGAATTCCTAACATTCCATAGTAATCTTTATGGGGAATTCATTTAGTAAGTTTGTGAATAAGTCTCTTACTCGTATTTTAAATATCAAATTTTAGAAAATACTACAGATCAGAATTAAAGATTATATTTAACACACTTGACCTAATTTTACATCCACTTTAAGAGTTCCGATTATTTTACGTGAGATTTATTTAAAACAGATTACAACAACTTCTAGAGCTGAAACAACTCAATTAAACAAAGGTTACTTCAGCAACTCTAATGCAGACTAGGATTAAAAATAGTGTCATATTTTTCCTCTTTCACCTCTCACTTGAAATCAAGTCGATTAAACTTAATTTCATTCTGCCACATCAAGTAGAAGAATAATTTTACCATCTATCTTCCAATCTACTAGGCTTCTAGTATCTTACTTTTTGGATTAAGTGAATGATTTCATATTTTCATATTGATTCTTTTTGAGAAGTAGCTCTTTGTTAATAACCTTCTCGTAAATGAATTCAAGTATATTTTTGGAAGCAGAGAGTGGAAATGTGTTTGTAAAGTCCTGGTGATGTTGCGAAGAAGGGGGTCCTTATGGAAGTAACTCAGTAGATTTTAACAAAGATATATATTTAATGCATGAGAATTAGACCAAATAAAGGGTGTTTTTTTAGAGGTATAGAACTTTAAATTGCAATAAAACAACGATGTATTATTCTATTGACATGAATTTTTTTTATTCGAACGATAATCTTATGGCATTACATTTTAAATATGATTTCTGGCATAGGACTGCCACGGCTGGCTCGGATGTAGTCCAATCTGGACGTCCAATTTTTGATGACTTTTTCCAACATTTGTGGCCGTATATCGACAATAACACGGCGAATGTTGTCTTCCAAATGGTCAAGCGTTTGTGGCTTATCCGCATAGACCAATGACTTTACATAGCCCCACAGAAAATAGTCTAGCGGTGTTAAATCACGAGATCTTGGAGGCCAACTAACAGGTCCAAACCGCGAAATTAGGCGGTCGCCAAACGTGTCTTTCAATAAATCGATTGTGGCACGAGCTGTGTGACATGTTGCGCCGTCTTGTTGGAACCACAGCTCCTGGACATCATGATTGTTCAATTCAGGAATGAAAAAGTTAGTAATCATGGCTCTATACCGATCACCATTGACTGTAACGTTGTGGCCTTCATCGTTTTTGAAGAAGGATTCCACCAGCCCATAAAGCTTACCAAACAGTCAGTTTTTCTGGATGTAACGGTGTTTCGACATACACTTGTGGATTAGCTTTACTCCAAATGCGGCAGTTTTGTTTGTTGACGTAGCCATTCAACCAGAAGTGCGCTTCATCGCTAAACAAAATTCGCTTATGAAAATCGGGAACAACGACAATCTCGTTTTGGGCCCATTCGACGAATCTACGCCTTGCTTGATCATATTTAAAATGTAATGCCACAAGATTATCTTTCGAATAAAAAAAATTCATGTCAATCGAATAATACATCGTTGTTTTATTGCAATTTAAAGTTCTATACCTCTAAAAAAACAGCCTTTACATGCCTTGCACTAAATCATGTTTTAACAATTCTCACTTTAAAATTGAAAAGTTTAATTTTGAAGTTGCTGGCAGTTGAAATTATTTAGAGGTCCGGAACTACTACTGAGATACAAAAGAGAATTACTACGGTTAATAGATGTCTTAATAGAGCATCAAAATATATGAAATTGAATTGAATCCAAAGAAAAACAAAACGGTTCAATTGTTTAAAAGTCTTTTAACTTATGCATGTCAAACCTGGTCCATGTCTCGAACAGATGAGAACATAATAAGTGTCTACGAAAGGAACATTTTAAGATTTATTTCTGCAGAAATTCAGAAAAAGGGAACGTGGTGAAGAGTATCCAAATTTGAGCTCTATCACTCATATATAGAATCTGACATCGTTTACTTCATCAAATTACAACGAACTAAATGGGCAGGTCACGCTGTCAAGGAAGACCGCACCACTTAATAAGCATTCAACTCCCAACCAATTGTCACACGGAGAAAAAGGAGGCCAAATCCTAGATGGATTGATGGCCTAGAAAAAGATCTCCTAGTTTTGACAACTAAAAATTGGAGAACACTAACAGGAAGAAGGCTGGCCAGGAAAAGCTTCTTGAGAAGACCAAGGCCCACTTTGGGCTGTCGAGCCACTGAAAAAAGGAAAAAAAAGGGAATATTTAATGGAATCATATGAGTTGAATACGGGGAACATAAATATTCTACAATGACACAAGCCAAAGTAATCGAATAACTAGTGATGCCATTCTACAGTTGCTAAATTACAATAGGAAGGGAGGTTGCCACATGTTACTATTGCATCAGGATATGAAATAAGTCTACACAACGTAAATTAAGATTAAAATAGCATTTAACTAGCATACCAGGGAAATAACATCAAGTGCAGGAAGACAGAAAAATACAAGCTTAAATTCGATCTAGTAATGTAATGGGCTAAATTTGTGATATCATGATCACATGATAAATGCAATCACGAATTTCCAATCAATCGTTTCATGCGCTTCCCCATTGCCTTTTGCTTTTAAAAGAAACTTTCTTTTAAAAAGTACTTATTTGTTAACAATAACATGCATAGGTAAACAAAATAAACAAATACCCTATAATTTAGGAGATTTTTTTTTAAATTTAGAAAACATTTAGAAATTTTTAAAATATTTGGACTTTTTTACCCAATTTTGAAATCTGATTACATTTATCATGTCTATGTGCTCGTTTCGAAAAAATGTCCTTCGTCTTATTCGAACTTAAATATATATACACTCAGAACATTGAAAATAGCGAACCAAGAAGGAAGCTAAGTACAATCGCGAAACTTTGCAAATAAGTACAGCGTAATGTGATATGCAAATGATCCAAGTTTTGTGCCAATACGCATGCTCATGCACGCCGAGGTGGCGCTACAATCAGGAAGAGGGTGCTATATAAGCCAGCGCAAATTCGAAGATTCATAAACGTGACGATTACCCGCCGATTGTAGGAAGACTTTGGTAAGTGAAACATGCCAGGTAAACGTGCTAGAAGACATTTCTCACAGTAAAGCGAGTTTGAGAGAGGCCTGATCATCGAGATGAAAACTGCAGGCTGGTCGACGAGCCGTGTTGCTGGCCAGGTGGGTCGTTCGGAGTGTGCCGTTAGAAATTGTTGGGAGCAGTGGACACGAGAAGGTACCCACGCGCGGAAAACCGGGTCTGGAGCGACCAGGAAGACCACGAGGATCGAAGGATCGTACGGCAAGCACTTGTGGATCCCACATTGACTCGTTCAACGATACCAGCAGACGTAGGCGTAGTAATTGTTCCACAAACAAATTTCCAGACACCTTGCAGAAGCAAATCTTAAATCCAAGTGCCCTTTCCGTGCACTCCCTTTAACACCGGAACATTGGAAACTGCGTCTACAGTGGTGCCAAGCCAGATCAATGTGGAATGTCACAGATTGGCAAAAGGTTGTGTTTAGTGATGAATCCCGGTTTGTTTCGGGGACAGATGATAACCGTGTACGGGTGTGGAGGTGCCCTGGTGAGCGGTACAATTCCCCCCACACTGTTCTACGTCACACTGCCCGCACAGCTGGTGTAATGGTTTGTTGAGCCATAGCCTATGTTAGCCGGTCCACTTTAATTGTGATGCATGGAAACTTAACGGGCCAACGTTACGTTGATGATATTCTTCGACTCCATGTAGAACCTTTCCTAAATGGTCTCCCACGGGCAATTTTCCAGCAAGATAAAGCTCTTCCGCATACAGCAAGAGTTGCTTAAGACTTCCTACGTCATTTTCAGACTCTTCCATGGCCGGCCCGCTCCCCCGATTTGTCCCCTGTAGAGCACGTGTGGGATCAGCTAAAACGGCAGATGCCATAGTGTCCCTCTGTACATGATTTAGAGTTGGCTGTTCAAGATTTGTGGGCCTATCTGCCTCAGGACAGCATAATGTGTCTAATCAACTCAATGCCGGACTGTGTGGTGGCATGTATTGCAGCTGGAGGTGGTCCAACGCGCTATTGAAGTTGACCAGTATTTGTGTCGTTGCACACCCTGTATTCTTTTAATTGTCTTGTTTTTGAAATCAAGTGATTCTCTCATCTGTGTATTAAATTTCATTTCAATCCGATGCTTTCTTCCTGGGTCGTTATTTTCAATGTTCTTGAGTGTACATATATTTATTTCTAGCATGTTGATGGATACATACTAACTTAGAACTGTCATTAATATCAGTGGTGGAAGAAACCTTTCTAACAGTTGGATATTTAAATAAAAAATTATAATTACTTCCTTAGTTTTAAAAATGATGCTGGATAAAAAAAACAGATTCAGAAATTCCACTAATTCATTAATTCTAAAATTTCGTTTTCTATTCAAGAATTTTCACAAATACTTCTAAAGCTTCTGCAACGACTGCGCAGCGATACGGCCCACACCCCTCTATACATGTCTTGTTTGATAGATTAGAGCAGGTGGCTCGTTTGTGAGTTGGAGACAGTGCACATGGCTTTGGGATCATTGTCCATTGCTTGGCCTCTGGTCTGCACCGTCAGTATGTCTGGAGCAATAATAGACATAACAGAGTCCCCTTGTGTGACAATTGATGGGGCCTGTCTGACTGAAGAGGCTGACGCCTCGGAGGATGGCAGGAAAATTGCTTCAAAGAAAGAATGGCGCCGTGGTGAGAAGTGTTCAGATGTTGGGACGAACTTTTTTCCCGGTGCATTCGAGGACCAGACTGAGCCATTGTTAGGTCCGCGCCAGTAGGGTGCTAATGAGTCTGAGGGCCGTGTGCAGACTTTTGTGGACCTGCCAATGAGAAATTATGAGGGGCGTGTAGTGGACCCTCTCCCCCGGCGTTTAAAAGGGTCATTTTCGCAAAAAAGGAGAGATCGAGACGAGAACTGCTTGTCTTGCAAACAGAAAGAAACGAGAGAAAACGCTCGTGATGGGGAGAGCGAGCGGAGTCCTCTAAGGCAGTGATTCCCAAAGTGGTCTATATAGACCCCCAGGGGTCTATTGCGACCTGCAAGGGGTCCACGACAGCAAAAAAATAATTTGGGGGTCTATGATAGTGATTCTATCGTGACTTTAGTTTTAAAACAAAAAATGTAATCAAGTAGAAACCAAATTTTACCTATTTAACAGATTTATCTACTAAATTTAATCAGGTAAATTTTTCACTTACAAGGAGACAGAATAAATTTTATTAAAACAAGACCCATTTCCAGAAATTAATTAAAGAAGTATAGTAGTGGAGATCCCGAATTTTTCCTCAATTCGTCACAGACAATCTGTCAAGACTACGTTCAACGTTTAACTGACTTTTATTCAGATTTTGAAACCAGGTTTGGAAATGCTTTGACTATGGTAATGCCACTGTAGGCAATTGATTCATATGGTCCTATTCAAAAAAATGTAACATATATTGCTGTAGGAACTTATCGGAATAAGCACTAACGAAGATTTTAAAGTTTATAAACGGATGTCAGCCATTTTGGCTTTCAAAAGACAAACCTGCTATTTGTCCCGAATCATGGAATATCGTGAAAAAATGTTTAATTGTTTTTCTTGGTGGGAAGAAGTTTCAGCATGATTGTCAATCTCCAAAACAAACAAAAAAAGAACAAAAGATTTTTAAAAAAACAACTGGACACTACCAACAGAGGAAATGTAAGGTTAAATCTGACAAGATTAATACCGAATGTTGAAAATTTGCTATTGTAGAACCCCAGATTCAACACTCCCACATTAAAATCATTTGTTTGTTGTTTAGTTATTTTATGTAACGGTTATTTTATGTATTAATTAACTTTTAATTTATAATGAATTAACATGTGCTTTTTAAATTTTAAACATATTTCATTACAGTTAAAAATTTAATTCTTTTAAAGTAGTAGTAGTAGTAACAGCTGTGTCAAAATGACATTTAAGTTGATAAATTTGCAAAATTTCAATATTAAAATAAGCAGGAGTCTACCCCAAACCGAAAAACATGGCAAGGGGACTTTGAGACAAAAAAGTTTGGGAACCTCTGTTCTAGAGGATCTGGTGATGCTGACGAACTGGGTAGGGCGAACACCCTCCGGAGAATAGAGAACGGTTCGAAGAAAAAAGTACTCGGCGGTTGCAAAACGATTAGGTAACCGTTCAACATGGGACTGTAGTTTGTTATTCTTACTTGTAAATAATGGACTAATTAGTCTACGCCTTTCATTATACTGCTTGAATTGAAATAATATTGACGAAGAATATGAGTAAAGTAAACTCTTTGAATGTCTTGCAGTGTGAATGAAAACGCTACTTCGTCACGACGTTACATTTCAAGTATATTGCTCGTAGTCCATTAGTAAGCCAATATCGGAATCTAAGGAATAAATCTATCAACGACTTTATTCGTGAAAATAGAAAAATATTTCATCATTATTTATTGTTAATGAATGATCAAAAAATTTTTTTTTGCTGTGGGAAAAAAAATCTTGTGATAACCGACTAGAGATAAGACGATTAATAAATTTCCATTTATGCTAGTTGAACACGCACATAAAAAAATATTTGTACTTCCCGGTCAACCGGACGAAAGCGATAAATAACCAACTATTGCTATCAACACTTCAGACGAAATATCACAAACTCTCTAATCATTTCACGTACTTTTATTTTCGAATATCTTTCGTGACGGCACCAAAAATGTCAAGTTGATGAGATTTGCTCCCTTTTAACCAAACAAAGTACAAAATATATTTTGTTTTTAAATTTAAATTTCTTCTAAAGTTTCCAATGAAATGAAGTAAAAAAATTTCAAAATAATTAGTGTCTTCAGTTTTTTCCTTACACGTATTATCACAGGTTATGTTTAAACAGGAATATAAATAATATCTGAACATATATAGATCAAAGAGAAAAACTAATTTTGGAAGTGTCCTATTCATCTTGTAATTGTGTTCCCATGCCGCTTTAATTTTTTTCGACTTGCTGTAATTGGAAAATACATTACATGGATTTGGTATTTCAACAAAGGGGTATTAAAATTTACAAATTATTTCTTTTCCTAATTATTTTGTTCGTTATGTGACAGAAAAATTGATTACGGTGTAGATAACCTCCTTTGAAAAGAGATTGAAATTAAATAATTAATTTCACAACTTTCTTTTCAAATTGCATTGTAGTTTCTAAGGGATTAATTAAATATATTTTTCCTCTCATTAATTTACGCCTAATCTCTAAATTGATTCATTAAATTATTAATCAACATTTGCAATTATATTATTGTGAGATAATGAACCCGCCACTCGCAACGAGTGGGTATTCATGTTTGTTTACTAAACTTATCTATTTGCTAACTAATCATTTAGATTTAATTATATCAAATTAATCACTTGATAATTAGATTCAAACATATTTTTAGCCTATTATATTCCTACTTGGAATGGTTAACCAATTATGGTTTGTAGTTCTTTGTTACACCGAAAGAACTGTTTTTCTGTCATTGATTCTTATTTGCAAAATTTGTGATTTAATTAGGTCTGCTGGGCTTTTATTTTAAAACACTTAAGCACAAGAATATGCAGGTGATTTTCTACCAGACTGAAAAACTTGAAAAGTGTGCAACACTTTTATTGAAAGGTGTACTACAACAGGTGTTTAAATTACGACTAGAAGTCATCTGGAAAGCCTGATAGTAGCGCTGCATGGAAGTCCTTATATTCTAGAACAGGGGTGGAGAAGCTTTATGGATCAGCGTGCCATTTTTTCCTAAGACATGTTTAATGAGGTATAGGCACGCAGTCAAATATTTTTGACTTGTGATCATTGGAAAAATAATAAAGCTAAATACTAAACAACTCAAAACTCTTTATTTATTACGAAGAAATACATTTTGCACTGTATAGTAGTAAATATTTTAGTTATACGAGTAATTCAAATTAAAGTAACATTAGTGCGACTTTTGTCGTACATTAGATGATAAATAACTTATATAGTACTGTAAGACATTTTTTTATCAGAATGCATGCTAAATTGGAGTCATCTGCAAAACAGTCTACGTATAAGCAATTATTTCTTTTTACTGTGGTTCACTTTTTTTACAAAAGGATTTGTGATTTGTTTCCAAATGCCGTTTTGAGGACAATATTCTACATACCACTGTTCCAGAACATAAAGCGCACACCATTTTGTCGCATTTACTAATCGTGCCAAATTTCTCTCGATCCACCAAGATGAAATTCTCTGCTACACTTACTATCTTTCACTTTTTGTTTTTTTGCTAAATTAGCTATGTTAAATAACAGTTAAAAATCCTATATATAACACAAATAAATTTTAAAGTACAGTTGTGTCAACGAAATTGACTATACTATGTGTTGACTAACTTTACGTCACTAGCAATTATAGTCCACGCCGTAACTGAGACAAGACAATAACGAACGTGTGTTCGCTTGCAATCGATCACTCACATTTGTTCGTAATTTATCATAGTGAACTTCGTTATTTTGAGCTACAATGCTAAATATCTTGGTCGATGATGTGCCCAAAACGTTCTATCGCGTGCCACTGGTTCGCCATCCCTGTTCTAGAAGATTCATCCGGACAGTCTTGCGGTAAGTGACGCTGAATAGAAGATTTCGTGAAAACAGATCCTGCTGGAAGTTGTCCCTTGCGATCCGTTTCTGGAGGTAGTAGGGTGAACTCGTATTCAAACAAAGAACTGGTCGAGGTGTTGATCGTGTTAGGAACTGCGTATTGTAATAGGCATATCGTTCGGCTGTTGTACCGGGGACATTTCTCAAACAAGTGTGTTCCACATCTCATGACCTCACAGAAAGGGACGTGAGTCTGATTCTGGTCACATGAAGAGTTTGGTGTACGAGACGCCCGTTTTTTCTGTTGAAGATCTCATTACTCGTACATCTGTAACTACCGGGAGAATACGTAATATGACAAGAATTTTCAAAAACGTAAGGAATTCCATGCAACGCCGCTTCCAGGCTTACCAGACGTTTTCTTGCCATTAATTCGAACACCAGCTTTAGTACAACCTTTCAATAAAATGTTTTCTGGCCCATTAACCTCATCGCGACGGGCAGTGCAAATATGCATTCTTCACGGACGCATCTCATGGACGGGCAGTGCAAATGTGCATTTTCAGCTGGAACGCTTTTTAATGACCCCTAGATGGCACCCTATGTCTATTATATTGAAATCGAACGTAGCTAGAGTAACCTGACCTTCAGTTAGTTTATATTCTGCCTGGATTTGATATTTTGAACATCAGCGGAGTAATTGAAAGGTCAACAAACAGAGCTCAGCTCATAAACTTTCCTCTTGAGATGAAACATTTGCGTTTCTTATAACTCATCGAATACTTTTGTCTTATTTGTTTTACTCCAGAGTGCGGTGTTTAAGCGTCCGTTCTGCTTAAGATTTTGTTGTTTTCCGATATATTTCGCGTACTTTTCTTATTTCACAAACCTTGACTTGTTTCATGAAAGAATCTTCACCTTATTTGTTTCATTAATGTTTTGTAATTATTCATTAATACAAGTTGGAGTATCCTTTCTTGTCAGGGTGAATTTTTAAAATAGAATTAATGAATATACCTATCTAATTTGCATTGAGTTTTTAATGAGGGACCATGTCCAACTCTGGGCTATACATGCGCAAAAGTTTAAGAGCTCTTTACTCGCTCTTTAATAATCATCCAGATAATTTTCAGCGAAGTTTTGTAAGACTACTTTTTTGCAGTGATTCATTTAAGAAAGATTAGCAATTCTACTACAACTGAGGTTCTCCAAAAATGAACTATAACGTCATGTGAAAAAAAAGGGTTGCCTTTAACCCAACTTAAAAAAGGGGGGAAGCGGAAAATTGCTCACTCATTGTGTAATTAAACATTAGCATAAAATCATCCAATTTATATTCCTCCTCCGTTCTTTTTCTTAAAAAAAAAACGATGATGAAATGTTTATTCCGCATAATTTTCATGTCGTTCGGTTCGATATATTTAAGTCTATAAAAATTTAAATGTAAGAAAATTGAAATCTCTTACGTGTGAATGACTATCAATGACTGGTTTAAAGATAATAACGCATTTTCGTTTTAAAACACCACGTACAAAATTATGGCTTAATGCACTCGCATTTAGTAAAACATTCGTTTTAGCGAATATAACGCAGTAATGACACAAAGCATTGAATGTTACATCTCTATTCATAGTTTCAGTTTAAAGTAAGTGGCAGGCATTTCATAATTTAGTATTGCTTGACTGACTAATTGTTTATTAACGTCTCACTTGGATCCCCTTATTAAAACCTCTTCATGACCCCAAATTTTTTTGACGACTATGGAAATGCAAATAGATTTTACAAATTGTATGGAAAAGTATTTTTTCAATGGAGCTGCGGATTGGTATTTACCACAGTAGACCTAGTACATCCCCCAGGAGTTGGTATCATTTTTTAGGGCAGCAACAAAAGGTGGAATTGCCAACAATTACCACAAGTAACTACTTGTATACCATTGTTTACAAGTAATTTGACTCCCAGTTTCCTCCACAGAGGGAGGCACCTAAGCTCTAACGATGCGAACCAGTACTAGGAATTTAATTTTGCCGAGAGCGCCCAAGTCAGACAGGCACTAAAGGGATTTTTAACATGCCGTACAATCATGAAAATCTATTGACTTGGGATGGGGTAGAATCCGCAGCCTTGGATGTACAAGACCAGATCCAAACCAACTACACCACCCAGCCGGCTTATATGGAAATGTAGAATCCTATATATTAAGTGACAAGTTTTTAACAATATTATTTATTTCAGAAAAATAATTATATTAATGAAAAATAATGAGAGAGAGAGATTAATGATTTCACACAACCTGAATTAGGGCTTTATTTACGTCGCACTATACAGCAACATGAAGGCTTGTGATACCCCCTCCTGCCCTGGGGTATCATCTCTTCATCCACGCGACCTAGATTTATAGTAATAGATTGACCCCTCGAACTCTCCATAAAAAAAATTATTATGTCTCAATATATATTAATCAATGCAACACAAGTCTTACTAGAGGAATCAGATCAGGAGTGATACTACGTAATTATTAATTCTAAATTAAAATAGCGTCTGAAATTCTACTCACTATCTTTATGAGAAATTAACTTCTCAGAACCTTTATCTATATTAGATTCATTAACAAGCTTGGGTCCGTTCTAAATTTACACTTTAATAATTAATTTCTTACCGATATCACACAGCGATCAGCAACCAAGCTTTATGTCTTCCTCCAGTGCGTATTCTATTCTTTTAATATTAATCTTCTACTTATATTAGTATCCGACTTTATCCAGCTTCTATGCAACTTTCCGGCTTCTAGCCGACTTCTATATAATTCCTATATCCCTCGCGAACGGTGCCTACGGTGCTATAACTGGGCATATGGCTCGCGGAGTAGATGGAGCGATTGAAAAAGAATGGTGTAGATGTGGAACGACTGTGAAATTTTCATGCTGGGTAGTAGAAAGCTTCTGATTGGTCGAGCCAATCGTTCTGAAAAGTTCCATGATCTTGGTGATTTTTGGATGCATGGGTGAGAGCTGAGTGTTCGCTCTCTGATTGGATCTTGGCAGGTGATGAAAATGACTCTCATTGGCTGCTCAAATCTCTAAGAAAGAAATTTAAGTCTAAAGGGGGCAGGGCAAGTTCAGAAGTGAGGAATACGGCAGAGATAAAAGAGAAAATATTAAATTAAATTTAGCAGTAGGTGTGTTAAAATTAATGTTTTGGTAGATTGTAGGAGTCGCACGCACGCGCGCGAGAAGAATTCTTCTCGGCCTTTTAGTAAGATTATTGGGATTATAGTTAGGAAGATTAATCATATTGACATTATTCATGTTTTGCAATAAGTTAAAGAAATTTCTAGCAATATTTTGTATGTGAGATTTAAAACTATTGATTTTAATGGCTTTCCGGATGTCGTTATTTCTCATATATATCTTGTAGCTTTTACTATCATCCGGATGGTTGAATTTTGAAGAGTATCTAAAATATTAATATTAGTTTTAGCTGAGTATCCCCACGCTAGACAAGCGTAAGCTAATATTGGACGCATAACGGCTGTGAAGAGAAGCACTTTATTATCTCTAGATAATTCAGAGTTTCAGCCAATTAGGGGGAATAATTTAAGCATTGTTTTCCGGAATTTTGCTCACGTGTGTAAAATGTGTGATCTCCAAGTGATATTTTTATCGAAAATAATACCGAGGTATTGTGTACTTTGAGACCATGTAGTGTTGTACATGGTTGGTGGTGGTGGGATTTTGTTTTTTTAGTGAAGATTACGGCGGTGGATTTATCAACATTAATGCTGATTTTCCAGCGATCATAATAAATTTCAAGAAATTTGAGGTGCTTGTTGAAAGCGAATGTAATTGAAGTGATTCTTTTGTAAGTTGTGTGCACGGCTGTATCGTCCGCGTACATATTGAGATTAGTTAAAGAATAGTTAGAAATATCGTTTATGTAAGGATTAAAAAGCAGGGTATCAAGAACACTTCCCTGGGCTACACCACAGTTTATATTTTTGGCATTGGATAGAGTATCCTTGACTCTAACTTGGAAGGAGCGATTCATTATATAAGAGTGAAGAAGGTGAATGAGAGTTGAGGGTAGATTGTAAGAAATTAGTTTATATGTACGTCCTGCTAGCCACGCGCGGTCGAAAGCTTTCTGGATATCCAGGAAAACCACGCCGATGCTTTTTTTCTTCTGAAAACCTTCAGAAATAGTCTCGGTTAATTTAATTAAAACATGTGAATGGTTGAGAGTTTATTCGTGAATCCATATAATGATTAGGATTAATTATATTGTTATCATTAATAAATTTTTTAATCTGGTTAGAATGATGGATTCTGTAATTTTGCTTAGTGTGGAAAGTAGGGAAATAGGTCTGTAACTAGCGGGAAGCTTAGAGCTTTTACCATGTTTTAGAATAGGAAAGATAATAGCTTCCTCCCATGAGGTTGGAAAGTGATTAAAATTATGAATTTTGTTAATTAGAATGGTAAGTATTAGTATGGCTTTTAGTGGAAAATTTTTGGTCATCCGATTACTGATGCCATCTTTTCCTGGGGCTTTTTTAGAATTGGATTCTTTAATGTAAGGAATAATTTCAGAAGGGTAAGCAGTTTCAATGGTGGGGGGAGGGAGAGGAAAGTGGTAAGAGCGTTATTGATTAATTCATCTTCATAGTTATCATTGGGTCTAGTATTTTCAGTAAAGTTAGTTAGAATAGAATCAGCAAGGATTCCCTCCCGAACGCTAAAGCTCCTTATATATCTATTCACTAATCTGCATATCGTGTTTTCTTCTTGAGAAGGTTGGATTGAAATGCCATTTTGGCCCCAAAGATTCCCCCAAGATGATTAGTTAGAAGGCGCGATAAAGCCCCGTCACAGGCTATTGTTAACAGACATAATTTTGAACTTAGGTCAAGAGATGAGGACGACACTTGAACTGACACTTCCCTCTCATCGGTACCACACCCCACCAACGAGAGAACATTGTGTTGAGCATCGACAAATATAATTCACATCTGCAGTCTTCAGCGGCACCAGGACTCGAACCTGCAACACTCCGGTAATAACTTAGAGACCGTAACCACCAGACTACCGTGGTCACGTTTGATAACTTTTGAAAAGTAAGTAAATTTTGAAAATTGTAAGGAGATACAGAATCCTATTTATATATAAATATATATATATATCAAAAATGTTGAACTGTCTATCATTAAAATTTCTCCAATTACTAAGCACAGATTATGGTGGGAAAATCACTTTATTAGGAGTTTTAATACAATCTATCCATATGGCCTTAATGTTTTGTATTTTGCTAAAAATACTCTGCAAATAATGTTACAGAATAATAATAAAAATTTTTTTATAATGCCAATAAATTAAACAATACTTCTAAAAGAAAATCTAGAAGTAATAGAACTAAAAGGAAAAATAGAGATAAAAATTCATTAAATGACAATATTAGAGTTCTTATTGATGATTTTGAAAAAACCCCTTTAATATCAAGAAGATCAAATACTTCATGTTTGGTCTAAATAAACATGAAATTGCATTGTTATATGAATCCTTAAATAATGATTCCTTAAAGGTTTGTCATGCAGTACACATTATTAAAGACATTCTTAACTATCTAGTTAATAAATTCAATATTAATGTTGAGAAAATTAATGAACCTATTACAGAGTACTGCACTTTATTATTCATGAATAAAACTTTTGACAAAATTGACTTTTCTAGTGTATTTAATAGACATTTGTCTCTTTTTCCAGTTAAAAAGGTTGTTGTAAAGAAAGCTTTTAGATATAACAAAACGATGGGCAGATTTATCTTTAATTACAACAATAGTTCGCCCTCTACTAATATAGAAGATTGTATATGTAATAACTATAATGATTTTATTGATGGTCATCATAAACATGTAGTTACTGGCAACCTAGATATAATCAATGATAATATTTTAAAAGATATAACGAGTAAAGGCACTAATTTTAGATTAAATGTTTCTAATAACAACAATACTGTTAAAAAACAAATTTTTAAAGATATAGATAATTTTATTACAAAATCTGCAATTAAATTTGGACTACCTATTGAGGCATTTGAAGAGTATAAGTACAATATTTAAAAAGACCTTATGAATTTTTTAGCTACCATTCTCAATATGAAACTACTTTTAAAGATATAAAACAGAAAATTTATGAATTACAAAAGAATTTTATCATAGTTTACATTGATAAAGTACCTGGTAACTATGCTGTGATTTGTAAGTATTTTTATTATAATATTCTTTATGATCACTTTCTTAATAATGGTTCTTTTAAAAAATTAGATTTGTCACATAATGAAATTAGTAATCGTATTATTGCTATTTATAATAAATTAGGTTATTGTATTCCTAAAATTAAGTTTCCATATATTTTTTTAACTCCAAAATTCCATAAAAGTCCGGTTAAATTTAGAACTGTGACAAATGGTTTTAGAACATATTACTACTGCAGGCAAATTACTTCATAATATTATACAAAACTTTATTAATCAGCAATGTAATAAAGCTATAATTAAAAATAGTAAAGAGATTATAGATTTTTTAATGATAAAAATATTTATTCAGTTCATAGTTATGACTGAAGATCTTTTCAATTCCATTGATTTATATGATATTATTAAAGTAATTTTAGAAAATCACAGTATGTATAACCTTAATATTAATTTTAACAAATATAAAACTCTCATAGATTTTGTCTTAAAAGAAAATTATATCAGTTTTTTTTAATGGTTCTTTATATAAACAAGAGAAAGGACTCCCACAAGGGGGCCCAGCTAGTAATAGTTTGGCTAATCTTTATTTACATTTTTATGAATATAGTTATGTTATTAATAATGACTACTACATTTTTAGTTATATTGATGATTTAATTATTTTTGGTAAAAATGATAATTTAAATCCTATTATTAATTTCTATCCGTCCTACTTAAACTTAGTTAAAATTAATAATAATCCAATCAAAACAAATTACCAAGATGTATCACTGTATATTAAGGATTTGAAACTACATTCTAATATTTATGATAAAAGAGATGCCTTTAATTTTAATATCATCAAAGTGCCTTACTGTAATTCTAATTTATCAATATCTATATATAGAAATATTATTTTTAACTATATTTATCGCAATAAAGTATTAGTTAGCGATAAAGCTAATATTTTTTTAAATCTTAAAAAAAAATTTAATCACTGTATTGAACATGGATACCCTGCTAATTTTCTTTGTAATTATATTTATAATAGTTTTTTATGATACAATTTGTATTAATGTAATTATTTACTGTTATTATGTTTTGTAATGTTTTTTTTTAAATTTAGACAATATCTAATTTATCCTACAATTATTATATAGATGGCGCCACATATTTTTTTAAAAAGATTCTTAATATATATATTTTTCTGAGTTCATATTTTACGCTAATTTTTTGATATTTTTTTTTTATTTTTATGATTTTTTAAAAGTATATATATATATATATTTCTTATTATCGTATATCGTATCGCAATTAATCGTTTCTTATATCGTATCGCAATTAACTTTATGCGGTTCTGCCCTCCCTATTTGGCGGGAACACGATACTGCACTCCTGGCCATCGTTATAAATACGTTTTAGTAGGTTATGTTTATGTTCATATGTTCTTTAGTTTAATGATTTAATATTTAAATTCTACACATATATAACTCTTTCCTTTCCTCTTGGTACATAGTATGACAAATTACAGGTGAAGGTTGGCGCCGCAAAACTTGTTTAAACCTGCAATCCTGGTTCCTAAGGCCAGGAATTTGTCTTTATACTATGTGCCTCCTTCCTACTTTTAGTTATCTTAGGTATATAACTATATGATTATTTTTATATTTTTGTTTATGTATATGTATATGTGTGTATAAATTTATATATATGTGTATGTATATGTATATGATTATATATTGAAAAAATTCTTTTATATTTGATTATATATATATATATATATATATATATATATATATATATATATATATATAACGAAAAGTTTTTGACAACATTATTTGCTTCAAAATATTCACATCAGTGAACGGCCTAAAACTATTTTTGGAATATTCCACACGGCCTAAAACTATTTTTGGAATATTTTTTTTTAAAAAAAAAAGGAATATATATTAAATTTATTCATAACATTTTGATGTTCATTCGTAATATTTTTTCAACAGCGCGTACATAATACTACACTTTATATCAATTTAATCATTTCAAACATCTTGAATTGCAGACATTGTGTTGACTTTACTCCCATTGTCATTACTCAACTCTGATCTATTCTTTATTATTTTAATATGTATTCTTCTTCAAATGATGAATGCAACTGGTTGGTCAAAAAAGAATCCGATCCCAGAAGCATGTTTGGTTTCCTTGCATTTTACTTCGTATACAGTATCGGTGCTTCCAGAAGGGGGAGATAACTCCCTTCTCTCAAGAATGAAAAGTATTTCTACGTTGAGATTTGCTTTCGAATCGGATTTTTCCCCATCCCCAACATTCTGAGAAGGATCACATGCGTTCTGATTAAGACCTTGTCTCATTTAGAAGAAATGATCTCATTTATATAGAAGTATTTGAAAAAGAACGCGATCTGTCTTAATTTCCATCGGCGATTCTAACTGAAAATTTAGAAAGCTGCTCTTTTCAGTTTTAAATATTAAGAAATCACTTGTTTTATCTAAATTAACTGCGCACGTGCGGGTGTTTTTTAACTTAAAATGTACATATCAATTAAAAATGAAAAATATAAAATATTCTTGCATTTTTTATATAAGTGCACCAAATGTAAAATTTAAATTAATGTCGGGAATGCGAGTACAAAACATCGCACTTTATTGATATCCTATTCAGGGGAGGGGGGATTTTATTTTATATATAAATATTTTATGGATAAATGTTTGATGAGGTATAGACCTACCGTCAGATAATTTTGACTTGTAATTATTGAGAAAATAATAAAACTAATTACTACCAACTAAAAGCTTTTCATTTACTTCAAAAAACACATTTTTTGCGCTGTATAGTAGTACAGTAGAACCTGTTTTTGTGCGGTGTTTTTTTTATGCGATTTCATTTTTGTGCGATTTGTTTTGTGCGATTTTTTATCTGCTATCTTTTTTTTATGCGGTGTATGAATTTTAATAGCTTTGGCGCCTCTGTAATGTTTTATATCTATTTACTAGTGGTGTAACGGAGAATGTTGGGACCTCCCCCCCTGAAAGTCAGGTTTCGCCTTGAATATTTTATAAATTGGGTAAATACGTATTTAGCATTAGTCAAACCTTGGGCCCTAAGAGTACTGCCTTCCCCCGTGGTAGGACTCAATGGCTTTGGCTCCACTGTAATGTTTTCTATCTATTTACCAGTGGTGTAACGGAGAAGGTTAGGACCCCCTCTGAAAGTCATGTTTTGTCATTAATATTTTATAAATTGGGTAAATACGCATTTAGCGTAAGTCAGGCCTTGGGGCCCCTAGAATCCTTCCCTCCTCCCCATGATACGGGGGTGTACGTTACGCCACTGAAATGTAGACACCAAGACGATCTGTTCATTTGTTATAAACAGTCTTCCGACAGTGCGCATTCAGTTGCTTTTTCTCCCGTGCTTGATTGAAGACGAAACTTTCAATGGAAGTGACATTATCAATAATTTGATAGATTATGAAGACGGACGGATTCTTTGAGAGTGGATAAAAATATGCAGGGATTCAGCTTTTCAACAAATTGGAAAAGAATTTTCTTGAAATAGATACCAATTAAGAAAGGAGTATAAAATTCCAAAAAGGGCTTCAATCATGTATATCTGGTTATCGTGACATTTACAAGTAACTGAACACCCAACTTTCGTTACAAAAACTTATATCTTGCCTTATGTTGCCAAATTGAAATTGTACCTTCAAGGGACGAAAGCGATTTTATTATTCATTACAGGGCTTTGGATTACGATGAGTAGCAATGAATTATGTATGTGCATTTTGAAAACTTATCCGTATATACAATGAGAACTATATGTTTTTAAAATGTTTCCATGTGTAATATTTAATTATTTATTTGGTTATGGGAGTACTCTTACATAAAGTTCGTAAATAGTTGGCATATTTTATACATGCGAGTTTTTTTATGCGGTCCCTATCCACCGCATAAAAAAATAATTGTAGTATTTCCACGAATTATATATATATAGTTTGTTTTATGTAATAATTTATGAAATTTTTGAATTATTTTGAGCGTTTATTTTTATGCTGTCCCTATCTACCACACAAAAACTGTCTCAACTACAAATGATTTAATTATCCGTGTAATTCAAATTAAAGTAACATTAGTGTGACTTCTGTTGTTGTAGATTAGATGACAAATGTCTTATATTAGGATTATAAGATGTTACTTTTAGCAGAATGCTTGCTGAATTGGAGTCATCTGCCAAACGGTTTCTAATCATTATTTTCTACATTATATCATTATTAGACACGTTTGGTGACCGCCTAATTTCACGTTTTGGACCTGTGAATTGGCCTCCAAGATCTTGTGATTTAACACCGCTAGACTATTGATTGACTATTACTTGACTTGTGGGGCTATGTAAAGTCATTGGTCTATGCGGATAAGCCACAAACGCTTGACCATTTGGAAGACAACATTCGCCGTGTTATTGACGATATACGGCCACAAATGTTGGAAAAAGTCATCGAAAATTGGACGTCCAGATTGGACTACATCCGAGCCAGCCGTGACAGTCATATGCCAGAAATCATATTTAAAATGTAATGCCGCAAAATTACCTTTCTAATAAAAAAAAATTCATGTCAATCGAATAATACATCGTTGTTTTATTGCAATTTAAAGTTCTATACCTCTAAAAAAACACCCTTTACATAACTACTTCATATAAGGCTAAAACTAATTTATTTCTATCTCACGTCTTTCGTATGTATCCCAGTAATAAACACACGACAACAGCAACAACAACTAATTTATTATGATTTTTCTTTTAATGTATTTCCTTTTTACAGTTCCCTACAAAAAATCGTCGAATATTTTCGCCCCTTTAAACGGATGTTTTATTCCTTTACTCTGCATACTTTCATAAGAAAGTATTTTCAAATTGGATTTGCTTATTATTTTAAGCTTCCTATGATATCAGCAGGTGATATTTGATTTTAATTTACACGCATTCTGAAGCAACACAAGGAATACTGGCGACGGATTTCGTAATTTTGAGCCACGTTTAAGTAACGCCAGGCGCCAGTCACAAGCTCTTGAGCATGATCACACAGTTAAAGCGACCACCATAATTTCAGAAAAATTAGATTAAAATGATATAATAGGCTTGACGTAAATTTTTAATTATTACTAAACAATAACCGAGATATCTAGGTAAGATTTTTTCTGCATATATTAACTAATATCTATGTACACATATGCTGTAAATAACCAGTGCTTGGTAAAGGATAGCTGCTTATAGAAATTATATCTTGGTTTATGAATCTGTTGTGGTGAGGAAAGGGATTTTTAAGCTGGCCACGTCTCCCTCACGGATTATTCAAGAAATAGAAGATGAACAATGCTGCAACAATGATGAAAGAATAGGACTTTATCCTTTTGGTCAGAAGATCAACCTTCCAAGTGTTCATGAGTGGGACTGATCTTAATTACATCAGTGAGTGGAAAATTATTCTTGTCCAAGGCTTCAGCATACCGAGTTCCGCGGTTACTGATTCATTTTCAGAAACAAGCACGATTTGATCTTTCCAGAGAGATGTTGAATATTTGGAATCCAAATGAGGATTATTTTTTTTAGTCGCTTGGTAACAACGGATGAGTTTTGGAACTATCAATATAATCCATAGACCAAAGAGATATTTAAGTAGTGTAAATACAGCGACTCTTCTCTGCCCACGAAGGTTGAAGTGTCAAAATCTAAAGGGAAGGAATTTTGGGGACACACACACACACTTCTTTGGATTTATATTAAAAACTATCTACAGCAGGAAGAGACAATCCTTATACTTTACATTACTGCGCAATATTGAATAAATTGCGTTATGCTGTGATCCAGAAGCAACGCGGTATGATCTCCAAAAGCGTTTGTCTTTTTGCCGACCATCCACTTTTAAACTCATATGCAGTTCATTAATCAGTGATATGGTTGTAAAATGTCGCTTGATTTGCTTGATCAGGTTAAATGATGTCGTCGAGTGACGATGTTATTATAGAAGTGCTTCTCAAACTTTCAATACTGGTGCCTCCCTTTTCGATCACAATTTTTATCGCGCCCCCCTTATACATTAATAATGTACTGAATGCAATAATAATGCACTTTGACGCTAAAGCTACAATAGGCGATCTTAATTATAAACCATACAAATTAGTAACATAAGTATTAAAATTTTGTATACTACTTTTAAGCAATAAATAAATAAAATAATAGGATAATTATTATGTTATTTTTCCTTTCTCTAATTTTTAAATTGAACATATTGCAAAATGCGGTGGCTGCTTAGAAGACAAAATATAGATATCTGCTAAATATAGAAAAATAACTTAGAGGGTCAATTTCTAATCATAAGCATTCCTTATAAAAACTTTGCTTTGCAAGACAAGCCCATGGAAGTCGTTAATACTTATTAAACTTGTTCTCAATTTAGTATTAATTAATAAGTTATAAAATACTCTGTGCAGCACTGATACATTAAAAGTATACCGGCAGAAGTGCCTGAGTTCATTTATAAGAAAATAAAACATTATTGATATAATAGCTGAATTGTAAGGAGTGCAAAGCCAAATGCTTGACAATGTTTACAAAAACGTAAAATGATTTTTGAAAAATGGTTGCTCAAATTATAATTAGTTTTAAGCGAATGGTAATTTTAAGCCTCACAGAATTAGCATTTATATTTGATGTTAAATAATGAACAATAATATAAAATTCTGATGAAGAATAACTGTATTATTTTTAATATTTAAAGCGAAAAGACTTCAACATGTTTTAACGTGGCAGCAGGCGCGCACTCGATACGGTCGAGCGGGGTTATTGAGTCACCCTAATCCTTTTTTTATAATTATTTAATTGTACACAATACAAATCGTGATTACAGTGAATAATTTAATCAAGAGAAAGTTTACTTACCTTCTTTTAATGGCTTTTCAATTTTTCTTTGGTAACAATTAAACAGTTTTGCCATAATTAACGATTTCGTAATCTATGCGTCCCTCGTGACCACTTCCGGGTAAAAAGTGTATTCATTATGATTATATGAAATTTTGTAAAACGTTTTTCGCGTTATGCTTTATATGTATAGAATACTCGTAAAAATAAGTCTTGGCCAAGTAATTCTTCAAAGTGTGTGTGTGTGTGTGTGTGTGTGTGTGTGTGTGTGTGTGTGTGTGTGTGTGTGTGTGTGTGTGTGTGTGTGTGTGTGTGTGTGTGTGCGCTCTCCGTGGTTTTTTCCAAATATCATAAAACTCTTTTTCATGGAAAAAAGCGTAACAGAGAAATATATTACTTACAACTTCCCTATATAAATGAGAAACAAACACATAAGAGGAGAGTCATAACTAACTGTACCAATAACTTAGAAAGTTAAACAGATTACAGCTATAATGTGCAGTATTTCAAAAATAATGACAGTGATGATTTTTTTATGTTCATAAATTTTTTCGATTCTGCGTCTGGGATCTGTTTTTTCTCTGAAAGAGTTGTATGTTAGGTTTAAACAGAAAGCGTAGTAAAAAAATCTCTCATCATGGGATTACAGCAAATCAAATAAAAGTTTTTTTATTTGGTTATAGAATCAAAGATAGATAATTAGGTATTGAAGAAATTTTTATTTTTGTTGACTTAATATCGCGCGCGCGCCTTTTAATTATATCAGAGTAAAAGTGCATTTTTTATTATGTCTGAAAGTACTTTGTTTTATTTCATTCCAGTAAATTATTTTTAAATCTTTTATTTTCGATATGCTCGCGCCCCCTCGTAGGGTTATCGCACCCCTCCCAGGGGGACGCGCCCCACAGTTCGAGAAACACTGTATTATAGTACTCGATGCCCGATGCCACCAAATACCCTCCGAGTACACACGGAGTACGTGCTCGTTAAATCAGTGGGTCCGAAAGTCTTGTGGGCTGATTCACGAGTTCAGGGGACTGGAGAATATTTCCCTCCCCTCCAGTCCCACAGCAAAATTGTGGAGGTGGAGATAGGTGGTGTCGCCATATATCGTCCCTTCGGGGAATTTCGCAGAGCTAATTCGTACTGTAACCTGCATGGTGCTCAAGGCCTAGGCCAACGACAGGCGTACTTCTAGCCCCTTGCCACGATGAATTTCGTGGGTCTCGTTCTGACTACGTCAGACAGGTGGCATTAGCCACAACAACAACAACACAACACTTGTGCGAAGGCTGCACATCGAAGTATTCAAGACGACTAGCTGCGGTAGAGGTTTTATGCACGAGATCTGGGCAGTATTCTGGAGTCTAGCCTGGTCCGTTAGCGAGTGTTTGATTTCTCCTCTTTGTGTATCTTTAAATGGCGATTACGTCCCTCCTTCAAAGGAAAACACGTGATACAGAATGATTTCTGTTGGACGTAGCCGAGATTGCTATTCGACTGTTAGTCGTTTCCTGGGGGAGGGCTGACTTTGCAGTTGAATAGAATAGTTGTTCGAGCATGCGCAGTGGGCGCCGCGCGGCGGTGAATAAGTGTATTAAGCGAAACGCAAATTAAGAGTTCTTCAGAGTGTGTGGGAGATCAGACGAGCGAGAGCGCAGAAACGGTGCCCATCGTAAGTGTTCCGACATACTCTCTGAGCAACCTAGTTTGGAAATAAAAGAGTTGTATCAACATCCTCGTCTGGTTTCCTGAGACAAAAACACATAGGGACCACTTCCCCACCATGGTCCGTCCAGCTGAGCCGGAGAAGTGAGCTATTCAAGGTGACGTGAGTAGTGGTCTTTTTTGTGTTTTTATTATTATAAATTGAGGACTAAATTAATTTTAGAGAAAAATGTTTAAGAACTGCCGTAAGGAAGATCTTCGGATCGTAGCTCTTGAACTTGGTGAGACTGTTGCTGAAAAAGTAACTATCGTTGAGTTAACTGAAATTATTAAAGAAAATAAATATTTTAAAGAGGATGTTGAATTTGTTAAAGAATTAATTCAATATACGATCGAGGACCGTAAGAAAGCGGAGGAGGACCGCAAGCGAGTAGAGAAAGACCGTAAAAAAAGAAGCGGAAAATAGGTTACGAGAAAAAGAGCTTGAGCTTGAACTAGCACGTTTAAATGTTAATTCAGATAACGAGAGAACAGGTGAGGGTTGTAACACGCTGGATACGTTGGTGAAAAGTATTCGAATCCTAACGGTGAAGGTGCCTAATAGACCTGAAGGTTGGGCATTCTTTTTCGCTTCGTTAGAAAGAGCCTTTGTATCAAAAAATGTGCCCGAAAAATTCAAGTCGGAGATTTTATTAAATTTGTTGGGAGAAAAAGCTTCAAATGTGTTAACATATGTTAAAGATGACGAGCTTAACAACTATGAACAACTAAAATCAATAATACTAAGAGAATATGAGCCAAGTGCAAATCAATTCCTTGAACAATTTAAAAAAGCTACGCGTCATTCAAATGAAACATTTATTCAATATACTTCTCGCTTAATTACAAATTGGCAGTATTACTTAAAATTAAAGAAGGTCTCTGATTTTGACAACTTAAACGATCTTATTGTGTCCGACAAAATTTTCAGTTCGCTTGAAAAAGAGGTAGCGTCACACATTTCCGTTCGAGCAGGAAATGATTGGTTTCGCCCACTAGAGCTTGCCAAAGAGATATAGACTTGTATAATACTTCTCGGGGAAAGAGCTTAAAAACTTTGCCGAATGTTCTTACTAGAAATAATCCAGTGAAAAACGCGTCAAGGGTATTTTTGAGTGAAATTAAAGATTCTAAATGTATTTGTTGCACTGAATCGCCTTCATTATATAAGTGTGCAGTTTATTTAAAACTTCCCATAAATAAGAGAATTGATCTGGTTAAAACTAATAACCTTTGCTTTAATTGCCTTTCTACATCTCATAGAGCTGTAATCGAGATTTGTTTTCTCTGAGTGTCAAAAGAGACATCATAAAACGATACATTATACAGAGCGCCAGCCAAACCAGGAAGTAAGGAACTCCACCTTTGAACCTCTTAACACTTCAGCGCCAGTCTTCGAGTCGCGAGTAGAAAATCATAACTTATTAACCGCAACGAGTATAAACAGAAAAAAAAATGTGTTTTGCTAAGCTCAGCAATTTGTTATATAAAATGTGAAAATGGTTTATTCCCAGTCAAAGCAATTTTAGACAGCGGATCTACGTCGAACTTTTTAATGATGAACTTATGCGATTTAATTGGATTGAAAAGATACAAGACTAATGTTTCGGTTTCGGGACTAAACAAAACAGTATAATTCCAATAGACTCGCGTGTTTCAGTATCTATTAGCAATAAAGAAGGGAGTTACATTAAAACATTAGACTTTTTTTTGGTACCTACAATAACGGAAGATCTTGTTCCAACAACGAAAATCGATTTTAATCTGAATAATATTCCCAATCTTAAACTAGCTGACAAAAATTTCAATATTCCAGAGCGCGTGCAAATGCTATTAGGGGTGCAGAAGTATTTTATGAATTAATGTTACCCGGACAGTTCAAGACGGAGGGTTCAAATGTTATTTTTCAAAACACTGTTTTCGGATTTATCGTTTCCGGATCTACTTCTTCAGGCGCGAAGGGAAAAGAACATTGTGGGTTTATTCAGGCTGCGGATAATCTAGAGCATTCAATTAAGAAGTTTTGGGAAATCGAAAATGTAGAAATAGATTCTGTTAAAACCAGTGAATTACATATTTGCGAAGACCATTTTAAAAGCACTCATTCGAGAGATGACCAGGGGAGATATACGGTGGCGATGCCATTAAAAGAAGATCCTTCATGTCTTGGTGAATCCAGACAAACCGCGATTCAGAGATTAAACTCTTTGTGGAAACGACTGAGTAGAGATAAAGAATATTTGTCCCTGTATGAGAAATTTTTACAGGAATATGAGGATTTGAGCCACATGAGGGAAATCAAGGCGGATGGATCTGGAGTTGCATTTTACATGCCACACCATGGTGTTTATCGCCCCGAAAAGTCTACAACAAAAATGAGAACTGTCTTTAATGCATCAAGTCTTTCAACGAGTGGGAAATCTCTAAATTCAATTCAATTTAATGGCGGACTGGTCCAAGAAGACCTCTTTTCCATTATGGTTCGCTTCCGAAAGCACAAGTATGCCTTTACTACGGATATAGAGAAAATGTTTCGCATGATAAACATACATCCGGAGCAAACGTGCTTGCAAAGAATTCTGTGGAAGAAGGGCATAGGAGAGCCAATAAAAACGTACGAGTTAACTACAGTAACCTACGGCACAGTTAGCGCACCTTATCTAGCCACGAGAACTTTGAAACAGTTAGCGATGGATGAAGCTAATAATTTTCCTTTAGCAGTCCTGTGTTGCTGAGTGACTGCTACATGGATGACATACTATCGGGATCTGAGAGTATAGAAGAGGTCATCGAATTGCAGCATCAACTAATAGGAATGTTCAAGACCGCAGGGATGCATCTTCATAAGTGGTGTGGAAATTTACCCGAGATAACTTCCAATCTACAAGAGTATGCTTTTTGGAGTCTGAGGAGACTAAAGCACTTGGAATCATTTGGAATCCTAAGTTAGACTGTTTTCTTTTCAGAATAGAGCAACAAAGGCCAACTTCATTCACCAAAAAAATGGTTTTGTCTACTATTGCAAGAATTTTTGACGCTTTGGGTCTCCTCGGACCGATCATAACTTGGGCAAAGATATTTATGCAAAAGATTGTGGTTAATGGAATTGGGATGGAGTGATGAACTTCCCTTTAAAGAAGAAAAGGAGTGGCGTCGATTTATCGACTCTTTGAAAGCCGTGAATAACATCTCTATTGACAGATGTATTGTGATTCATAGAGCGGAGAGCATTGAGTTACATGCATTTAGCGACGCATCGGAAAAGGCGTATGGTTCATCCATTTATCTCAAGTCTATATCTGCCCTTGGAGAAGTCAAAGTGTGTCTCGTAACGAGTAAAAGCCGAGTGTCGCCTCTGAAGCAGATTTCCATTCCAAGACTTGAACTGTGTGGGGCAGTTCTTGCCGCTAAATTGATGAAGAAGGTGAAGGAGGCATTGAATCTTCAGATTACAGCTGTGCATTTTTGGTCGGATTCAACTATTGTGATTTCATGGATACATCGAGAATCAAGAGAATTGAAGACGTTCGTGGCTAATCGAGTGTCTAAGATTCATCAACTAAGTTCCCGTGACCAGTGGCATCACATTGCATCAGAACAGAATCCTGCAGATGTGTTATCTAAAGGACTACTTCCTGAGGAGCTTCGTGACGACTTTCTATGGTGGCATGGTCCTGAGCTTCTACAGAGTACTTATTCAACTACTGTCATTGCAGAACCAACCCAGAGAGATGACTTTGATTGCGAACTAAGGGTGTATGAGAGAACCCTGGAGACTTCATTGCTGAATTCCAAGAACTTTGACTTTTTCAACCATCTTATGGACCTTTCTAATATATATTTTAAAATAATACATATTGTTTCCTATATTTATAGATTTATTGAAAATTGCAGATCCAAGGTGAAAAAGAGGGGACCTTTAACTACAAGTGAGGTAAATGATGCAGAAACCTGGCTTATTAAACAGGACCAGAGAGTGGCATTAACTTAAGTGACCCGTCAGGTAATCTTAAATCTTTGAATATATTCCAGGATGATAAAGGAATCCTGCGAGTTGGTGGAAGGCTGGAAAAAGCTTCCATACCCTACAGCCAAAAGCATCCAGCTAAACTGGCTAAAAATTCTAAGTTGAGTAAAATATATTTCATAACTTTGCATAAGAAATTATTTCACGTTGGTCCACAAGGACTGCTGAATGCAGTAAGATTGAGATTTTGGGCTTTAGGAGGTAGAAACCTAGCTAGGAAAACGGTTCATACTTGTGTGGTGTGTTTCAAGTGTAAACCAATTCCCTCTTCTCAAATAATGGGCAATCTTCCATATGAAAGAGTAAATATGGCCCCTCCATTCAGTATAACTGGACTAGATTTGGGAGGTCCATATTTTGTAACTTACAAACACCAGAGAAAGGGCGTTTTGAATAAAAATTATGTTTGTGTTTGTATTTGCTTTGTGACTCGTGCCATCCACCTAGAAATGCTTTCCGATTTGACTTCGGATGCAATAATTGCGACCCTTAAGAGATTCATGTCTAGGCGAGGAAAATGTTCCAAAATTTTTACGGATAATGCAACAAATTTTGTTGGTGCGAATTCTCAACTAAAGGTATTTTATAAGACCCTTAACTTTCCAGATCAAAATCTGGCGGCATATTTCACTGAGGAAGGTATTGAATGGAATTTTATTCCACCAAGGGCCCCACATATGGGAGGTCTTTGGGAGGCGGGCATAAAGTCAGTGAAATATCACCTCAAGCGAGCACTGGGAAGATCCCGACTCGCCTACGAGGAGTTTGAAACAGTGATTATCCAGGTAGAAGGAATTTTAAATTCCAGACCCCTTACACCAATATCCAATGATTTTGATAACTTTGAGGTATTAACGCCTGCACATTTCTTTATTGGTAGATCAATTAATTCTATTCTTGAGCCCCCCTAGTAATTAATATTAGTGACAATAGATTAAGCCGTTGGCAGAGAACAACAAAGGTAATTCAGGTAGTTTGGAAAAAATGGAGTACCGATTATCTGAATACTCTCCAACAGAGAGGAAAGTAGATGATCGAGAAGGACAATGTAATGTGTGGTACAATGGTAATTGTAAAGGAGGATTTTACACCAGTTTGAAACTGGCTTTTAGGGCGCGTCGTTGAGGTCTATCATGGTTCTGATGGTAAAGTGAGAACAGTCAAAATTAAAACAAAAACCGGAGAATTTAAGAGGCCCATAACTAAGATCTGTATTCTCTACCTATAGATGTAAATATAATTAAGGTTAATTTACATTTAAAAAAATTATGTGTTTATATCTTTAAATTGTGCTATTGTAATTTAAATCTTTTTTTTTTACTGAAAATTTATAGTACCTTTTTATATATATAATAATTTTGAAAACAATTGTGTAATTTTTGTGAAACTTGTTGTGAATTGTGAAACTGTATTGCTATTGTTGAATATTAATATTGCAAAGCCGGGGGGGTATGTTCGAGCATGCGCAGTGGGCGCTGCGCGGCGGTGAATAAGTGTATTAAGCGAAACGCAAATTAAGAGTTCTTCGGAGTGTGTGTGGGAGATCAGACGAGCGAGAGCGCAGAAACGGTGCCCATCGTAAGTGTTCCGACAAACTCCCTGAGCAACCGAGTTTGGAAATAAAAGAGTTGTATCAACATCCTCGTCTGGTTTCCTGAGACAAAAACACATAGGGACCACTTCCCCAACAATAGTAACTATTCCGCTTTCTTCTTTGCCATTTTTAGACTTTACATTACCACACAATATTGAATAAATTGCGTAATGTTGTGATCAAGAAGCAACACGGTATGCTCTCCAAAAGCGTTTGTCTTTTTGCCGACCCTGCGCTTTCAAACTCACATATGCAGTTTATGAATCAGAGATATGGTTGTGAAATTTCGCTAGATATGCTTGTTCAGGTTAACTGATGTCGTGGAGTGACGATGTTATTATAGTACTAATCACTTGAATGTAGGCTGCACCGAAGTATTCAAGACAAGTTGCAGTAGAGGTTTTATGCACAAAATCTGGGCAGTATTCTGGAGTCTAGCCTGGTCCGTCAGCGAGTGTGTGTTTTATCTTCTTTGTGTCTCTTTAAAAGAGGATTACGTCTCTCCTTCAAAGGAAAACACGTGATACAGAATGATTTCTGTTGGACGTAGCCGAGATTGCTATTCGACTGTTAGTCGTTTCCTGGGGGCTAACTTTGCAGTTGAATAGAGTAGTGTAACTATTCCGCTTTCTTCTTTGCCGGTTTGACCAAAGTAAAGTCAAAGGTTGATTTGCCTCAGAATTTTTTCTGGTATTGTTCTGTTCTGGTACTTTCCCAAAAAACTAAGTGACCGTTGGAAAATCATTAAGAAGCTATTCCTTCTGTGGAGACCATATGTCTCTTCAGAGGAGACCAGTTCTGAATATACCATGCAGCATACTAAATATACCACCATATACCCCTTTTTCCTGATCTGCCCCCAAGCGACTTTTTTTTAATTACCAAAACTCAAAAACCCATTATGAGCTCCGAGATTTGACAATACAAACGACATCACTCAAGAGGTGGATCAAGAATTCCCGACTAAATCTATTGAGAGAGAGAATTCTGCAATAACGGCCTTTGGTAGGTCAAGAAATGATGCGAAAAAGGAATAACTCTGCAGATAGAGATTATATAAAGAAATCTTAAAAATGGCAAATAAAAAATTCAGTTTCATTCTCGATTATTTTTAGTAATAATTAAAAGTTTGCAATACACCCTGATAAAATATGAGTACTCTATATAAATTCGGATTTGAAATTCAAAAAAAAAAATCAGCGAAATGAAAATCTTTATTTTATTTCTCTTATAAACTTTTTCTAATCTGAATATATTAAATGACCCTTTCTTATGTGACTATTAAAATTAAGCATTTTTTTACTGTGTAGTTAGTCACAAACTAAAAGTATACGAACAAATTTATTCAAACTTTTGTTAGACTTTGAATGCGAACTATTAAAGAAAATTCAGCATGTGATCTTCTGTTTTATTCTCGACAATTTTAAGCAGATCCCCTTTCACTTTACACAGAGTAATTAGAACATATTCACGAAAGTAGGAAACGGCCCATTCCGAATTAACGAGATTTTAAATCTAAATTCATAGGCTAAAATAAAGGAGCTCGGGGAACCATTTAGCTGCTGTAAATGGCAACGGAAATTAGATGCATTAACAGTGCAAGGAAACTGTTAAAACATTCCATTGGATTTTAGTTTCTCTCTCTCTTTCTGTACACTCGTTAACTCTATTGTAACTTTAAATAGAATAATTCATTTTAAATAAGAATGAGATTCATTTTTACATATAATCTGTATCAAATATTTACAATTCAAACTTTAAAACGGAAAAAGCCCATTTTTTTCACTTTTAAAGAAACTGTTTCAAGAAAAAAGAGACATTTTATTCATGCGTATTTATTTCTAATATTTGTTCAACATAAATAGACTTTTGCAATAACATAAATACATATTTTTACATACTACCGTGTTTACCTTAAAATGAGATTGGTATAAATCTACAAACCCCCGCTTGAATTTTTCCCCTTTGCACACACACATATCCTTTTCTTTTAAGAACTTATTATTCGCGGTTCTGTATAAATAAATCGTCAACAGAGGTCGCAATCTTATTGGAACTTAGGAGAATCTGTGCATATGCCGATTAGAGTTTTACGATGATTTCTCTATAAACAAACAACTAGGCATTGGTCGGTCTAAAAGAGCATCGAATTGAAACCTTTGTAAATACCTAAACTTAGCCTGCGTAATAAATTAACAAATTTCAATTTTAGTTTGTTTACATAAACAGTAGAAGTTGATCCTAGTCGTAACCTCAAGCAGTCTAGGCCTCATTCAGCACTCAATTCTCCTCAATATATTCTCAATGTACTTATTAATTTCCATGATCAGCTATTCTAAATGGCTTGTTTATTGCAATATCGGGAAGGAGAAACAGTATCATTCTTGCGGGCACTTCTGATTGACGTCAAATGAATTCGCGCACGCGTGTATGTGTGTGCGTTTAACTTAGAATGGTTTATGGTTAGGGTGGGGCAATCTGATCTAGGACTGGTTTGGGGGGATAGCGCTTACATTGTGAACATCATGAAAACCATGATATTTTGCTTACTTTTCTATTAGATTTTATTTCCGGGGAAACGCGATATTTAACCGCAGAATTTGGATGTTTGGGTCTTTAATATCTGTGTGTTCTATATTTTTAGAATGAAATTACTTCATTTTTAACAGCATTTATATTTTTATCTATTTTTAATTAAAATCAACAAAAAGCGCTACAACTGGACAGAGATTAAAAAAACACATTTTAAAATAAAACAAAAACCTTTTCCAGTTAGCCCATATTCAAGATAACAATTCGCAATGCTTTGAGTTGGGTTTTCTCCCTGAAGAAATTCTATAAATGGTTAGCAACTTTCAGGGAACTTTCCATGCCAAAAATCTGTAAGAGATAAAATGTTTCTTCTGCACAGAATTACTTGCACTTAATCGAATAGCTACCGAGAAGTCAAGAATTTTAGGGCCGTGCGTAGCCTAGTGGTTAGAGCATCGGATTCCTGACCGGAAGGCCTGGGTTCGATGCCAGATGCCACAAAATACCCTCGGAGTATGTACTCGTTAAATCAGTGGGTCCGAAGTCTTGTGGGCTGAGTCACGAGCGCAGCGACTGGAGAATATTTTCCTCCCCTTCAGTTCCATGCAGAAATTGTGGAGGTGGAGATAGATGGTGTCGCCATTAATCGTCCCTTCGGGGAATTTTGCCGAGCTAAATCGTAATGTCACTTGTATGGTGCTCAAGGCCAACGACAGGCGTATTTTTAGTCCCTTGCCACCATGAAATTCGTGGGCCTCGTAAAAGCCTTTTCATCACATCCCCCTAAGGGACGCTCTCGACAGTACCGCAGTTGCCCCGATTGAAAAGGCCGAGGTAATTGCTGACAGCCTTCAAACACTATTTGAACCAAATACTGATGTGGTGAATCCTATATTCTCTGCACATACACAAAGGAAGGTCCAAAGATTCCTTGATTCCCCTACCTGTATGGATCTGGAAAAAACTTCTCCCTCTGAAATACAGGGATTCATTAAAAATCTCAAACCAAACAAATATCCTGGTATTGATCTCATCACAAATCGTATCCTTAAAAATCTTCCAACTAAATTTATCATTTTCATAGCTTTGCTGTTCAACATGCTTTTGGAAAATTGCTACCTCCCTAAAAGTTGGAGGAAGGCCGTGGTGATCCCCATTCTTAAACCCAATTCTGATGACTCTAATCCTCAAAATTACCGTCCAATCTCACTACTTAGTAGCTTGAGTAAAGCATACGAATTCGTGATATTGAACTGCCTGAACTAACACTGCTTAGCCAGGAATATTATTATTCCAGAACAGCATGGCTTTGTAACTAAGTGCTCTACAGTAACCCAGTTACTAAGAGTCACTAAATTGGTTCACACAGGCTTCCAAAACCATCCGGCCACGGGTATGCTATTTGGGGACATAGCCAAAGCCTTTGACAAAATTTGGCATGATGGCTTAATATCCAAGATGATGAGACTTGGATTTTTTCGGACCAAATCCTAAAAATTATTCACTCATACCTAAACTCGAGAGAGTTTAGAGTCGAAAATTGCCTCTCCAGCTCTTGTGCAGTAAACAGTGGAATTCCTCAAGGAATTTTGCTTGAACCAAGACTTTTTAATCTATATATTAACGACATTCCGAAGGCCGACAATGTCCATTTAGCTATGTATGCGGATGACACTGCTATCATTAGTCAACACACATATAATTTCAAAATTATTGAAAGATTACAAAATTACATCACAAGGCTTCAGCTCTGGCTCGTTGCTTGGAAAATCAAAGTTCATGCATCAAAAGGCGCAAGCCTCCTTTTTACGAAACAAAGGTGTATAGGAAACTTACCCAATATCTACATTTTTGACCAACCCGTCCCCTGGGTCACTGAATTTAAGTACTAGGGTTCATTCTCGATGCAAAATTGAACTTCTCCCCCCACATCCGTGCTGCACTTCAAAAAGCGGCAGGAATGAGCCAAACGCTCAATTGCTTAATTTCTCGAAAGTGTAAGCTCCCAATCAGACACAAGGTTTTGCTCTATCAATTATTTCTCCGACCAATTTTGTTCTATGCATCTCCCATCTGGGCTTCTGCTGCAGTAACTCACTTGAAAAAATTGCACGTTTTTCAAAATAAACACCTTCGAAAAATTACTAATGCTCCATGGTTTGTCAGAAACGAAATCTTGCACAAAGATCTCAAAATTGATGCAATTCTTGATTTCATTAAAAATCAGTCCAAAAAGTGTTTTGACAGATTACCTCAAATTCCTAACCAATCTATCCGAGTCATCCCTGCCTATGATAACTCGGTCCTAATCTCTGCAAAAAGACCTAGAGCTGCTTTTCACCACATATATTAGCATTTTCGAGTCCTTAAAAGACTTCGGAGATCCTAAATATAGTTTTTGGTAACTCTTTTCAATTTTTTTCTCTAGAAAAAAAATCTCTAATTTTAATTTTTGTCATTTTGTATGTGCAAGATTTCATCTCCCTTAAATTACTTCGACTTAAACCCACATTCTTTTGAATCGGTCTTGCGTGATAGTTTAATTCCATGTCAATTATTTTCCTTTTCCACATCTTTTGTGGATCATCTTTTATTTTACTCATTAACCAGCAGATGGCATCACATTATGGGCACTTTCTGTGTCAACGCCTTCTCTTTTCGTTTGCTGTTCAGCGACACTCCCGTCATCACTACACGATTCAGCAATGTTTGTCCTTTCCCTTTATTTAAACATCATGTACCACGAGCACCACGGCATTAATTGGTTTTATTTTCCATTTCATTTTTTTTATCTTCCTAATTCCGTGTCTACTTTCTGATTCCGTTCTATTAAGGACGAATTAGAGAAGAGCACAGATTTCTACCACCTCCCACCGGGATGGTGCATCATTAAATATGTTCCATGCTTGCCGATTGAATTATTTCTCGCTCTCTCACTGGTAGTATGTTCTCAGCTACTGGTGAGAAGCTTTCTTTTAGAATGGCTCTGAGCAGTTGTTAATAATTTTGATAGTATCTTTTAAATTGTATGGAACTTTCAATTAATTCTTCTATTTTTCTTATTATTTATGTTGAGAGGGTAATACCGTTTTTTGGTAAGGTACCTCGTATTTTGAAGCCGTGGGCGTGGGCCTTGTTCTGACTACGTCAGACAGGTGGCATTAGAAACAACAACAACAAATTTCTATTTATCAACTGCAAAAATGTTCAGCTCTTGTCATGAAATCGAGCGATTTTATCTTTAGGAAAAGGGCTCATTTTTCTAGGAATCGAATTGAGACAAGAAAACCACATGTCTTACTTCAACATTTTTTATTAATAATATAGACTTGAAATCTTTTTTAAAGGGATAATATTTGTTTGAGGGAGACTAAATAAATAGAATATGGGGTAAATTAGTTTAACAGATATTTTTAAAGTTGCACTTTATCGTAAGAAATGTGTTACCAATTAATAACAATTTATTATGTTGTTATTGCTAATACCACCTGATCGGCAAAGGTCAGATCAAGGCCCAAGAAATTCATCATGGAAAGGGCTAAGTGACGCCTGTCGCTAGCCGTTGCTTTGAGCACCATACAGCAGGTGACAGAATGATTTCACTCGGTTCCTCCCTAGTTTTGAGGGAGAACACCCTGGGGGCCTCCCACCTTTCTTCCCCTTCCAACAACCTCACGAGAGAACTTGCGGCTCGACGGCTATTTAAAGTACCCCCTGCCGCGAAAGCACTATAAATTTACAAACATCATGTCTTCTCTGGGATTCGAACCCAGGCCCAACGGCACAGCAGTTAGCGTTGCTAACCACTATACCGGATGGGCGACACAATTCATTATAAAATGTATTAGACTGAAATACTCAAACTGAGAAATTGATCACAAACTCTCAAGAATCGAAATATGAGTAAATATCGAATGCTCCGTATCAAGAGCAAGAATTAGTGCCAGTTACAAGAAAACCAGTAAAAAGAACTCAGTATACCCATATTCCACATTATAAATCAAGGTATCATATTCTAAAAAGAACTATTAATGCAAGCGACATTCCCACAACTATGCACATAATTCAGAATAATTATTAAAGAGGACTACTGGCACTATAATTTTGAGCCACAATAAAATGATGAATACCACATTTGATCTCATAACTCATTCTCCTAACTTCCACACCCCGCCACAAAATGACTTTAAAGTCTTCTTTTTACTATGAATATTTCTTGTTATACTTTACTTTTTCTTGTTAGCCCTCTTGTAACTTTTCAGTGGGATGGTACGAAGCTATCAGTCAATGAATCATTATTCTTTACGACCGGAATCAGGATTTGAGTATAAGAGGCTTGAAATGAATATCAGCAGCCACTAAATTGAACACAAATAACCAAAGGAATTATTTCAAAGCTTATTAATTGCCGCTTATATTAGGAGTGCTAGAAAATTTTAACAAACGAAGAAAAACGATACGAAACACACAAAACAAATTGAAAATCTATTTAATTGAATACTTTTGAAAACAGCGCCCATTTTTGTTCACAGCTTTACCGTATATAAGCACGAAAGTAGCCTTAAAAAATGGTTATATGGCATTTCCGTTTCTTTATTTGTTCTCAAAATTTAGAACAATTAATCACTATTTTGTTTCTTTTTTAATGTATTTAAACCTTAAACCCTCTGAAAGTTCTTGTTTTATAAAATCGTAATTAGTATTATTATTATTGGTATCTGAGTGAGTGAGTGAATATCAACGTCGTCCTGTTCAGCTACACAAGAACTTTTGGTGACGGACCTCGTAATTTTGAACCATGGTCAAGTAACGAGGACGACACCTAATCTGGCACCCCTCCACCCCTATCCTAACCACCACACCACACAAACGGGAGGGCGTTTGAGTTCTCGACAGATTTAACGTGCATCGCTCCCCTGCACGGCCGTTATTTAGTGGTACTGGGCTCGAACTCATGACATGCCTGCCATAATCTGATACCCTGACCGTTGGGCTACCGCAGCCCCCTTGGTATCTATGGTAGCTAAAAGAATTATAATAACGAAATGCTAAAATTAAAATTTGTGTGTGTGTGTGTGTGTGTATGGGCTGAAAAAAGGGAAAAAAGTTACTTATAATGCTTTAAAATAGAATAAAATAGATCCGTGGGAGAAATAGCGTCCCCAGAGACGTTTAAATGTCTTTGAAAATATGTGCAACGCAATGATAATGGCATCCGTGAGTCAAAGGGTTGGTTATTATAACTATAAAAATGTTTTGCACTCCATTAAATATTACTCTAAAACCTTTTCTTTGCAGTCTCATGTTTATAAACCTCTAATACGTGATTATTTTCCCTAACGCATTTTTACCATCTTAAAATAACAGCCTCAATTCATATTCCACTGACTTACATTAAATCAAAATACTCGTGATAAAGAAGGGAAGAGTAAGAAATATCGCACAAAAATAACCGAGAAATTTCATACATTTAACAATACAATTATTTGATTGGATAGAATTTCATTCAAAGCTCTTTGACATATTATTTTTCTACTTTTCCCGGAACCAATGTACTTAAAAAAACCTTTTTCGAGAAATCAATTTTTATTTCCGTAAGAAAAAAGTAGTAACACTCTTTTTTTTGTAAGAGCAGGGTTTTTCCCCCTTTAACTTCTAAGTTGTCTCTTGCAAATGCTGTGCCCAAGAACTTTGGACTCCTGAATTTGTACCCTTCGAGACCCACCGTTTTTTAGAGAATCTGTCAGCCAAAAGGGGAAAAAAGTGTTGATCCTGTCAAAAAAATTTTTTTTTCTTTCTCTGAGTTAGAAAATCGAACTGCGGCTGCAATACACAGCAGTAAATCCCTCCTAACTTGATAGAAAAACAAAAGAAAAGCCATTTCTTTCGAATAAAGCTGAAATTGTTTCTTTCACGTTACACTTCAAAAGATGACTGTAATATGAGTAGACACCGATAGAACGGCTGCTTCACGAGCAAATGTAGAAATCAGAATCTCTGGAAGGTGAAAAAATATATTGAAAATTTCATTCTTTCCTTTTAAAATAGAATTGTTCCATAGAAAACAAATATATGTGGTATCTTCCAGGAACTTTTTTCGTATATAATGGATGGATGACGTCCTTTTGTGCTTATCAAACATCGTGTCTTTCAAAACTATGATAGGTGTAAAATAAGTTATAAATAAATCCTATTCACATAAAAATTAACATGGTTCCATAAATGAAATAGATTTTCAGAAATGAAAGTATCAAATATGTTTCTAAAAGAAAATTGCTGAAAAAAGACAGCAAAAGCAATCACTTCACCAAAAACGTAAAATTTTGGAATACTGTGGCTATATATGTATGATGGTTTGCACTCGAATTGAGCCATTTTTATTGAATGGAATCTATTAATTTGTTGTAGTTTTTAAAATGATTTGTAGAATTGGTGTCTTTAGCTCTATTTTTTATTTTACACACTGCGATGAAGAATGCCGAAACATAACACCAATACACGTAGAACACCACTCACTGCATATGACATTTTCAAAAACATTCAGTATTCGCTCTCCTGAGATCTCATCTATTTATAGCCTTAATCAACCGAAAGCTATTAAAAGTAGATGATTCCCGTTAAAGACTTTTCTGATTGGCTCGAATACACGGATGATGCTGTAAAAACGCTAGCATTTCAATTTTTTGGAAGATAGTGATTATTTTCTATTAGGTGAGTATAATAAAATCACGAGAAGTCTTGGAGGGCTCAAAACCATTAAGAATTAAAGTCCCACGGGAGAAAGTTTATGTGAATTATTACATACAAGGTGCATCAGTACAATGGTTATAAATTTTCAGTACAGATAGAGTATATCTATATGATGGGAAATCACACAGAAATAATTGGTCGCGTGGTAATGACATGATAGTCGCCTGGTAATGACGACACAAAACACTAGAATACAGGAGAAGAATAAGAGAAGAAAACATGTTTATTATTCTTAGTACAGAAAAAATGTCTGTAAGTCTATGACTGGTGTATGTGAAGCATCAGATGATGGTGCATGTGCAAACGCGGTTTTTGCTGCCGAGCTCGCTATGGAGCTTTATTTCACCTGCTGACAAAGTGGTAGTAGGTTGGAACGTTACACGAATGCTGAGCTCACTGATATGCATCTGACATACGGATTGTTGATTACAATGGACGAGCCGCACAGTATTTGTAAAGCGAACGTTATCCCCGGAGGTAAACTTCCAGCCAAGGCTTCTTTACATGCTAGTACCAGAGATTGTCCGACAGTGAATTTTCCATCGTGAAATCACAGGAACGTGAGCTAAGAGTAAGAACGCCAAACTACAAAGGGACTGTTTTGGATCTGGAACAGATCAATCCCGGTATCCCAGTCTTCGGACTATCACCAGTAATGTCGGGATTTCCCATATGACTGTCTGGTGGTTCTTGCATACTAAAGACGCGCACTCCTAAGACCCCGGCATGCAATGCCGGTTTATCCATAGGGAGTTTGGGGTGGGTGTCCACACAGAAGGGTCGGAAAAGATGGATTTAACCAGATTTTCTTGTTATAAATTTCGATCCTGCAGTTCCAAGAGGCATGTGCGCCCAGGGCACGAAATGATCTTAAATCGGCACTGACGACATGCACCCCTGTTGTCCCTTTAATATTCTTTTTTTTTTAATTTTGGCTGTATTATGGGTAACAAACATGTTTTCTCTTCTTATTCGAATACTGTCTTGTATTTTGGGTTGTCACTACCGGGACAGGAAAGGGTCCATGTATTTCTATGGGATTTGCCACTGTCTAGGTGTACTCTGTCTGTCCTGAAAGTATGTAACCGTTGTACTGATGCAACCTACATAACAGGGACGGGCAAATTTTTCCAGGATATGGGCTACTCTTTAATTTCTTCTAAGTATTGGGGTTCAACCAGTGGCGTAAGTGGGGTGAGCTAAGAAAAAGGTCTAGAATATTTATTATAACTTAATAATAAACACGCGGAATATGCTCTTACCTACATAACTACAAATAAAAAAAATTAAACTTTTAAGACCACGTTTAAAGCAAAACGCAAGATACAAATATAATAATACGAGTAACACAGCTACAAATATAATAATATCAAATGATACATTTACTATCAAAACAATTCAAAATAGTACATTAAAAATGAAACATTTTCATCTAAATTTGTAAGGATCTTGCCTCCGCTCCTAGAGATATGGGAGAAAGGGAAGGAAGACTAGCCATGTTCAAAATCACCTAGTTTATTTGCAACACAAACAACAACACAAGTTCGATCGATCAAAACTAAGAGATGAACCCAATTTAAGCAATATGAAGACAATTAACGAGGTACGAAAGGTAGAGAAGACTTTAATTACCAGTATAGCACTTACTTCATTTCAATTATTCTGCCTTCCTAGCTATCTAATCAATATTCAATCTCAAGTGACAAATCGTCACCTTAATTATTAGAATTATCAAATACTAAATATCTGTGTTACACTTTCAATTCCATTAATCCCTGCTGCGCTACCAGCATATCTTATCTCTCTTCTTCTAACTGGAAAGCCTAGATTTTTTATAGTACTCTTAATTTGCATGTTCACGTTCTCTTCTTCAGAGGAAACGTTCTAATAAAATAGTTTTTAAGGACCAAAAACTCCACAAGAAGACTGTTAGCGAGAAGGTCGTGGATAGAGCCGTCACAAAGTTAGTTTTCGTAGAAGGCTTATTCGGTATATAATTATTAACTGCTAATCTTCAGGTGGTCAACCTAAAATGTCTTGGTAGTCCACTGGTCAATCGTGATCGACTTAATGCTTTCCCTTGCTGTATATTTACCTTTTATGGAGGATTCCTCAATTAAAGTGTACCAAATAATGTTCTATTTTTTTGGAAAATGAAGTTTCCTTTAAAGGGGAAAAAAATTATAAATTATTTTATACTGCATGAAAAAATTTCCTAACAACTATTCTATGAATTTTTGATGAGAAATCTTTTAAAATTCTTATAAAAATTCAATTTTCTTTTATAATACTGATGAACATTTTTTTTTCTTTAATTTCGCGATCCATTCTTGTTGAATAGTTCTTGTGAAACTGCGTTCTCTCTTCCCCCCCTTACTATGTCAACTCTCTGGGCTAATTTAAAGAGTAAAAAAGCATTTTAAATGTCTTCTCAATCCTTCGTCTGTTAACTTCTTGCAATCTCGATTCACAGATCCGAACATTCTATTAAAAATAAGTTTCGTGAAAATATCGTTTGCCATTATTTTCTACGAAGTTCTATGAAATATATGAAGTTTGAAATAATCTCATTTCTATAACAAAGAAACAAAAAAGTTTCATCTTAAATCATGATATAAGAATAACGATGGGACGATAATTGTAGCAACTAGAATGGGCGTCTTTTATTGTTACTTTCTGGAACAACTTACATGGAATTTTATTTCTGAAACGAAACTTCTTCGCCAGCAGCTACTAAAACTCATTAAACGAGACGAAAACAAGATAGGGTAGTTATTATGTCCTATAATATCCACAGTTTGTTTTGTTTCCACTGCGCGGGAGGGGGTGGGGAGGTTAGTTTTGCTAGTGAACCGAGTTTCAAAACAAACACTACTACTTCTCCCTCCCTTATCGTCAAATTGAAAGAAAATTCTTTAGAAAGTTATTGATTGTCACGTTCCCTTACTTATTTTGAGAAACATCCCTATTATTATTTCATTTTACAAAAGAAAATTAGAATTCGAACAATTGTTACTTTAATGCCAGCAGACATTTTATACAAGCAAACAAATGTATATATATATATATATATATATATATATATACTCTTATATAGAAATAAATTCTATATACTCATCAAATTGGTCATGTTCAATACCTGCACAAGAGAAATGTGCAGCAGCAAAAATAAATTTTGAAATATCTTTAAATTTCTAGGGCTAAACAACAGATTTGTAGAATAATAAATTGATTGCTGAAAATATAGTGATGGAATGAAATTTGGTATTTAAAACTGATCCTAGTCTTGTTGCTGCATGGTGTAATTTATTTAAAAAATAATTGTTAATTGCGTTTTTCGTAATATTACTGCATCAAAACAACTTAAGGTGCTGCTGCCTGGTGAATGAGTCTAACTACAGTAAGTAGAGTAGAAGGCAAAAGCACTCGAAAAGTAGCCATGCATTAAAAAATGATTTCATTGGAAAATCGGAAGGAGTTTAGCATTTCTAATATTAAAAAAGTAGAAAAGCTCATTCTAAATTTTTATTTTGCAATGCTTCTTAATATACCGAAAAATCCGGTGACACCTATACTTTTAAGCTGCAATTTTTAATTTTTAAGTATATTCACCGTATAACGTGCACCCCCTGTTTCACGAAGAAATGTACGCGTGCAATGCTTTTATGTTTTGCATTCTCTCTCTCTCCTTTACTCGAGATAATATTCCAAACTTTAGAAAAAAATAGTATAATTCTAAAAGCTACAACCCTTTCTAAGCTCATAAGGAATATCATTTCTTTTAAATAAACAGTATTTCTATCTATGTATTAATCTATTTTTTCCTGTAAATGCATATCTCTTATTTTTTATTTTTAAAGCTATCATTTTTATACCCGACGTATAACGCGCACCCGTAAATTTCGATCTAAATAAAAAAAAAGTGCTTGTCTTGTGTTAAAAGTGTGCGTTATACACCGGATTTTACTGTATTAAATTAATATATAAGTTAACTTCAATGCTTTTTACGGTGAATCATCACTTTCACTACAGGACTTAAATAGAGTCCTTTTTCTCGTAATTAACTGGAACTTTTAAAATAAAACAATTCGAACAATTTCCATTTTATCATGTAAAGGGCAAATATTCATTTTACAGTTTTGATTATGAAAGCTGTTCGACAGTTTTTCTTAAACACCTCTAAAACTAAGCTTATTCTCCAGTCTTTCATTACTGGTCGCATTAGCCCAGTAATCATGGTCACGAAATCGTAACCAGCGTTACTTCCAGCGTCAAGTCCTGGTCCCTGAACAACTCTCATGTAGAGGGACAGAGGCACTTTAAATAGGGGTCTTCAAACTGTGTTTCGCTAATATATGAGTTAAACGAGTTGGGGGTTCCACGAGTCACAATAAAAAATTGAAAGGAAATTTGAAATGTGTATGCGAAAGCATTCACTTTCTCTATGAAGTTTATATAATTACAAGTATCTAAAGCTCATCCTATTAATTAAAACTGAAATTTTTAATTACAGTTTTAATTACATATAATAACTTAATTTTGCAACACTTTTTAAACTTTTATTATAATATAATAAAATAGTATTAAAACGCGCGCGCGTTTTATCTTTATATACGCAATTCATACTAGATTGTAAATATTTTATTGTTTTTATACTCGTTAGTTAGACTTTCAGAACTAAATAGTTTTCTAACGTAAGATATATCCTTTTTGCATTTGTGGAAAAAACACCTATAAGGAAGGAGAGGAAGCAACATATCAACAGAGTTGATGTTAAAATCTAAATTTAAGCAAGAACAGCTTCTAAATTTTAGGTTGCAAATTCATCCGAAATGCGCAGTATAATAAATTTTAATGCCATTCAGAACATTGTGTGTAAAGGAAATATATTTCTTAACGTGAGTGCCTGTTACGTCATCAGCGCACTGTAGCGCCATCTGTAAAAAATTTGTAAAAGTAGACATTGTCTAGCTGTACCCCAACAAAAGCGGGTGCACGAATAAAGTAGGCTTAGCGTTGCGAAAAAGACTGATTTTTTATTCTTTAACCAGTTTTACAGTCCACACAAATATTGACGAAACATTGGTCCTATGAAGCCACAGAAAATGGATAAAAAATCGAAAAATAAAAATAACTCCAACGTAACTACTGAAGAGAAATTGAATCGTTTAAAAGATTCAATCAAAGGAACTTTTAACTAGGTTAGAGGCTTTTACCTCGGAGAAGACAGTGTCAAAGGATACTAGTGTCACTGAAATCGAAATTAAACTCAAAAAAAATTGAGCAATTACAGATAAATCTAGATAAAATAGCTGAGGATTATTGTGAAATAGAAATTTTCGAAAGCTTGGAAATCATTCAGCTGGACATAGAAGATATAAATCAACGGATCGAGACAACAGAGGTAGGTCTCAAACTTTTAATGTATTCTTTGAAAAATTCTGAAAATGTAAACATTAATTTAAATGACAATGGTAAAAATAGTATCCGCTTACCTCAAATTCCATTGCCAGAATTTTCTGGTGTAATAGCAGAATTTTCTAATTTTAAAAATCAATTTATTAATTTAATAAGTAATAATGAGCAATTGAATGATTCGCAAAAACTTTACTATCTTCGAGCATCTCTAAAAGGAGAAGCAAAGCTCTTAGAGTCGCCTAGCGATAGTTTCGATTCTCTCTTTAAAGCATTAGAAGATCGTTACGAAAACAAACGGCAGTTGATAGATTCACATGTCCTTGAGATAATTATGAAAAAATTTATAGCGAATCAGCCAAAGAACTGCGCGCTTTAATGGATTGTATCAATAGAAACATTAGAGCACTTAAAGTTTTGAAATATGAGCAGAATGATCTATCAGATACAATTTTAATAAATATAATTCTTCAAAAAATTGACAAAGAATCTAGAAAACAATTCGAACTTTCGTTGAAAACAGCAGAAGTTCCAACATTTGATTCTATTAAGAAATTTTTAGAAAAGAGAAGTGCTGTGTTAGAAAACATTACTCGCATTCCTAGTACTAAAATGATCCATAAAAATACTGCAATGTCAACTAAAGCCAAATCGCTGGTAGTTAATAGTAAAAAAATAACTGTTAAACCTTGTATTCTCTGTCGAAATTCTCATCCTCTTTATAAATGTATTGCATTTCAAAATATGTCTGTGGAGTGCAGAAAGAAATTTGTTACCAATAACAAACTTTGTATAAATTGCCTCAGACTTCATTATGGTGCCTGCATGTCTAAATATAAATGCACAGTTAGTGGTTGCAAGGGATTACATAATTCATTGCTTCACGATTCTGCTGAACTTTGCTCTGCAGTTAAAAATCAAACTGTAGGAGAAAGGGGGATAGAGACCATTTCGAATATTACTCGGTTTGAAGGTCAGCCAGAAGTGGCGGTTTTGACTTATGGAAATAAATGTGTTTTATTAAATACATTCATGATTTTCGTTAAAAGTGCTGATGGATATAGAATTAAGTTAAGAGGATTATTAGATAATGCGTCTTCGATATGCGTTATGAGAGAAGACATAGCAAGAAAGTTGGGATTTAAATTTAAGTCTGCAAACCAATCTATAACAGGCATTAACGGAATTACGCAATCATCGAAATATTCAGCTAATATTGAAGTTTCAAATCGGGATTATACTTTTGCACGCAATGTACAATTTTCACTTTTACCTAAAATTATCGATGCGATTCCTGTATCGAAATTAAATATATCGGATTTAAATATTCCAGCTTCAATTGAGCTGGCTGATTCTAATTTCCATATGCCAGGTCAAATAGATATATTGATAGGAAGTGAACTATTTTTTGAAATTTTAAATCCAGAACAATATTATTTGCAGGAGGGAAATGTAATTTTACAAAATACAAAATTTGGCTACTTAGTCACTGGTACCCTTCCTCAGTCACAACAACAAGCCAATTGTTGTTTAATAAGTGAACCAAGCTTAGATATAACAGTAAAGAAATTCTTTGAACTGGAATCACTTCCAGATGATTCTAAGGAAATAACAAAAAGTGAAGAGGAAATTTATTGTGAGGAACATTTTGTTAGTACCTATAAAAGAGATAAAACGGGAAGATTTATAGTTCGGTTACCCATAAAGGAAAATGCAGAAACATTATTAGGATATTCCAAAGAGAATGCGATCAAACGACTAAATGGTATTTGGGAAAAATTAAACAAAAACAATACAATGGGAACTTTGTATAAAGAATTTATGAATGAATATGAACTTTTAGGCCATATGGAGGAGATTAAAAATGAAACATTAGATAAGATTAACTATTACATTCCTCACCATTCTGTATACAAACCAGAGAAGACATCCACTCCATTGAGAGTTGTCTTCGATGCAAGTGCAAAAACAACAAGTGGTTTTTCTCTAAACTCCATTTTACTAAACGGAGGAATTATACAACAAGATCTCTTTTCCATAGTCAGTAGATTTAGAAAACACGAGTACGCGTTTAGTGCAGATATTAAAAAAATATACAGGCAGATACTTGTTGATCCTAATCAAAGGGATTTACAACGAATTATGTGGAAGACTAGTGCAGATGCTCCAGTCAAGACTTACAAGCTAGCTACCGTAACTTATGGGACAGTTTCTGCACCATTTTTAGCTACCAGGACCTTAAGGGCCTTAGCAGATGAAGAAAAAGCGGAATTTCCTGACGCAGCAGATGTGATTTGTAATGATAGTTATATGGATGATATTCTTTCTGGAGATACTACATTAGAGGGTGCTAAAAAACTCCAAACCAGATTATCTCAACTATTACAGAGAGGGGGTTTTGAGCTACACAAATGGGTGTCAAATAGCCCAGAACTGTTGAAAGATTTATCTGCATCTTCCTATGTGTTTGATAAGGAATTTCAGGATGCTCCAGTGAAAACATTAGGTATGCTATGGGATCCAAAGGTGGATTGTCTCACATACAAAGTAAAGATTAGTGACAAAGTCAACTTCTCAAAAAGAGACGTGCTTTCAGAAATTGCAAGGCTATATGACCCTTTGGGCCTGATAGGACCCATTGTTACGAAGGCTAAGATATTCATCCAAGAACTTTGGAAAATAAAATTAGATTGGAGTGAACAGCTACCACCAGATGCAATGGAAGAGTGGATGAACTTCTACCAAAAATTAGCGAAAGTAAATAACTTCAAAATCCCAAGGTGCATTCTACTTCCTTCAACAATACGGATTGAAATACATGGCTTTTCCGATGCATCAGAACGTGCCTATGCTGCTGTTGTCTACATAAAATGTTTCAACGAATCTGGACAATCTCAAACTAGATTATTATGCAGCAAGTCCAGAGTGGCTCCCTTGAAAACACTCACCATACCGAGGTTAGAACTGTCTGCAGTTTTACTACTATCAAGATTAGTCAAAAAGGTTGTGCCAATTCTACAATTACCTATTAATAAAATTTGGATGTGGACGGACTCAACGATTGCTTTAGCGTGGATAAAGACTGAACCTCATAAACTCAAAACATTTGTCAGCAACAGGGTGGCGGAGATTCAAGCACTTTCAAAGGACTATCATTGGAAACATGTTAGCTCCAAGAACAATCCTGCCGACTTAATTTCTAGAGGCTGCAATGTGGATGAACTTTTAAAGAACGAAATGTGGTTCTCGGGTCCAGATTTACAAACTGATGAATACGAGGACAATCAACTTTTTCCTGATCCTTCCTACAGAGATGAACTAAAATGTGCTGTTACTCTTTCAATGACTGAGTGTTCTTCAAATTTTTATGATGAACTCTTTAATGTTACAAATAATTTCATAAAATTAATTAGAATTTTTAGCTTTATTTTTAGGTTCATTAATAACATCAAAGCTAAGGAGTCTTGTAATAAGGAGAAATATCTAACTGCAGATGAAGTAAAGAGGAGTACGGAATTTTTAGCTAAAATAGCACAATTAAGTGAGTTTAAAGCAGAAATCGATGCCTTGAAAAAAGGTAAAGGTGTTTCAAAAACAAGTAAGTTAAAGGCTTTAGATCCTTTCTTAGATGAGAATTCTTTACTCAGAGTTGGTGGAAGGCTTTGTAATGCTGATTTACCATTTGAAGCAAAACATCAAATAATTATACCTAGTAAACATAAATTTACTAAATTACTTTTTGAGCATATGCATAAGAAGTTTTTTCATATTGGTGCTCAGGGTTTAGTACATCAAATTAGAATGCAGTTTTGGCCCATTAATGGCAAGGGTATTGCACGAAAAACAGTTCATGATTGCATTGCATGCTTTAGACAGAAGCCTACTGGGGTAGATCAATTAATGGGAAATTTACCATCAGAGAGAGTAACTCCAAGTGCACCATTTTTAAACTCTGGGGTGGATTTTTGCGGACCTTTTCAAATAAAATTTAAAAATCAGAGAAAGGGGATATTTTCAAAGGTTTATGTTGCGATTTTTGTATGCTTGGCTACAAAGGCTATTCATTTAGAGGCAGTGACTGATTTAACAACTGAGGCATTTATTGCAGCTTTGAAGAGGCTATGTGCCCGTAGAGGCCGCATTTCTACATTAATGTCCGATAACGCAACTAATTTTAAAGGCGCAGCTGCAGAATTAAATCGTTTCATAAAATTAATTTGTAACAAAAACGAGACATTAGCAAATTATTTTGCATCAGAAGCTATCCAGTGGAAATTTATCCCACCTCGTTCTCCTAATTTCGGGGTTTGTGGGAGGCAGGGGTAAAATCATTCAAACACCATCTCTATAGAACTTTAGTTAATAGTAAAATAACTTTCGAAGAATTCGAGACAGTAATAATTCAAATTGAAGGTATACTTAATTCACGTCCATTAGTACCATTGTCAGATAATATCAATGAATATGAAGTTTTAACTCCTGGACACTTTATAATTGGTCGACCTATCAGTGCAATACCTGAGCCCGCAAGTTTAGATATTTCAGATAATAGACTATCTAGGTGGCAGTATACAACAAAGTGTGTACAAACTATTTGGAAACGCTGGAAAAATGATTATCTTAATCATTTACAGCAGAGAAACAAGTGGCAGTTCGAGAAAAATAATGTTGCCGTAGGGTGTTTAGTGCTTTTAAAGGAAAATGATTTGCCTCCCCTGCAAATGGACAATGGCAAGAATCTTGGAGGTTATTTATGGAACTGACGGTAAGGTCAGAGTCGTTAAACTAAAAACTGCCACGGGGGTTCTCACACGTTCTATCTCAAAAAATATGTATCTTACCAATAGAAAATAATAATATAAATTAAATTGTAATGTGAAGTATATTATATTCTTAGAATATTGTATTTTTCTAATTTTGAATATTGTATTTTTTTCTTATTTTAGAATGTTGAATTTATTTGTATTTAATTCATTTAGGCATTTGTAAACTGTATATAGCAAATTGCATTTTTTAAATATATTTTTTGAAATATTGTATATTTCAACGCCGGGCGGAATGTTACGTCATCAGCGCACTGTAGCGCCATCTGTAAAAAATTTGTAAAAGTAGACATTGTCTAGCTGTACCCCAACAAAAGCGGGTGCACGAATAAAGTAGGCTTAGCGTTGCGAAAAAGACTGATTTTTTATTCTTTAACCAGTTTTACAGTCCACACAAATATTGACGAAACAGTGCCGACAAACGCAAAGTATAGAAACAATTGAAACTCAGAATATGTAATGCGATTGCTGTTAAATCTAAATAGCCCTAGACTTCAACAGTTTGTGTGAAAAATTTCAAGAACATATTCCAGTTGCTAAATATAATACAGGAATAGGTGACATTTGGATCACAAATTAAAATTATTAATGAGTAAATTATACTAAAAAATTAGATTAGAATTTTTTAATAATAAATGCAATACTTTTTTAATTGCCTTCACGTAAAATATTTATAACATGTTAATCTATTTTAAATGTTATTTTGCGACATACTTTGCTAAGTATGTATATGGAATGGGGCTCCACAAAAACTCTTTCTAGTTTTAGGGGTTCCACGAAAACGCCTTCAAACTCTTGGGGTTTCCGTGAGTTGAAAAAATTTGAAGAGCGCTGCTTTAAATCTATTGAAGCTCAAAATCCGCACGTTGTTATAGTATGAACGTGTGTAGCTGGGGTATCAACTCACATATCGTCCTTACTCGACGGTGATTCAGAATATCAAGGTCAACGGCCAATAAATATGCTTCATAGCCTTTACGGACCCCTGTTAATGAATAATCAATCAAGATTTCATTTACTTGTGTTCGTAATAATTTAAAACCAAACGACAAAACAACTTTCAGGAAAAAGTCGATGTTTTTATGCAGAAAATCATCGATGAAAACATTTTTTAGGAAAAGTAAAATAATTATGACAATTTTTATCATCACATATAGCTTTTAAATTGAAAGTACCAGTCGGAATAATGCTTCCAAACATTTTTCTCCGCCCATTTAAGTTTCCATGGAAGAGAACAAGTGTTGAGACGCAGTCTGTCCCATTGTCTCCGGTCATTATTCTGCGGAATATGACAGCTGACAACCGAAGACTTGATGTCGATTGTAGTCTGTCAGGCGAAATTACGGCCCCCGCGCATTTCCAGGGGGAACCTTATCAAACGATACGGAAAGGTCTTCATCGTCCATCCGAATGGAGTTGTAAGGCTCCTACGCCACAACCAATCGATTCCGAGACAAGCCGAGGGGACATCCTTACCCCCGCCCATTGCCCCTCCATCACTCAAAGTTATATTCCTTTATTCTTTCCTTCAGGCTTAAGAAGTGTAAGCCGTTTAATAAATATCTTTAAAAAATCATCGATATCTATCGAGTTTATCTAGACGAAGAATATGTTTGTCGTGATGTCTACAAAAATGTATTTTTCGCTTGCAACCATGTCAGTGATTCAATTTAAAAATATATATATATTTTCCTGAACATCAAAGAATTTTTCCAGTTCATTGAATAAAACAGTTTATATCACATATTTTTGATAATACGTATTTTACATTTTTATATACAATACTTAAGAGGACTCAGAACGATTCAATTGACAATAATTGGTTAAAAAATCAAATCTAATTTTTTTTAGCTTAAATTATTCTTTATATACTTTTCTATAACCTCACAAAATCTGTGAAAGCTCTAAATTTATAAAAACGCAGAATTATGATAGTTTTTACGTTCTTGTGTATTCACATCCCTATGGCACAAATCAAAACTTTAAAAAAACTTACTTGTCTGAAAATAGTAAAATAACTAGTTTGCCTTCTCATTTAAACTGCTAAGGCTTTTTTTGTATAGTGCCTAATGTGTTTTGATTTTTTTACCTATTGTTAATAGTACATGGTTTTTAATAGTTTTGAATCAAAACAATACTTATTTTTTAAAAATAATTGAACTCAGAATTTATACATTTTTTAAGGAATTTTCAATAAGCATTCATAAAAAGAAGTATTGTACAAATACCAATCATGCTATCGCAAAACCCATACCACGCACAACTTTTGTTATACATAGTCTAACGTACTTGTAAATTAAATTTCACGCGTGTACGTAAATTTTCGAAGGAGCTATAGCATATAAAAATCACTTCACAAATTTTAAGCTTTTTCCTTAAAAAATCAAATAGCTAGCTTTTTATGAAAATTTGAGCACAAAATCTGTTTTACATAGTATACGCACATAAGAGGCAACCAAAAAAAATTGAAAATCTTTAAATTAAAAAAATTTGCGTAAAACGTACCGTGTCCCCTTAAGATACATTTGGGAAGATTGATTACTGTGATAATGTCGCACTTTGAGGTCCCATGAGGGTTATACTGATTGGGAAAAAACAATTTTAGAATATTTCAGGTCGGCTCGCGCGGTGATTTAGAGGTAGTGTGCTCACTTTGTAAACCCTAGGTTGCGGATTCGATTCCGGATGGAGTCGACAGATTTTTTGGATGTGAAAATCGAAAGATCGTCATAAGATTATGCGGAATCAAAATTAATTCAAGCGTCTAAATTTAGTAGCGAGAGCCACCAGTAGATGGTGTCGTCATGAAATGGCTCTCACATTTGGGAATTTACCGTGTCTACAAAGGTTAAGTTGCTAATATGCAGCCCATTCGAAAAAAAAAAATGTTTCGAACCCAATATTAAACAATAATCACAATCCCCAGCTCAAGAAGTAAAATACCTAAGAACCTTAGCTAAACTGATAATACAATGAATCATTTTTATGTTTGTTTATATAGCATAACAATAACTATAACCTTAGCCACACTTATTATTCCCATTGTGGCTAAAACCTTAGCCACAATGATAATACAATGAATCATTTTTATGTTTGTTTATATAGTGTAGCAACATATATAGAATTCGAAAATTACAACAAACAATTACGAATTTTTTACAATCTCATAATTTATACATAAGATCCCTAAGCACACACAAAAGGGAATAAAACAAAAAGGTATAAAACTGTAAAAATATAAGATTAAAAAATTGCTTTCTAAAAATATAAAATCCAAACCCAAGGAAACTTGTGTTATTTATTATGCCAAAGGTGTCAAACTCAAAGACTTACTTGGGCCAAACAAACAAGTTTTAACTGTAGGTGGATCTCAAAAAAATCAATATTTATAAAAACGTAGGTTTATTTCGAATAATATATTATAATAAACATTTAAAAGGAGCAAGGAAAATGTAATGTTTATTACGTGCTGACATAGTTAACAACTCTTCTCTGCTACATCTTTCCTATTTCGGGAGAAATTTTGTTCGCACTAATTACTTTCAAAACTGACCCAAGGTAAGCGTCATTAATACTAGTTCTAACAGAAGACATATTTCCTTTCATAACTGAAAATAACTACTCGCACTGATGAGTACTTCCACACATGGAAATCATTTCATACGTTAATTTTCCAATATTTTCAAACGTGGCGGGTAAATATTTGTAAAATTTAGGTACATCCACTTCAATAAATTTTGTCTTCAAGTCACACTGAATCTCGATTACCCCCATTTGCATATGACTGAGTACTCAGTATATTTATTGAGAAAATCGAAGAAAAGAAACAAAATTTGTTTTGCAAAGAATTAAAATCTTCAAATAATTCATATCTTCAATTCCAAGATTTGAATTTTTTTTCTGAGTATTTTTCATACGATGCTGTTTCATCTAAAGAATTATTTATGTTTCATTATTGCAAAGATTATACATTATTGTGTGCCAATATACTGCCCGGGCCACATGTGACCCGCGGGCCCCGAGTTTGACACCCCTGATTTATACTATCCCTTCAAAATGTGAAAATTCAAGAGAAATAAAAGTTTTTGTGTGCCTTTCCGAACCCTTAATAGCTTAGTTAACACGTTCTCTATTACATTTCAAGCCGAAATCAATACATATACTCGCGTGTAACTTCCTGGGGAATCCCAACAATTCATCCACTTCAGATGGTAAGCTTACCTCTACACTCAATTTGAATTCTTCCTTCGCTTTTGAAAATACTCCCTTATTCCATAATTTATGGTTACATTTCTCCCTTAATCGCTCCTTCCGCCCAATTCTAGTGGCCGCGGTAGCCGAGTGGTATAGGTATCGGATCGTGGCTGGCTTTGTCACAAGTCCAAGCCCAGTACCACTAAAGACCCGCCTTGTAGGGCAACGATGCAAGCTAAATCTGTCGAAAGCTGAAACATCCTCCCGTTGGTGTGTTGTGGCAGCTAGGAGAGGGGGTGCCAGCCCCCGTGTCGTCCACTTCACTTGACCATGGTTCAAAACAACGTGGTCCGTCACCAAAAGCCCTCGTGTAGCTGAACAGTGCGACGTTAATATTGCTTACCCAATTTTTAGCAAGAGAGCATATTTTTGAGATTCTATACTGGAAAGCTACTTAAAATAAATTTTTCTTACGCTTTTTTCTAATAGGCAGGGGCATAGCTACCACCTTATCAATGATACGGAGCTCCCAAGCTACAAGGACACCAAAATGTGTAACCCCAGTCCCACTAACAGTGCTATTATATCTGAAAAAGTGTCTCGAAGGAATTTTGATACAAGGCCCCTGACAGCAGCTATGCCAGTGTTAAGAGGATTCCTAGTAGTATGCAGTCGCAAGTAAGTTTTTAGGTTTAGCAGTAGGTCATAGTTAGAATTCCAGCATTATGAACCAAAATAAAATTTCAGATTAGCTGTTTGAAATCCATGTATTTCATAGAAAACAAAAGTATACTCAACACATACTCAAATATTAAATCGCAGACAGTCGCAAACATAAGACTCGATTTCATCAAAGTGAACATTCACCAGTTCCCAAGGCTCTCAGATGTATATACGAGGGCTGTTCAGAAAGTATCGATACTGAATTTATTCTATTTATTCCAGAAAATCCCTAGCGTAGGGACTGTGCGCATCATGCGCCCGCATATTTCACCTTGTCTTACAAACATTGAACGTCACTTGACCGTGGTTCAAAATTACGTAGTCCGTCGCCAAAAGCCCTCGTGTAGCTGAACAGTGCGACGTTAATATTCAATCAATCAATCTTACAAAAATCGGCAGGTCTGTACAGCGCGCCATTCAATCACACTGACTTCTTTCACGTGGAGTGTTTGCGTGCGTTCGTCGAAAAAAGAAAATGTGTGAAAACACGGATCAGCGAATCTGTATCAAGTTTTGCTTTAAGCTCGGTAAAACGGGCACCAAAACCTACGAGATCATGAAAACAGCATTTGGAGATGAGGCGATGAGTCGCCCTCGGGTTTTCGAGTGGTTCCGGCGATTCAAGGAGGGTCGTCAATCAGTGAACAGTGATCTCAGTTCTGGACGCCCGTCCATCTCTCGCAATAAGGACAAGATTGCACAAGTGAAGGCTGTGGTGCGCTCTGATCGTCGTTTAACAGTCCGAAAAATTGCACAGGAGTGTCACATTTCCGTAGGATCATGTGATGAAATTTTGAGAAAGGACTTGAACATGCGCCGAGTGTCTGCAAAGTTTGTGCCGCGTCTCCTCACTGAGGTTCAGCAATTCTAACGACTGGCAACATCATCTAATTTGTTTCAAAGTGCAAGCGACGATCCGGAGTTCATGAAGCTCATCATCACTAGGGATGAGTCGTGGATTTACGGATACGATCCCGAAACAAAGCAGCAGTCGTCACAATGGAAAAACCCCGGTTCTCCTCGGCCGAAGAAAGCACGGCAGGTGCGATCAAAGATCAAAGTCATGTTGATTGTGTTTTTCGATGCAGATGGAATTGTTCATCATGAGTAAGCTCCCCAGGGCCAGACAGTGAACAAGGAGTTCTACTTGGACGTCATGAGGAGATTAAGAGTGGCTGTTCGCAGAAAACGACCGGTGTTGTGGGCGTCCTCTCACTGGATGCTTCATCATGACGGAGCCCCAGCGCACACCGCCAATCTTGGCAGCAGTTCCTGACAATACACGGAACAATCCAAGTAGCACATCATCCCTACTCACCGGATATATCACCTCCTGATTTTTTCCTCTTTCTCATGATCAAGAACAGCTTAAAACGACACCGGTTTCAGGACATTGAAACCATAAAACAGAATTCGACTCAGCAGCTCCAGGCCATCCCAAAGTCTGAGTTCCAGAAATGTTTCGAGGACTGGAAACATCGTTGGGTCAAGTGTGTTACTGCCAATGGAGCATATTTCGAAGGAGATCGACTCAAAACCTGTTTATGTATGTATGTTTTTGCATAATAAATTCAGTCTCGATACTTTCTGAACAGTCCTGGTATGTATATATATATATGTGGGGAGTCCGAATAAATCTTCGAATAAAAATCAGACTCTTCAGAAGGCGGGATTTTAGATTGGCGTAGGTGGTTTGTCTAGGGGTAAGTATTTAAGGGTGAGTGATGAATTAAATGTGAATCTAAGTCATTAAAACACGAATACTTCTTTTAAGTAAAAGAGAGAATTTATTTAAAGTTAAAGGAAAATATTTACAAAAAAAGATAATTACAAATAGAAAGAAATGCAGGAATTAAGTTAATTAAAAGTTGAGTAATACCTTTAGAAGACGGGGAAATAAACCTTTCTCATTATTGGACGTTAGGACTGGCGGTGCCGCGCTGGGCGCGGAAATGCGGTAAAAGACGCGACGTGTTGAACAAGCAGTAGTTAGTTGGCCTCTGCCGAAAAATTATTCAAGCCGGAGCTACGAAAGCTCACTAGATGGCGCTGCTTCGGAATGCAGTAATAAATAAAATTGAGATTTATGGTCCTCTGAAAAGGCTATGACTCAACCTTTTTACAAATGTTTCAAAGGGAAAATCCTACAGAATCACCCTCTCCTGACAGAGCTGGTCTCTCAGCTCTTACAAAATGTGGAGAGCTAAAGTACTTTAAATACAAACTATTTTTAGTTACAACTATAAATTTGATGATTATTGGAATGTGGACGCAATAAAGACAAATAATATGATTCTTAAAGATAAAATAAAATATTACAGATGAAAAGATGTATACCTAATATTCACAATTCCGGACCTAAAATAAAGCATATAAAAACAAAATATTCTATGTTGTGATCTACAATTAACTAAACCATAAAAAAATCCTTCGCATCAATGGAAAGATAAAGAATAATACGAATATATAATAAATATTACAAGTGAATATAAAATGATTTATGGAAACGAGTGTTACCATAGAACATCTATTAATTTCTCAAGAGGGATATGAGAAAAATTAAAAATAATAACAAATAAAAAAAATTCAATTAAGCATAAAAATGTTTCATCAAATCAGCTGAGGTGGTGGTTGAGTTCGGTCCATCGTGCTGACCAACCTTTTCCACTTCATACCTATCCTTGGAATTAACTTTTGTTACTTTGTAAGGGCCTAAGAACTTTGGTCTTAGTTTCAGTCCAGCTCCAAATTGGGTTCTTTGGATGGCTACTAAATCACCTTCTTTGTGTAACGAAGCTTTCTTTCTTCTTCTGTTATACGTCTTTCTATTTTCAGATTGCAGGGTTTCGATGTTCTTTTTGCATCGTTTCTTAAAAATTCGCGTTGTTCTAGTAGTTCTTTCGCCATTTCTTCTAGAAGTAAGTCTTTGATTAGGATGTCTTCCTTGTTACGCATTTTGATTCCCACTAATAGTTCGAATGGTGTCCATTTTGTACTGCGACTTATAGTACTATTTAGTATTCTCTGTACTCTGTCGACGTATTTGTACCATTTCGTTGAGTCGTCTAATGATAGTTTGGTGAGAACTGGAATCAAAGTTCGATGAATTCGTTCAACTTGTCCGTTTCCTCGTGGAACACCTGTCGCTATTTGTAGATGTTGAATGTTCTCTTCATCACAGTAGTCGTTGAATATTTTTGAAGTGAACGCTGAACCTCTATCAGAGATAATTCTGATGGGATCACCAAAGGTCTTCTGCTGTTGTTTTAGTTTTTCGAGAGCACTTTCAGCAGACACAGTTTTGACGGGATATAGCCAAGAAAATTTGGTAAATGCGTCTACTACGGTGAAAATGTGTTGGTAACTTTTGTTTGTGGAGGGTAAAGGACCAATGAAGTCAACATGGTACGTACTTAAAGGAATGCTTTCCTTAGAAATAGGATTCAAAACCCTTCCTTTTTGCCAGTTTTCTTATTAGCTAAGATACATGGAACACAATTAACTATTACTTTTTTAACGACGTTGGTTAAATTTGGGATAAAAAATTCCTGTTTCACAATTTCTTCTGTTTTTCCTACTGAGAAATGACCATTTTCGTGAATCAATTTAATTAGTTCAGCTTGCATTGCTTTAGGTGTTACAATTAATTCTCGACCATTTAAGTACTTATAGAGTATACCATTTCGCTCAAAAAAATTCTTCTGATTCTTGCTTCTCTAGAAGTGATTTCAATGTTTGGATGTTGTCATCTTTCTCTTGTGCGTTTTTAAGCTTTGAAGTTAATGTATCATTGCATACCATCATTACGGGATATCGGCTAAGAGCATCAACGTGCTTCATACGACTTCCAGCTCTGTGCTCTATTTCATAATCGAATTCTTCTAATTGAAGCGCCCATCTGGCTATGCGAGTAATTAGCTCCTTTTTTTTGCATAGTCTTCTGAAATGCTGAACAGTCAGTTACTATTTTAAAGTGTTGTCCTAAAAGATAAACACGAAACTTCTTTAATGCGTTGATAATTGCTAGTACCTCTAATTCGTAGCTGTCATACTTTTCTTCTGCTGTATTTGTCTTTTTCGACATGTAGTAAACGAGATGTAACTTTCCATCTTCTGCTTCTTGTAACAAAATTGCGCCGTACCCTTGTTTATAGGCGTCTGTATGCAGTTCTGTTTTTCTTCCATACTTGTAAAGGTGCAAGATTGGGCCTTCGGACAGGATTTTCTTCAATTTTTCAAATGCTTCTTTTTGTTGAATCCCGAAAACAAAGAGGTTTTCTTTTCTTGTTAAATCGCTAAGTGGTTTAGCTATCTTTGAATAATCTTTGATGTACTTGCGGAAATATCCAGTTAAACCAAGAAAACTTTGTACTTGTTTTATTGTTGTTGCTTTTGGAAATTTTCGGACAGCTAGTGTCTTCGTGGGAGATGGTTTAATAGTTCCGCTTTCTACAATGTGACCTAGAAATTCAATTTTCTTTTTTAAGAATTGGCACTTCTTGAACTTAATTTCTAATCCGTATTTCTTTGCGACTTCAAAAATAATTTTAAGTTTTTCGAGACCTTCCTGTTCGTTTTTCGCTGGAATGACGAGATCATCTAAATAACTGATTACAATTCCTTTCCGAGTAAGATCTCTAAATATACTTGATACGTAGCGTTGGAAAACTCCTGGACTTGTGCTTAGTCCGAAAGGAACTTTGTTGAATTCAAATTGTCCATCTGGGACGACAAAGGATGTATACTTTCTGCAATCTTCGTCAACATCGACGTGGAAGAAACCATTGCGTAAATCTAATGTAGAATATACCTTTGCTTCTTGCAAAGTGTCTAAAACATCTTCGATGATAGGTAACGGAAATTTATCTTTCACAAGCTTCTGATTCAATTTTCTGTAGTCAATGCAAATTTTCGAAGATCCATCTTTCTTTTTTACCATTACGATTGGACTTGCATATTCCGCAGAACTCGGACGTATAATGCCTTCGTTGAGCCATTCTTCTATCTGTTTGTTTACTTCTTGTCTTTCTGTGAAAGCTAGTCGACGAGGAGGTTGACAGACTGGTTCTTCGTCTTTTAAAATAATTCTCATTGTGACGTCAGTAGATGCTGTTTTTTCTGGCTTGTAGTCTTGAATTAACTTTTCAAGTTCCTTCTTGATTTGACGATTTTCAACATGACGTAGGTCTAGTTCTTCTTGAAGATTTTCAGCAGATATTTGCATAAGCTGTGCATGATTCTCATATTTGTTGAATTTAACTCCTTCTTTAGTAAAACTTATCGATGCTTGTTCCAAAATATCTGATCCAATAACTGCTTCAAATTTTAATTTATCAGTCGGTACAACATGCCAAGTTAACGAGTAATTTTCATCATCTATTTTGAACTTATGTTCAAAGGAACCGATAGTTGTCACTTGTGCTTCACCAATACCTGTGAGAAGCATCTTGTTCTTCGATAATTTTGTTGGATCCATTATTCTTCTGCTTGTATTTTCTCGAAGCAAACTTACGGTACTACCACTGTCTATGAGCGCCGTGATTTTCACCTTTCCAAAAAATATCTCTTTAGTACGTAAACCTTCCTTAACGATGAGTGTGCAAGATTCTTTTGGAGGTTCTTTGAATTTCTGCGATTTTGAATAGTTCATCTGAGCATATATGCTTGGAAGCATTGTGATTTGAGTGTTTCTCGTAATTTTTGTTGTAATACCCTTTCTGCGCGCTGTCTTGATATCTTTGAACAGATTCGTTCTTGGTAACAGGGGCTTCGTAATGTTTGTTGTAATTCGTTGACGCTGGAAACTTCTTATCTTTCCTGTTATGCTCGAATTTTCCTGGTGATTCATATCTGCGATTCTTTTCTGTGAATCTGAATTCTTGTTTCTTCACAAATGGACTGCTAGATTTTTGTTTCAGAGTCCTTTTAAAGTCTTCGAAATCTTCTAGTTTTTCTGCTAATTGAACAGGGGAGTTCATATTTGCCCATTCATCAAGATAATATTCTTTAAATTCAAAAGGAGTTTTTCGTTTGAGTTGATCTGTTATGATTAGATCTGATAACTTGTTGAAAGTATCTATCTTCAATCCATCTATCCATCCGTTGAAGTAAGTGTTTAACTCATGGTAAAAATCAATCCATGTTCTTTCAGATGCTTTTTGGTGAGTGACAAATAGTTGTCGAAACTTTTCTGGAGTTAGTTTAAAGCGTTTCAGCAGTAAATCTTTAACGTGTTCGTAAGAGTTAGCTTTATCGTCAGGCTCTCTCGCTATGATATGAGATACTTCCGTCGGTAACAAGCCTAACAGATGAGAAACCCAGTTTTCTTGATCAATATTCAATCTCTGCGCTTGACGTTCAAATAATTTTAGATAAAGAGAGAGAGAGAGAGAGACTGATGTCTTCTTTCAAATCAAAACAATGTATAAACTTTGAAATTTCTTTGACGAGAAACTTAGTATCACTTTCTTTGGATGTATCAGCGCCTAATTGGATTCTTAACTTTTCCAACTCAAATTCATCTTTGCGTTTTTGCTCATCTAACCTCAATTGTTCGAAGCGTAATTTTTCTTCTCGTTCTTCAATGCGTAATTTTTCTTCTCTGACTTTGCGATCCTCAACAATCGTTGAATGTATGTTTTTGGTCAGTTCTTCGTCATAATCTTCACTACCAATAATTAAATCTTTGAGTGTGGCGATGGTCATCGATTTATCGAATTTTAAATTTAATTCCGTGGCTAAGACAAATAAATCTTCGCGTCGACCTTTGCCAAGATACGCCATTTTAAAATTTAAATTTAAGTTTAGATAGTAACCAAAGGAATAAACAAAATTGTTACGCGTTCAAACAAAAACAATGATGTTGCTATTGGCAATTCTCGTTTGCATTTACAAAAATTCTCAAGTTAAAATGATATTGCATCAAAATACACTAAATATACATTGAAATATGTTCAAATTCTATTCATTTAGAAATATTTTAAACCAGTAACGTGTAAAGACAACAGTGCGAGCTAAAATACGTAATGCTTAATTTAAAGTAGTCAAATTATTAATTTCAACTAAAAACACAAAACCCTTTTTTTTTAATATTTTTAAACCATTTGATATATCAGTTATCTCATTTCGTTATAACAAATGCAAAAAGAATTTGAAAGAAAAAATAAATTAATATAAATCTTGTTTAGAAACTGTGATTAAATTTGTTGTGATATGAAAAAGTTAATCATTTAAAGTTCTTTGCTGAAAAAAGCAAACAATTAGAAGTTATTCACTTAAGAAAAATCTCATATATATTTTTTATTACACCAGTAAAAATAAAATCTTTTTAGGATCTCATCAGCACATTCTAAGGATAAACACATGTTTCAATAAAATAAGATTATTCATGATCTTTCATCAATTTTAAAAAACATAGCATAATCTTTCAAAATATATTTCTCGAATACTCATAAAAAATAATTAATTACTAAACATCTGCAAGAGAAATGTTAAAACTATATGAGTCATCGAAATTACGATTGCAACCAAATAGATGTTTAGGAATGGGAGAAACATTAATCTCTTAGTTCAAGGTCAATGACGTAACCCAAAAGAAATGAAAACTTTTCGCACATACATAAAATTCAATGCGATTCGTTAATAAATGGCATACAAAATAAAAAAACTTGAACATTACGTACGACTTTCTTAATATTTTAAAAGATATACTTGTGTAGAAAATTTTAATTGATACGATTTCTATACACATAGAAAAATAGTATTTCAGAAAAACACACATATTTAAAAATATAAATTACTTCTTCATGAAATCGACTACAACAATTTTTTCATAATCAAATTAACGGTGACTCACGTATTCTTTTAGATTTTTTTTCCTTTTGAAGAACAATATAAAAAGTACCTGATACAGTTGACGACGTGTGATTAATTACTTGAAAAAAAACTTCAAAGGCTCCTGGATGTGTTCACTGGACATGTGAAACTCTTGTAGTTGTTGTACACGGCTGAAAATAACTTGAAGCACCTAAATGTTAGTATGTTATGAGAGGCAATCCGCATTTTCGATTCAGTCCGCTTGTAAATTAGGCTTGCAGCCAAAAATGGGGGTTTTTTTAATGAAGAAGAGGGTTAGAAGGTTATCAACTTATTATTTAGAGAAGATTTTCGAAATCAAATCCCAGGCAATTCCCCAATTATTTCTGTGGGAGTCCGAATAAATCTTCGAATAAAAATCAGACTCTTCAGAAGGCGGGATTTTAGATTGGCGTAGGTGGTTTGTCTAGGGGTAAGTATTTAAGGGTGAGTGATGAATTAAATGAATCTAAGTCATTAAAACACGAATACTTCTTTTAAGTAAAAGAGAGAATTTATTTAAAAAAGATAATTACAAATAAAAGAAATGCAGGAATTAAGTTAATTAAAAGTTGAGTAATACCTTTAGAAGACGGGGAAATAAACCTTTCTCATTATTGGACGTTAGGACTGGCGGTGCCGCGCTGGGCGCGGAAATGTGGTAAAAGACGCGACGTGTTGAACAAGAAGTAGTTAGTTGGCCTCTGCCGAAAAATTATTCAAGCCGGAGCTACGAAAGCTCACTAGATGGCGCTGCTTCGGAATGCAGTAATAAATAAAATTGAGATTTATGGTCCTCTGAAAAGGCTATGACTCAACCTTTTTACAAATGTTTCAAAGGGAAAATCCTACAGAATCACCCTCTCCTGACAGAGCTGGTCTCTCAGCTCTTACAAAATGTGGAGAGCTAAAGTACTTTAAATACAAACTATTTTTAGTTACAACTATAAATTTGATGATTATTGGAATGTGGACGCAATAAAGACAAATAATATGATTCTTAAAGATAAAATAAAATATTACAGATGAAAAGATGTATACCTAATATTCACAATTCCGGACCTAAAATAAAGCATATAAAAACAAAATATTCTATGTTGTGATCTACAATTAACTAAACCATAAAAAAAATCCTTCGCATCAATGGAAAGATAAAGAATAATACGAATATATAATAAATATTACAAGTGAATATAAAATGATTTATGGAAACGAGTGTTACCATAGAACATCTATTAATTTCTCAAGAGGGATATGAGAAAAATTAAAAATAATAACAAATAAAAAAAATTCAATTAAGCATAAAAATGTTTCATCAAATCAGCTGAGGTGGTGGTTGAGTTCGGTCCATCGTGCTGACCAACCTTTTCCACTTCATACCTATCCTTGGAATTAACTTTTGTTACTTTGTAAGGGCCTAAGAACTTTGGTCTTAGTTTCAGTCCAGCTCCAAATTGGGTTCTTTGGATGGCTACTAAATCACCTTCTTTGTGTAACGAAGCTTTCTTTCTTCTTCTGTTATACGTCTTTCTATTTTCAGATTGCAGGGTTTCGATGTTCTTCTTTGCATCGTTTCTTAAAAATTCGCGTTGTTCTAGTAGTTCTTTCGCCATTTCTTCTAGAAGTAAGTCTTTGATTAGGATGTCTTCCTTGTTACGCATTTTGATTCCCACTAATAGTTCGAATGGTGTCCATTTTGTACTGCGACTTATAGTACTATTTAGTATTCTCTGTACTCTGTCGACGTATTTGTACCATTTCGTTGAGTCGTCTAATGATAGTTTGGTGAGAACTGGAATCAAAGTTCGATGAATTCGTTCAACTTGTCCGTTTCCTCGTGGAACACCTGTCGCTATTTGTAGATGTTGAATGTTCTCTTCATCACAGTAGTCGTTGAATATTTTTGAAGTGAACGCTGAACCTCTATCAGAGATAATTCTGATGGGATCACCAAAGGTCTTCTGCTGTTGTTTTAGTTTTTCGAGAGCACTTTCAGCAGACACAGTTTTGACGGGATATAGCCAAGAAAATTTGGTAAATGCGTCTACTACGGTGAAAATGTGTTGGTAACTTTTGTTTGTGGAGGGTAAAGGACCAATGAAGTCAACATGGTACGTACTTAAAGGAATGCTTTCCTTAGAAATAGGATTCAAAAACCCTTCCTTTTTGCCAGTTTTCTTATTAGCTAAGATACATGGAACACAATTAACTATTACTTTTTTAACGACGTTGGTTAAATTTGGGATAAAAAATTCCTGTTTCACAATTTCTTCTGTTTTTCCTACTGAGAAATGACCATTTTCGTGAATCAATTTAATTAGTTCAGCTTGCATTGCTTTAGGTGTTACAATTAATTCTCGACCATTTAAGTACTTATAGAGTATACCATTTCGCTCAAAAAATTCTTCTGATTCTTGCTTCTCTAGAAGTGATTTCAATGTTTGGATGTTGTCATCTTTCTCTTGTGCGTTTTTAAGCTTTGAAGTTAATGTATCATTGCATACCATCATTACGGGATATCGGCTAAGAGCATCAACGTGCTTCATACGACTTCCAGCTCTGTGCTCTATTTCATAATCGAATTCTTCTAATTGAAGCGCCCATCTGGCTATGCGAGTAATTAGCTCCTTTTTGCATAGTCTTCTGAAATGCTGAACAGTCAGTTACTATTTTAAAGTGTTGTCCTAAAAGATAAACACGAAACTTCTTTAATGCGTTGATAATTGCTAGTACCTCTAATTCGTAGCTGTCATACTTTTCTTCTGCTGTATTTGTCTTTTTCGACATGTAGTAAACGAGATGTAACTTTCCATCTTCTGCTTCTTGTAACAAAATTGCGCCGTACCCTTGTTTATAGGCGTCTGTATGCAGTTCTGTTTTTCTTCCATACTTGTAAAGGTGCAAGATTGGGCCTTCGGACAGGATTTTCTTCAATTTTTCAAATGCTTCTTTTTGTTGAATCCCGAAAACAAAGAGGTTTTCTTTTCTTGTTAAATCGCTAAGTGGTTTAGCTATCTTTGAATAATCTTTGATGTACTTGCGGAAATATCCAGTTAAACCAAGAAAACTTTGTACTTGTTTTATTGTTGTTGCTTTTGGAAATTTTCGGACAGCTAGTGTCTTCGTGGGAGATGGTTTAATAGTTCCGCTTTCTACAATGTGACCTAGAAATTCAATTTTCTTTTTTAAGAATTGGCACTTCTTGAACTTAATTTCTAATCCGTATTTCTTTGCGACTTCAAAAATAATTTTAAGTTTTTCGAGACCTTCCTGTTCGTTTTTCGCTGGAATGACGAGATCATCTAAATAACTGATTACAATTCCTTTCCGAGTAAGATCTCTAAATATACTTGATACGTAGCGTTGGAAAACTCCTGGACTTGTGCTTAGTCCGAAAGGAACTTTGTTGAATTCAAATTGTCCATCTGGGACGACAAAGGATGTATACTTTCTGCAATCTTCGTCAACATCGACGTGGAAGAAACCATTGCGTAAATCTAATGTAGAATATACCTTTGCTTCTTGCAAAGTGTCTAAAACATCTTCGATGATAGGTAACGGAAATTTATCTTTCACAAGCTTCTGATTCAATTTTCTGTAGTCAATGCAAATTTTCGAAGATCCATCTTTCTTTTTACCATTACGATTGGACTTGCATATTCCGCAGAACTCGGACGTATAATGCCTTCGTTGAGCCATTCTTCTATCTGTTTGTTTACTTCTTGTCTTTCTGTGAAAGCTAGTCGACGAGGAGGTTGACAGACTGGTTCTTCGTCTTTTAAAATAATTCTCATTGTGACGTCAGTAGATGCTGTTTTTTCTGGCTTGTAGTCTTGAATTAACTTTTCAAGTTCCTTCTTGATTTGACGATTTTCAACATGACGTAGGTCTAGTTCTTCTTGAAGATTTTCAGCAGATATTTGCATAAGCTGTGCATGATTCTCATATTTGTTGAATTTAACTCCTTCTTTAGTAAAACTTATCGATGCTTGTTCCAAAATATCTGATCCAATAACTGCTTCAAATTTTAATTTATCAGTCGGTACAACATGCCAAGTTAACGAGTAATTTTCATCATCTATTTTGAACTTATGTTCAAAGGAACCGATAGTTGTCACTTGTGCTTCACCAATACCTGTGAGAAGCATCTTGTTCTTCGATAATTTTGTTGGATCCATTATTCTTCTGCTTGTATTTTCTCGAAGCAAACTTACGGTACTACCACTGTCTATGAGCGCCGTGATTTTCACCTTTCCAAAAAATATCTCTTTAGTACGTAAACCTTCCTTAACGATGAGTGTGCAAGATTCTTTTGGAGGTTCTTTGAATTTCTGCGATTTTGAATAGTTCATCTGAGCATATATGCTTGGAAGCATTGTGATTTGAGTGTTTCTCGTAATTTTTGTTGTAATACCCTTTCTGCGCGCTGTCTTGATATCTTTGAACAGATTCGTTCTTGGTAACAGGGGCTTCGTAATGTTTGTTGTAATTCGTTGACGCTGGAAACTTCTTATCTTTCCTGTTATGCTCGAATTTTCCTGGTGATTCATATCTGCGATTCTTTTCTGTGAATCTGAATTCTTGTTTCTTCACAAATGGACTGCTAGATTTTTGTTTCAGAGTCCTTTTAAAGTCTTCGAAATCTTCTAGTTTTTCTGCTAATTGAACAGGGGAGTTCATATTTGCCCATTCATCAAGATAATATTCTTTAAATTCAAAAGGAGTTTTTCGTTTGAGTTGATCTGTTATGATTAGATCTGATAACTTGTTGAAAGTATCTATCTTCAATCCATCTATCCATCCGTTGAAGTAAGTGTTTAACTCATGGTAAAAATCAATCCATGTTCTTTCAGATGCTTTTTGGTGAGTGACAAATAGTTGTCGAAACTTTTCTGGAGTTAGTTTAAAGCGTTTCAGCAGTAAATCTTTAACGTGTTCGTAAGAGTTAGCTTTATCGTCAGGCTCTCTCGCTATGATATGAGATACTTCCGTCGGTAACAAGCCTAACAGATGAGAAACCCAGTTTTCTTGATCAATATTCAATCTCTGCGCTTGACGTTCAAATAATTTTAGATAAAGAGAGAGAGAGAGAGACTGATGTCTTCTTTCAAATCAAAACAATGTATAAACTTTGAAATTTCTTTGACGAGAAACTTAGTATCACTTTCTTTGGATGTATCAGCGCCTAATTGGATTCTTAACTTTTCCAACTCAAATTCATCTTTGCGTTTTTGCTCATCTAACCTCAATTGTTCGAAGCGTAATTTTTCTTCTCGTTCTTCAATGCGTAATTTTTCTTCTCTGAATGCGTAAATTTTCTTGCGATCCTCAACAATCGTTGAATGTATGTTTTTGGTCAGTTCTTCGTCATAATCTTCACTACCAATAATTAAATCTTTGAGTGTGGCGATGGTCATCGATTTATCGAATTTTAAATTTAATTCCGTGGCTAAGACAAATAAATCTTCGCGTCGACCTTTGCCAAGATACGCCATTTTAAAATTTAAATTTAAGTTTAGATAGTAACCAAAGGAATAAACAAAATTGTTACGCGTTCAAACAAAAACAATGATGTTGCTATTGGCAATTCTCGTTTGCATTTACAAAAATTCTCAAGTTAAAATGATATTGCATCAAAATACACTAAATATACATTGAAATATGTTCAAATTCTATTCATTTAGAAATATTTTAAACCAGTAACGTGTAAAGACAACAGTGCGAGCTAAAATACGTAATGCTTAATTTAAAGTAGTCAAATTATTAATTTCAACTAAAAACACAAAACCCTTTTTTTTTAATATTTTTAAACCATTTGATATATCAGTTATCTCATTTCGTTATAACAAATGCAAAAAGAATTTGAAAGAAAAAATAAATTAATATAAATCTTGTTTAGAAACTGTGATTAAATTTGTTGTGATATGAAAAAGTTAATCATTTAAAGTTCTTTGCTGAAAAAAGCAAACAATTAGAAGTTATTCACTTAAGAAAAATCTCATATATATTTTTTATTACACCAGTAAAAATAAAATCTTTTTAGGATCTCATCAGCACATTCTAAGGATAAACACATGTTTCAATAAAATAAGATTATTCATGATCTTTCATCAATTTTAAAAAACATAGCATAATCTTTCAAAATATATTTCTCGAATACTCATAAAAAATAATTAATTACTAAACATCTGCAAGAGAAATGTTAAAACTATATGAGTCATCGAAATTACGATTGCAACCAAATAGATGTTTAGGAATGGGAGAAACATTAATCTCTTAGTTCAAGGTCAATGACGTAACCCAAAAGAAATGAAAACTTTTCGCACATACATAAAATTCAATGCGATTCGTTAATAAATGGCATACAAAATAAAAAAACTTGAACATTACGTACGACTTTCTTAATATTTTAAAAGATATACTTGTGTAGAAAATTTTAATTGATACGATTTCTATACACATAGAAAAATAGTATTTCAGAAAAACACACATATTTAAAAATATAAATTACTTCTTCATGAAATCGACTACAACAATTTTTTCATAATCAAATTAACGGTGACTCACGTATTCTTTTAGATTTTTTTTCCTTTTGAAGAACAATATAAAAAGTACCTGATACAGTTGACGACGTGTGATTAATTACTTGAAAAAAACTTCAAAGGCTCCTGGATGTGTTCACTGGACATGTGAAACTCTTGTAGTTGTTGTACACGGCTGAAAATAACTTGAAGCACCTAAATGTTAGTATGTTATGAGAGGCAATCCGCATTTTCGATTCAGTCCGCTTGTAAATTAGGCTTGCAGCCAAAAATGGGGGTTTTTTTAATGAAGAAGAGGGTTAGAAGGTTATCACCTTATTATTTAGAGAAGATTTTCGAAATCAAATCCCAGGCGATTCCCCAATTATTTCTGTGGGAGTCCGAATAAATCTTCGAATAAAAATCAGACTCTTCAGAAGGCGGGATTTTAGATTGGCGTAGGTGGTTTGTCTAGGGGTAAGTATTTAAGAGTGAGTGAAGAATTAAATGAATCTAAGTCATTAAAACACGAATACTTCTTTTAAGTAAAAGAGAGAATTTATTTAAAGTTAAGGGAAAATATTTACAAAAAAAGATAATTACAAATAGAAAGAAATGCAGGAATTAAGTTAATTAAAAGTTGAGTAATACCTTTAGAAGACGGGGAAATAAACCTTTCTCATTATTGGACGTTAGGACTGGCGGTGCCGCGCTGGGCGCGGAAATGTGGTAAAAGACGCGACGTGTTGAACAAGAAGTAGTTAGTTGGCCTCTGCCGAAAAATTATTCAAGCCGGAGCTACGAAAGCTCACTAGATGGCGCTGCTTCGGAATGCAGTAATAAATAAAATTGAGATTTATGGTCCTCTGAAAAGGCTATGACTCAACCTTTTTACAAATGTTTCAAAGGGAAAATCCTACAGAATCACCCTCTCCTGACAGAGCTGGTCTCTCAGCTCTTACAAAATGTGGAGAGCTAAAGTACTTTAAATACAAACTATTTTTAGTTACAACTATAAATTTGATGATTATTGGAATGTGGACGCAATAAAGACAAATAATATGATTCTTAAAGATAAAATAAAATATTACAGATGAAAAGATGTATACCTAATATTCACAATTCCGGACCTAAAATAAAGCATATAAAAACAAAATATTCTATGTTGTGATCTACAATTAACTAAACCATAAAAAAATCCTTCGCATCAATGGAAAGATAAAGAATAATACGAATATATAATAAATATTACAAGTGAATATAAAATGATTTATGGAAACGAGTGTTACCATAGAACATCTATTAATTTCTCAAGAGGGATATGAGAAAAATTAAAAATAATAACAAATAAAAAAATTCAATTAAGCATAAAAATGTTTCATCAAATCAGCTGAGGTGGTGGTTGAGTTCGGTCCATCGTGCTGACCAACCTTTTCCACTTCATACCTATCCTTGGAATTAACTTTTGTTACTTTGTAAGGGCCTAAGAACTTTGGTCTTAGTTTCAGTCCAGCTCCAAATTGGGTTCTTTGGATGGCTACTAAATCACCTTCTTTGTGTAACGAAGCTTTCTTTCTTCTTCTGTTATACGTCTTTCTATTTTCAGATTGCAGGGTTTCGATGTTCTTCTTTGCATCGTTTCTTAAAAATTCGCGTTGTTCTAGTAGTTCTTTCGCCATTTCTTCTAGAAGTAAGTCTTTGATTAGGATGTCTTCCTTGTTACGCATTTTGATTCCCACTAATAGTTCGAATGGTGTCCATTTTGTACTGCGACTTATAGTACTATTTAGTATTCTCTGTACTCTGTCGACGTATTTGTACCATTTCGTTGAGTCGTCTAATGATAGTTTGGTGAGAACTGGAATCAAAGTTCGATGAATTCGTTCAACTTGTCCGTTTCCTCGTGGAACACCTGTCGCTATTTGTAGATGTTGAATGTTCTCTTCATCACAGTAGTCGTTGAATATTTTTGAAGTGAACGCTGAACCTCTATCAGAGATAATTCTGATGGGATTACCAAAGGTCTTCTGCTGTTGTTTTAGTTTTTCGAGAGCACTTTCAGCAGACACAGTTTTGACGGGATATAGCCAAGAAAATTTGGTAAATGCGTCTACTACGGTGAAAATGTGTTGGTAACTTTTGTTTGTGGAGGGTAAAGGACCAATGAAGTCAACATGGTACGTACTTAAAGGAATGCTTTCCTTAGAAATAGGATTCAAAAACCCTTCCTTTTTGCCAGTTTTCTTATTAGCTAAGATACATGGAACACAATTAACTATTACTTTTTTAACGACGTTGGTTAAATTTGGGATAAAAAATTCCTGTTTCACAATTTCTTCTGTTTTTCCTACTGAGAAATGACCATTTTCGTGAATCAATTTAATTAGTTCAGCTTGCATTGCTTTAGGTGTTACAATTAATTCTCGACCATTTAAGTACTTATAGAGTATACCATTTCGCTCAAAAAATTCTTCTGATTCTTGCTTCTCTAGAAGTGATTTCAATGTTTGGATGTTGTCATCTTTCTCTTGTGCGTTTTTAAGCTTTGAAGTTAATGTATCATTGCATACCATCATTACGGGATATCGGCTAAGAGCATCAACGTGCTTCATACGACTTCCAGCTCTGTGCTCTATTTCATAATCGAATTCTTCTAATTGAAGCGCCCATCTGGCTATGCGAGTAATTAGCTCCTTTTTTTGCATAGTCTTCTGAAATGCTGAACAGTCAGTTACTATTTTAAAGTGTTGTCCTAAAAGATAAACACGAAACTTCTTTAATGCGTTGATAATTGCTAGTACCTCTAATTCGTAGCTGTCATACTTTTCTTCTGCTGTATTTGTCTTTTTCGACATGTAGTAAACGAGATGTAACTTTCCATCTTCTGCTTCTTGTAACAAAATTGCGCCGTACCCTTGTTTATAGGCGTCTGTATGCAGTTCTGTTTTTCTTCCATACTTGTAAAGGTGCAAGATTGGGCCTTCGGACAGGATTTTCTTCAATTTTTCAAATGCTTCTTTTTGTTGAATCCCGAAAACAAAAAGGTTTTCTTTTCTTGTTAAATCGCTAAGTGGTTTAGCTATCTTCTTTGAATAATCTTTGATGTACTTGCGGAAATATCCAGTTAAACCAAGAAAACTTTGTACTTGTTTTATTGTTGTTGCTTTTGGAAATTTTCGGACAGCTAGTGTCTTCGTGGGAGATGGTTTAATAGTTCCGCTTTCTACAATGTGACCTAGAAATTCAATTTTCTTTTTTAAGAATTGGCACTTCTTGAACTTAATTTCTAATCCGTATTTCTTTGCGACTTCAAAAATAATTTTAAGTTTTTCGAGACCTTCCTGTTCGTTTTTCGCTGGAATGACGAGATCATCTAAATAACTGATTACAATTCCTTTCCGAGTAAGATCTCTAAATATACTTGATACGTAGCGTTGGAAAACTCCTGGACTTGTGCTTAGTCCGAAAGGAACTTTGTTGAATTCAAATTGTCCATCTGGGACGACAAAGGATGTATACTTTCTGCAATCTTCGTCAACATCGACGTGGAAGAAACCATTGCGTAAATCTAATGTAGAATATACCTTTGCTTCTTGCAAAGTGTCTAAAACATCTTCGATGATAGGTAACGGAAATTTATCTTTCACAAGCTTCTGATTCAATTTTCTGTAGTCAATGCAAATTTTCGAAGATCCATCTTTCTTTTTTACCATTACGATTGGACTTGCATATTCCGCAGAACTCGGACGTATAATGCCTTCGTTGAGCCATTCTTCTATCTGTTTGTTTACTTCTTGTCTTTCTGTGAAAGCTAGTCGACGAGGAGGTTGACAGACTGGTTCTTCGTCTTTTAAAATAATTCTCATTGTGACGTCAGTAGATGCTGTTTTTTCTGGCTTGTAGTCTTGAATTAACTTTTCAAGTTCCTTCTTGATTTGACGATTTTCAACATGACGTAGGTCTAGTTCTTCTTGAAGATTTTCAGCAGATATTTGCATAAGCTGTGCATGATTCTCATATTTGTTGAATTTAACTCCTTCTTTAGTAAAACTTATCGATGCTTGTTCCAAAATATCTGATCCAATAACTGCTTCAAATTTTAATTTATCAGTCGGTACAACATGCCAAGTTAACGAGTAATTTTCATCATCTATTTTGAACTTATGTTCAAAGGAACCGATAGTTGTCACTTGTGCTTCACCAATACCTGTGAGAAGCATCTTGTTCTTCGATAATTTTGTTGGATCCATTATTCTTCTGCTTGTATTTTCTCGAAGCAAACTTACGGTACTACCACTGTCTATGAGCGCCATGATTTTCACCTTTCCAAAAAATATCTCTTTAGTACGTAAACCTTCCTTAACAATGAGTGTGAAAATTTCTTTTGGAGGTTCTTTGAATTTCTGCGATTTTGAATAGTTCATCTGAGCATATATGCTTGGAAGCATTGTGATTTGAGTGTTTCTCGTAATTTTTGTTGTAATACCCTTTCTGCGCGCTGTCTTGATATCTTTGAACAGATTCGTTCTTGGTAACAGGGGCTTCGTAATGTTTGTTGTAATTCGTTGACGCTGGAAACTTCTTATCTTTCCTGTTATGCTCGAATTTTCCTGGTGATTCATATCTGCGATTCTTTTCTGTGAATCTGAATTCTTGTTTCTTCACAAATGGACTGCTAGATTTTTGTTTCAGAGTCCTTTTAAAGTCTTCGAAATCTTCTAGTTTTTCTGCTAATTGAACAGGGGAGTTCATATTTGCCCATTCATCAAGATAATATTCTTTAAATTCAAAAGGAGTTTTTCGTTTGAGTTGATCTGTTATGATTAGATCTGATAACTTGTTGAAAGTATCTATCTTCAATCCATCTATCCATCCGTTGAAGTAAGTGTTTAACTCATGGTAAAAATCAATCCATGTTCTTTCAGATGCTTTTTGGTGAGTGACAAATAGTTGTCGAAACTTTTCTGGAGTTAGTTTAAAGCGTTTCAGCAGTAAATCTTTAACGTGTTCGTAAGAGTTAGCTTTATCGTCAGGCTCTCTCGCTATGATGTGAGATACTTCCGTCGGTAACAAGCCTAACAGATGAGAAACCCAGTTTTCTTGATCAATATTCAATCTCTGCGCTTGACGTTCAAATAATTTTAGATAAAGACTGATGTCTTCTTTCAAATCAAAACAATGTATAAACTTTGAAATTTCTTTGACGAGAAACTTAGTATCACTTTCTTTGGATGTATCAGCGCCTAATTGGATTCTTAACTTTTCCAACTCAAATTCATCTTTGCGTTTTTGCTCATCTAACCTCAATTGTTCGAAGCGTAATTTTTCTTCTCGTTCTTCAATGCGTAATTTTTCTTCTCTGCGTAAATTTTCTTTGCGATCCTCAACAATCGTTGAATGTATGTTTTTGGTCAGTTCTTCGTCATAATCTTCACTACCAATAATTAAATCTTTGAGTGTGGCGATGGTCATCGATTTATCGAATTTTAAATTTAATTCCGTGGCTAAGACAAATAAATCTTCGCGTCGACCTTTGCCAAGATACGCCATTTTAAAATTTAAATTTAAGTTTAGATAGTAACCAAAGGAATAAACAAAATTGTTACGCGTTCAAACAAAAACAATGATGTTGCTATTGGCAATTCTCGTTTGCATTTACAAAAATTCTCAAGTTAAAATGATATTGCATCAAAATACACTAAATATACATTGAATATTTCAAATTCTATTCATTTAGAAATATTTTAAACCAGTAACGTGTAAAGACAACAGTGCGAGCTAAAATACGTAATGCTTAATTTAAAGTAGTCAAATTATTAATTTCAACTAAAAACAAAAACCCTTTTTTTTTTTTAATTTTTAAACCATTTGATATATCAGTTATCTCATTTCGTTATAACAAATGCAAAAAGAATTTGAAAGAAAAAAATAAATTAATATAAATCTTGTTTAGAAACTGTGATTAAATTTGTTGTGATATGAAAAAGTTAATCATTTAAAGTTCTTTGCTGAAAAAAGCAAACAATTAGAAGTTATTCAATTAAGAAAAATCTCATATATATTTTTTATTACACCAATAAAAATAAAATCTTTTTAGGATCTCATCAGCACATTCTAAGGATAAACACATGTTTCAATAGAAAGCATAATAATTCTGTCAAAAATGAACTCAAAATACTTATATATTGAATGATATTCATCATTAAAATAAGATTATACATGATTTCATCAATTTTAAAAACACATAGCATATTCTTTCAAAATATATTTCTCGAATACTCATAAAAAATAATTAATTACTAAACATCTGCAAAAGAAATGTTAAACTATATGAGTCATCGAAATTACGATTGCCAAATAGTGTTTAGGAATGGGAAAACATTAATCTCTTAGTTCAAGGTCAATGACGTAACCCAAAAGAAATGAAAACTTTTCGCACATACATAAAATTCAATGCGATTCGTTAATAAATGGCATACAAAATAAAAAAAAAAAACTTGAATATTACGTACGACTTTCTTAATATTTTAAAAGATATACTTGTGTAGAAAATTTTAATTGATACGATTTCTATACACATAGAAAAATAGTATTTCAGAAAAACACACATATATTTAAAAATATAAATTACTTCTTCATGAAATCGACTACAACAATTTTTTCATAATCAAATTAACGGTGACTCACGTATTCTTTTAGATTTTTTTTTTTTTCCTTTTGAAGAACAATATAAAAAGTACCTGATACAGTTGACGACGTGTGATTAATTACTTGAAAACAAACTTCAAAGGCTCCTGGATGTGTTCACTGGACTTGTGAAACTCTTGTAGTTGTTGTACACGGCTGAAAATAACTTGAATTCACCTAAATGTTAGTATGTTATGAGAGGCAATCCGCATTTTCGATTCAGTCCGCTTGTAAATTAGGCTTGCAGCCAAAAATGGGGGTTTTTTTAATGAAGAAGAGGGTTAGAAGGTTATCAACTTATTATTTAGAGAAGATTTTCGAAATCAAATCCCAGGCAATTCCCCAATTATTTCTGTGGGAGTCCGAATAAATCTTCGAATAAAAATCAGACTCTTCAGAAGGCGGGATTTTAGATTGGCGTAGGTGGTTTGTCTAGGGGTAAGTATTTAAGGGTGAGTGATGAATTAAATGAATCTAAGTCATTAAAACACGAATACTTCTTTTAAGTAAAAGAGAGAATTTATTTAAAGTTAAAGGGAAAATATTTACAAAAAAATATTTACAAATAGAAAGAAATGCAGGAATTAAGTTAATTAAAAGTTGAGTTATACCTTTAGAAGACGGGGAAATAAACCTTTCTCATTATTGGACGTTAGGACTGGCGGTGCCGCGCTGGGCGCGGAAATGCGGTAAAGACGCGACGTGTTGAACAAGCAGTGGTTAGTTGGCCTCTGCCGAAAAATTATTCAAGCCGGAGCTACGAAAGCTCACTAGATGGCGCTGCTTCGGAATGCAGTAATAAATAAAATTGAGATTTATGGTCCTCTGAAAAGGATATGACTCAACCTTTTAACAAATGTTTCAAAGGGAAAATCCTACAGAATCACCCTCTCCTGACAGAGCTGGTCTCTCAGCTCTTACAAAATGTTGAGAGCTAAAGTACTTTAAATACAAACTATTTTTAGTTACAACTATAAATTGGATGATTATTGGAATGTGGATGCAATAAAGACAAATAATATGATTCTTAAAGATAAAAAAAAAAATATTACAGATGAAAAGATGTATACCTAATATTCACAATTCCGGACCTAAAATAAAGCATATAAAAACAAAATATTCTATGTTGTGATCTACAATTAACTAAACCATAAAAAAAAAAATCCTTCGCATCAATAGAAAGATAAAGAATAATACGAAAATATAATAAATATTACAAGTGAATATAAAATGATTTAATGGAAACGAGTGTTACCATAGAACATCTATTAATTTCTCAAGAGGGATATGAGAAAAATTAAAAATAATAACAAATAAAAAAATTCAATTAAGCATAAAAATGTTTCATCAAATCAGCTGAGGTGGTGGTTGAGTTCGGTCCATCGTGCTGACCAACCTTTTCCACTTCATACCTATCCTTGGAATTAACTTTTGTTACTTTGTAAGGGCCTAAGAACTTTGGTCTTAGTTTCAGTCCAGCTCCAAATTGGGTTCTTTGGATGGCTACTAAATCACCTTCTTTGTATAACGAAGCTTTCTTTCTTCTTCTGTTATACGTCTTTCTATTTTCAGACTGCAGGGTTTCGATGTTCTTTTTGCATCGTTTCTTAAAAATTCGCGTTGTTCTAGTAGTTCTTTCGCCATTTCTTCTAGAAGTAAGTCTTTGATTAGGATGTCTTCCTTGTTACGCATTTTGATTCCCACTAATAGTTCGAATGGTGTCCATTTTGTACTGCGACTTATAGTACTATTTAGTATTCTCTGTAATCTGTCGACGTATTTGTACCATTTCGTTGAGTCGTCTAATGATAGTTTGGTGAGAACTGGAATCAAAGTTCGATGAATTCGTTCAACTTGTCCGTTTCCTCGTGGAACACCTGTCGCTATTTGTAGATGTTGAATGTTCTCTTCATCACAGTAGTCGTTGAATAATTTTGAAGTGAACGCTGAACCTCTATCAGAGATAATTCTGATGGGATTACCAAAGGTCTTCTGCTGTTGTTTTAGTTTTTCGAGGGCACTTTCAGCAGACACAGTTTTGACGGGATATAGCCAAGTAAATTTGGTAAATGCGTCTACTACGGTGAAAATGTGTTGATAACTTTTGTTTGTGGAGGGTAAAGGACCAATGAAGTCAACATGGTACGTACTTAAAGGAATGCTTTCCTTAGAAATAGGATTCAAAAACCCTTCCTTTTGCCAGTTTTCTTATTAGCTAAGATACATGGAACACAATTAACTATTACTTTTTAACGACGTTGGATAAATTTGGGATAAAAATTCCTGTTTCACAATTTCTTCTGTTTTTCCTACTGAGAAATGACAATTTTCGTGAATCAATTTAATTAGTTCAGCTTGCATTGCTTTAGGTGTTACAATTAATTCTCGACCATTTAAGTACTTATAGAGTATACCATTTCGCTCAAAAATTCTTCTGATTCTTGCTTCTCTAGAAGTGATTTCAATGTTTGGATGTTGTCATCTTCCTCTTGTGCTTTTTTAAGCTTTGAAGTTAATGTATCATTGCATACCATCATTACGGGATATCGGCTAAGAGCATCAACGTGCTTCATACGACTTCCAGCTCTGTGCTCTATTTCATAATCGAATTCTTCTAATTGAAGCGCCCATCTGGCTATGCGAGTAATTAGCTCCTTTTTTGCATAGTCTTCTGAAATGCTGAACAGTCAGTTACTATTTTAAAGTGTTGTCCTAAAAGATAAACACGAAACTTCTTTAATGCGTTGATAATTGCTAGTACCTCTAATTCGTAGCTGTCATACTTTTCTTCTGCTGTATTTGTCTTTTTCGACATGTAGTAAACGGGATGTAACTTTCCATCTTCTGCTTCTTGTAACAAAATTGCGCCGTACCCTTGTTTACAGGCGTCTGTATGCAGTTCTGTTTTTCTTCCATACTTGTAAAGGTGCAAGATTGGGCCTTCGGACATGATTTTCTTCAATTTTTCAAATGCTTCTTTTTGTTGAATCCCGAAAAAAACAAAAACAAAGATGTTTTCTTTTCTTGTTAAATCGCTAAGTGGTTTAGCTATCTTTGAATAATCTTTGATGTACTTGCGGAAATATCCAGTTAAACCAAGAAAACTTTGTACTTGTTTTATTGTTGTTGGTTTTGGAAATTTTCGGACAGCTAGTGTCTTCGTGGGAGATGGTTTAATAGTTCCGCTTTCTACAATGTGACCTAGAAATTCAATTTTCTTTTTTAAGAATTGGCACTTCTTGAACTTAATTTCTAATCCGTATTTCTTTGCGACTTCAAAAATAATTTTAAGTTTTTCGAGACCTTCCTGTTCGTTTTTCGCTGGAATGACGAGATCATCTAAATAACTGATTACAATTCCTTTCCGAGTAAGATCTCTAAATATACTTGATACGTAGCGTTGGAAAACTCCTGGACTTGTGCTTAGTCCGAAAGGAACTTTGTTGAATTCAAATTGTCCATCTGGGACGATAAAGGATGTATACTTTCTGCAATCTTCGTCAACATCGACGTGAAAGAAACCATTGCGTAAATCTAATGTAGAATATACCTTTGCTTCTTGCAAAGTGTCTAAAACATCTTCGATGATAGGTAACGGAAATTTATCTTTCACAAGCTTCTGATTCAATTTTCTGTAGTCAATGCACATTCTCGAAGATCCATCTTTCTTTTTTACCATTACGATTGGACTTGCATATTCCGCAGAACTCGGACGTATAATGCCTTCGTTGAGCCATTCTTCTATCTGTTTGTTTACTTCTTGTCTTTCTGTGAAAGCTAGTCGACGAGGGTGTTGACAGACTGGTTCTTCGTCTTTTAAAATAATTCTCATTGTGACGTCAGTAGATGCTGTTTTTTCTGGCTTGTAGTCTTGAATTAACTTTTCAAGTTCCTTCTTGATTTGACGATTTTCAACATGACGTAGGTCTAGTTCTTCTTGAAGATTTTCAGCAGATATTTGCATAAGCTGTGCATGATTCTCATATTTGTTGAATTTAACTCCTTCTTTAGTAAAACTTATCGATGCTTGTTCCAAAATATCTGATCCAATAACTGCTTCAAATTTTAATTTATCAGTCGGTACAACATGCCAAGTTAACGAGTAATTTTCATCATCTATTTTGAACTTATGTTCAAAGGAACCGATAGTTGTCACTTGTGCTTCACCAATACCTGTGAGAAGCATCTTGTTCTTCGATAATTTTGTTGGATCCATTATTCTTCTGCTCGTATTTTCTCGAAGCAAACTTACGGTACTACCACTGTCTATGAGCGCCGTGATTTTCACCTTTCCAAAAAATATCTCTTTAGTACGTAAACCTTCCTTAACGATGAGTGTGCAAGTTTCTTTTGGAGGTTCTTTGAATTTCTGCGATTTTGAATAGTTCGTCTGAGCATGCTTGGAAGCATTGTGATTTGAGTGTTTCTCGTAATTTTTGTTGTAATACCCTTTCTGCGCGCTGTCTTGATATCTTTGAACAGATTCGTTCTTGGTAACAGGGGCTTCGTAATGTTTGTTGTAATTCGTTGACGCTGGAAACTTCTTATCTTTCCTGTTATACTCGAATTTTCCTGGTGCTTCATATCTGCGATTCTTTTCTGTGAATTTGAATTCTTGTTTCTTCACAAATGGACTGCTAGATTTTTGTTTCAGAGTCCTTTTAAAGTCTTCGAATTCTTCTAGTTTTTCTGCTAATTGAACAGGGGAGTTCATATTTGCCCATTCATCAAGATAATATTCTTTAAATTCAAAAGGAGTTTTTCGTTTGAGTTGATCTGTTATGATTAGATCTGATAACTTGTTGAAAGTATCTATCTTCAATCCATCTATCCATCCGTTGAAGTAAGTGTTTAACTCATGGTAAAAATCAATCCATGTTCTTTCAGATGCTTTTTGGTGAGTGACAAATAGTTGTCGAAACTTTTCTGGAGTTAGTTTAAAGCGTTTCAGCAGTAAATCTTTAACGTGTTCGTAAGAGTTAGCTTTATCGTCAGGCTCTCTCGCTATGATGTGAGATACTTCCGTCGGTAACAAGCCTAACAGATGAGAAACCCAGTTTTCTTGATCAATATTCAATCTCTGCGCTTGACGTTCAAATAATTTTAGATAAAGACTGATGTCTTCTTTCAAATCAAAACGATGTATAAACTTTGAAATTTCTTTGACGAGAAATTTAGTATCACTTTCTTTGGATGTATCAGCGCCTAACTTGTGTTTGGATTCTTAACTTTTCCAACTCAAATTCATCTTTGCGTTTTTGCTCATCTAACCTCAATTGTTCGAAGCGTAATTTTTCTTTCTTCAATGCGTTCTTCAATGCGTAATTTTTCTTTTTGCTCTTCAATGCGTAAATTTTCTTCTCTGGCTTTGCGATCCTCAACAATCGTTGAATGTATGTTTTTGGTCAGTTCTTCGTCATAATCTTCACTACCAATAATTAGATCTTTGAGTGTGGCGATGGTCATCGATTTATCGAATTTTAAATTTAATTCCGTGGCTAAGACAAATAAATCTTCGCGTCGACCTTTGCCAAGATACGCCATTTTAAAATTTAAATTTAAGTTTAGATAGTAACCAAAGGAATAAACAAAATTGTCACGCGTTCAAACAAAAACAATGATGTTGCTATTGGCAATTCTCGTTTGCATTTACAAAAATTCTCAAGTTAAAATGATATTGCATCAAAATACACTAAATATACATTGAAATATTCAAATTCTATTCATTTAGAAATATTTTAAACCAGTAACGTATAAAGACAACAGTGCGAGCTAAAATACGTAATGCTTAATTTAAAGTAGTCAAATTATTAATTTCAACTAAAAACAAAAACCCTTTTTTTTTTAAAACCATTTGATATATCAGTTATCTCATTTCGTTATAATAAATGCAAAAAGAATTTGAAAGAAAAAATAAATTAATATAAATCTTGTTTAGAACTGTGATTAAATTTATTGTGATATGAAAAAGAATTTAATCATTTAAAGTTCTTTGCTGAAAAAAGCAAACAATTAGAAGTTATTCAATTAAGAAAAATCTCATATATATTTTTTATTACACCAATAAAAATAAAATCTTTTTAGGATCTCATCAGCACATTCTAAGGATAAACACATGTTTCAATAGAAAGCATAATAAGCATAATAATTCTGTCAAAATGAACTCAAAATACTTATATATTGAATGATATTATGCATCATTTAAAATAAGATTATACATGATCCTTCATCAATTCTAAAAAACATAGCATATTCTTTCAAAATATATTTCTCGAATACTCATAAAAAATAATTAATTACTAAACAGCTGCAAGAAAAAAGAAATGTTACACTATATGAGTAATCTAAATTGCCAAATGTTTAGGAATGGAAAACATTAATCTCTTAGTTCAAGGTCGATGACGTAACCCAAAGAAATGAAAACTTTTCGCACATACATAAAATTCAATGCGATTCGTTAATAAATGAGATACAAAATAAAAAAAACTTGAATATTACGTACGACTTTCTTAATATTTTAAAAGATATACTTGTAGAAAATTTTAATTGATACGATTTCTATACACATAGAAAAATAGTATTTCAGAAAAACACACATGATATTTAAAAATATAAATTACTTCATGAAATCGACTACAACAATTTTTTCATAATCAAATTAACGGTGACTCACGTATTCTTTTAGATTTTTTTTTCCTTTTGAAGAACAATATAAAAAGTACCTGATACAGTTGACGACGTGTGATTAATTACTTGAAAACAAACTTCAAAGGCTCCTGGATGTGTTCACTGGACTTGTGAAACTCTTGTAGTTGTTGTACACGGCAGAAAATAACGTGAAAATAACTTGAAGCTCTTGAGTTGACTCGTTTTTTTCACCTAAATGTTAGTATGTTATGAGAGGCAATCCGCATTTTCGATTCAGTCCGCTTGTAAATTAGGCTTGCAGCCAAAAATGGGGTTTTTTTTTTTAAGAAGAAGAGAGTTAGAAGGTTATCAACTTATTATTTAGAGAAGATTTTCGAAATCAAATCCCAGGTGATCCCCAATTATTTCTGTGGGAGTCCGAATAAATCTTCGAATAAAAATCAGACTCTTCAGAAGGCGGGATTTTAGATTGGCGAGGTGGTTTGTCTAGGGGTAAGTATTTAAGGGTGAGTGATGAATTAAATGAATCTAAGTCATTTAAACACAAATACTTCATTTTAAGTAAAAGAGAATTTATTTAAAGTTAAAGGAAATATTTACAAAAAAGATATTTACAAAGAGAAAGAAATGCAGGAATTAGGTTAATTAAAAGTTGAGTTATACCTTTAGAAGACGGGGAAATAAACCTTTCTCATTCTTGGACGTTAGGACTGGTGGTGCCGCGCTGGGCGCGGAAATGCGGTAAAGACGCGACGTGTTGAACAAGCAGTGGTTAGTTGGCCTCTGCCGAAAAATTATTCAAGCCGGAGCTACGAAAGCTCACTAGATGGCGCTGCTTCGGAATGCAGTAATAAATAAAATTGAGATTTATGGTCCTCTGAAAAGGATATGACTCAACCTTTTAACAAATGTTTCAAAGGGAAAATCCTACAGAATCACCCTCTCCTGACAGAGCTGGTCTCTCAGCTCTTACAAAATGTTGAGAGCTAAAGTACTTTAAATACAAACTATTTTTAGTTACAACTATAAATTTGATGATTATTGGAATGTGGATGCAATAAAGACAAATAATACGATTCTTAAAGATAATAAAATAAAATATTACAGATGAAAAGATGTATACCTAATATTCACAATTCCGGACCTAAAATAAAGCATATAAAAACAAAATATTCTATGTTGTGATCTACAATTAACTAAACCATAAAAAAAATCCTTCGCATCAATAGAAAGATAAAGAATAATACGAAAATATAATAAATATTACAAGTGAATATAAAATGATTAATGGAAACGAGTGTTACCATAGAACATCTATTAATTTCTCAAGAGGGATATGAGAAAAATTAAAAATAATAACAAATAAAAAAAAATTCAATTAAGCATAAAAATGTTTCATCAAATCAGCTGAGGTGGTGGTTGAGTTCGGTCCATCGTGCTGACCAACCTTTTCCACTTCATACCTATCCTTGGAATTAACTTTTGTTACTTTGTAAGGGCCTAAGAACTTTGGTCTTAGTTTCAGTCCAGCTCCAAATTGGGTTCTTTGGATGGCTACTAAATCACCTTCTTTGTATAACGAAGCTTTCTTTCTTCTTCTGTTATACGTCTTTCTATTTTCAGACTGCAGGGTTTCGATGTTCTTTTTGCATCGTTTCTTAAAAATTCGCGTTGTTCTAGTAATTCTTTCGCCATTTCTTCTAGAAGTAAGTCTTTGATTAGGATGTCTTCCTTGTTACGCATTTTGATTCCCACTAATAGTTCGAATGGTGTCCATTTTGTACTGCGACTTATAGTACTATTTAGTATTCTCTGTAATCTGTCGACGTATTTGTACCATTTCGTTGAGTCGTCTAATGATAGTTTGGTGAGAACTGGAATCAAAGTTCGATGAATTCGTTCAACTTGTCCGTTTCCTCGTGGAACACCTGTCGCTATTTGTAGATGTTGAATGTTCTCTTCATCACAGTAGTCGTTGAATAATTTTGAAGTGAACGCTGAACCTCTATCAGAGATAATTCTGATGGGATTACCAAAGGTTTTCTGCTGTTGTTTTAGTTTTTCGAGGGCACTTTCAGCAGACACAGTTTTGACGGGATATAGCCAAGTAAATTTGGTAAATGCGTCTACTACGGTGAAAATGTGTTGATAACTTTTGTTTGTGGAGGGTAAAGGACCAATGAAGTCAACATGGTACGTACTTAAAGGAATGCTTTCCTTAGAAATAGGATTCAAAAACCCTTCCTTTTTGCCAGTTTTCTTATTAGCTAAGATACATGGAACACAATTAACTATTACTTTTTTAACGACGTTGGATAAATTTGGGATAAAAAATTCCTGTTTCACAATTTCTTCTGTTTTTCCTACTGAGAAATGACCATTTTCGTGAATCAATTTAATTAGTTCAGCTTGCATTGCTTTAGGTGTTACAATTAATTCTCGACCATTTAAGTACTTATAGAGTATACCATTTCGCTCAAAAATTCTTCTGATTCTTGCTTCTCTAGAAGTGATTTCAATGTTTGGATGTTGTCATCTTCCTCTTGTGCTTTTTAAGCTTTGAAGTTAATGTATCATTGCATACCATCATTACGGGATATCGGCTAAGAGCATCAACGTGCTTCATACGACTTCCAGCTCTGTGCTCTATTTCATAATCGAATTCTTCTAATTGAAGCGCCCATCTGGCTATGCGAGTAATTAGCTCCTTTTTTTGCATAGTCTTCTGAAATGCTGAACAGTCAGTTACTATTTTAAAGTGTTGTCCTAAAAGATAAACACGAAACTTCTTTAATGCGTTGATAATTGCTAGTACCTCTAATTCGTAGCTGTCATACTTTTCTTCTGCTGTATTTGTCTTTTTCGACATGTAGTAAACGGGATGTAACTTTCCATCTTCTGCTTCTTGTAACAAAATTGCGCCGTACCCTTGTTTACAGGCGTCTGTATGCAGTTCTGTTTTTCTTCCATACTTGTAAAGGTGCAAGATTGGGCCTTCGGACAGGATTTTCTTCAATTTTTCAAATGCTTCTTTTTGTTGAATCCCGAAAACAAAGAGGTTTTCTTTTCTTGTTAAATCGCTAAGTGGTTTAGCTATCTTTGAATAATCTTTGATGTACTTGCGGAAATATCCAGTTAAACCAAGAAAACTTTGTACTTGTTTTATTGTTGTTGGTTTTGGAAATTTTCGGACAGCTAGTGTCTTCGTGGGAGATGGTTTAATAGTTCCGCTTTCTACAATGTGACCTAGAAATTCAATTTTCTTTTTTAAGAATTGGCACTTCTTGAACTTAATTTCTAATCCGTATTTCTTTGCGACTTCAAAAATAATTTTAAGTTTTTCGAGACCTTCCTGTTCGTTTTTCGCTGGAATGACGAGATCATCTAAATAACTGATTACAATTCCTTTCCGAGTAAGATCTCTAAATATACTTGATACGTAGCGTTGGAAAACTCCTGGACTTGTGCTTAGTCCGAAAGGAACTTTGTTGAATTCAAATTGTCCATCTGGGACGATAAAGGATGTATACTTTCTGCAATCTTCGTCAACATCGACGTGGAAGAAACCATTGCGTAAATCTAATGTAGAATATACCTTTGCTTCTTGCAAAGTGTCTAAAACATCTTCGATGATAGGTAACGGAAATTTATCTTTCACAAGCTTCTGATTCAATTTTCTGTAGTCAATGCACATTCTCGAAGATCCATCTTTCTTTTTTACCATTACGATTGGACTTGCATATTCCGCAGAACTCGGACGTATAATGCCTTCGTTGAGCCATTCTTCTATCTGTTTGTTTACTTCTTGTCTTTCTGTGAAAGCTAGTCGACGAGGGGTTGACAGACTGGTTCTTCGTCTTTTAAAATAATTCTCATTGTGACGTCAGTAGATGCTGTTTTTTCTGGCTTGTAGTCTTGAATTAACTTTTCAAGTTCCTTCTTGATTTGACGATTTTCAACATGACGTAGGTCTAGTTCTTCTTGAAGATTTTCAGCAGATATTTGCATAAGCTGTGCATGATTCTCATATTTGTTGAATTTAACTCCTTCTTTAGTAAAACTTATCGATGCTTGTTCCAAAATATCTGATCCAATAACTGCTTCAAATTTTAATTTATCAGTCGGTACAACATGCCAAGTTAACGAGTAATTTTCATCATCTATTTTGAACTTATGTTCAAAGGAACCGATAGTTGTCACTTGTGCTTCACCAATACCTGTGAGAAGCATCTTGTTCTTCGATAATTTTGTTGGATCCATTATTCTTCTGCTTGTATTTTCTCGAAGCAAACTTACGGTACTACCACTGTCTATGAGCGCCGTGATTTTCACCTTTCCAAAAAATATCTCTTTAGTACGTAAACCTTCCTTAACGATGAGTGTGCAAGTTTCTTTTGGAGGTTCTTTGAATTTCTGCGATTTTGAATAGTTCGTCTGAGCATATATGCTTGGAAGCATTGTGATTTGAGTGTTTCTCGTAATTTTTGTTGTAATACCCTTTCTGCGCGCTGTCTTGATATCTTTGAACAGATTCGTTCTTGGTAACAGGGGCTTCGTAATGTTTGTTGTAATTCGTTGACGCTGGAAACTTCTTATCTTTCCTGTTATACTCGAATTTTCCTGGTGATTCATATCTGCGATTCTTTTCTGTGAATCTGAATTCTTGTTTCTTCACAAATGGACTGCTAGATTTTTGTTTCAGAGTCCTTTTAAAGTCTTCGAAATCTTCTAGTTTTTCTGCTAATTGAACAGGGGAGTTCATATTTGCCCATTCATCAAGATAATATTCTTTAAATTCAAAAGGAGTTTTTCGTTTGAGTTGATCTGTTATGATTAGATCTGATAACTTGTTGAAAGTATCTATCTTCAATCCATCTATCCATCCGTTGAAGTAAGTGTTTAACTCATGGTAAAAATCAATCCATGTTCTTTCAGATGCTTTTTGGTGAGTGACAAATAGTTGTCGAAACTTTTCTGGAGTTAGTTTAAAGCGTTTCAGCAGTAAATCTTTAACGTGTTCGTAAGAGTTAGCTTTATCGTCAGGCTCTCTCGCTATGATGTGAGATACTTCCGTCGGTAACAAGCCTAACAGATGAGAAACCCAGTTTTCTTGATCAATATTCAATCTCTGCGCTTGACGTTCAAATAATTTTAGATAAAGACTGATGTCTTCTTTCAAATCAAAACAATGTATAAACTTTGAAATTTCTTTGACGAGAAACTTAGTATCACTTTCTTTGGATGTATCAGCGCCTAATTGGATTCTTAACTTTTCCAACTCAAATTCATCTTTGCGTTTTTGCTCATCTAACCTCAATTGTTCGAAGCGTAATTTTTCTTCTCGTTCTTCAATGCGTAATTTTTCTTTTTGCTCTGACTTTTTGCGATCCTCAACAATCGTTGAATGTATGTTTTTGGTCAGTTCTTCGTCATAATCTTCACTACCAATAATTAGATCTTTGAGTGTGGCGATGGTCATCGATTTATCGAATTTTAAATTTAATTCCGTGGCTAAGACAAATAAATCTTCGCGTCGACCTTTGCCAAGATACGCCATTTTAAAATTTAAATTTAAGTTTAGATAGTAACCAAAGGAATAAACAAAATTGTTACGCGTTCAAACAAAAACAATGATGTTGCTATTGGCAATTCTCGTTTGCATTTACAAAAATTCTCAAGTTAAAATGATATTGCATCAAAATACACTAAATATACATTGAAATATGTTCAAATTCTATTCATTTAGAAATATTTTAAACCAGTAACGTGTAAAGACAACAGTGCGAGCTAAAATACGTAATGCTTAATTTAAAGTAGTCAAATTATTAATTTCAACTAAAAACAAAAACCCTTTTTTTTTTAATATTTTTAAACCATTTGATATATCAGTTATCTCATTTCGTTATAACAAATGCAAAAAGAATTTGAAAGAAAAAAATAAATTAATATAAATCTTGTTTAGAAACTGTGATTAAATTTGTTGTGATATGAAAAAGTTAATCATTTAAAGTTCTTTGCTGAAAAAGCAAACAATTAGAAGTTATTCACTTAAGAAAATCTCATATATATTTTTTATTACACCAATAAAAATAAAATCTTTTTAGGATCTCATCAGCAATTCTAAGGATAAACACATGTTTCAATAGAAAGCATAATAATTCTGTCAAAATGAACTCAAAATACTTATATATTGAATGATAACAAGATTATATATTTCATCAATTCTAAAAACATCATATTCTTTCAAAATATATTTCTGGAATACTCATAAAAAATAATTAATTACTAAACAGCTGCAGAGAAATGTTAAACTATATGAGTCATCGAAATGATTGCATCGTAACAAATGTTTAGGAATGGGAAAACATTAATCTCTTAGTTCAAGGTCGATGACGTAACCAAAAGAAATGAAAACTTTTCGCACATACATAAAATTCAATGCAATTCGTTAATAAATGGCATACAAAAAAAAAAAAACTTGAATATTACGTACGACTTTCTTAATATTTTAAAAGATATACTTGTAGAAAATTTTAATTGATACGATTTCTATACACATAGAAAAATAGTATTTCAGAAAAACACACATATTTAAAAATATAAATTACTTCTTCATGAAATCGACTACAACAATTTTTTCATAATCAAATTAACGGTGACTCACGTATTCTTTTAGATTTTTTTTTTTTTTTCCTTTTGAAGAACAATATAAAAAGTACCTGATACAGTTGACGACGTGTGATTAATTACTTGAAAACAAACTTCAAAGGCTCCTGGATGTGTTCACTGGACATGTGAAACTCTTGTAGTTGTTGTACACGGCAGAAAATAACGTGAAAATAACTTGACTCCGGAGCACACCTAAATGTTAGTATGTTATGAGAGGCAATCCGCATTTTCGATTCAGTCCGCTTGTAAATTAGGCTTGCAGCCAAAAATGGGGGTTTTTTAATGAAGAAGAGGGTTAGAAGGTTATCACCTTATTATTTAGAGAAGATTTTCGAAATCAAATCCCAGGCGATTCCCCAATTATTTCTGTGGGAGTCCGAATAAATCTTCGAATAAAAATCAGACTCTTCAGAAGGCGGGATTTTAGATTGGCGTAGGTGGTTTGTCTAGGGGTAAGTATTTAAGAGTGAGTGAAGAATTAAATGAATCTAAGTCATTAAAACACGAATACTTCTTTAAGTAAAAGAGAGAATTTATTTAAAGTTAAGGGAAAATATTTACAAAAAAAGATAATTACAAATAGAAAGAAATGCAGGAATTAAGTTAATTAAAAGTTGAGTAATACCTTTAGAAGACGGGGAAATAAACCTTTCTCATTATTGGACGTTAGGACTGGCGGTGCCGCGCTGGGCGCGGAAATGTGGTAAAAGACGCGACGTGTTGAACAAGAAGTAGTTAGTTGGCCTCTGCCGAAAAATTATTCAAGCCGGAGCTACGAAAGCTCACTAGATGGCGCTGCTTCGGAATGCAGTAATAAATAAAATTGAGATTTATGGTCCTCTGAAAAGGATATGACTCAACCTTTTTACAAATGTTTCAAAGGGAAAATCCTACATATATATATATACACTGCTCGACAATTGTTAAGGACGGATAACACTATCATCCATAGCAACCACAAAATGAAAGGAAGCAAAATGTGGAAAATTAGAATAAGTGCGGGATATTAGTAAGAAGAAGTATGAGTATGCAAATTTTTTTTCCACGTCTATTCATCACGTGATAGCGTTCATAAGAGCTTTAAAGGTTTTGACGCGTGTGGACAGTTGTTGTTTCCAGTCAAAGTTTTACAGGAAAGATTTAATAGACGAATTTTTGGCAAGAGTGGTACTGCTTATCGTCCAGAAAATATCCAGGAAAAGGACCGATATCCGACATGCAGTATCATGGTGTGGGCCGGCATCATGATCAATGGCCGCACGCGCCTACATGTGTTTGCGAATGGGACTATGACGGGCCAACGATACATTGATGAAGTTCTACTTCCTCCTGTTCATCTTTTCCGTGGTGCTGTCGGTGATAAATCTGTTTTTATGGACGACAATGCAACATGTCATCGAACATTCGCTGTTCAGGATTGTCTAGACAGCGAGGTTATTCAACGTCTCGTATGGCCAGCGCGTTCTCCAGATCTAAACCCCATTGAAAATGCGTGGGATGCTTTGGGGAGGCAAGTTGCTGGTCGAAACTATCCTCCGACAAACAAGAACACCCTCATCCGTGCACTCCCGGAGGAATGGGATAAATTGCCTCAACAGCTGCTGGATAATGTTGTGCAAAGTATGGTACGACGTGTGGAATGTTGCATCACACTCCACGGTGGACATATCCCGTACTGATACCTTCTTTAAGGTGCCTGCTGACTTTTAGATGCATTGTTCCTTTTCTCCGTACGCAGATCAAATGAACATTTTTTTTCTTTCAGATGTTTTACAGCTTTTGTACTTTCCAAAACAATAAATATTCTTTATTCTAATGTCTGAACAGTGTGGCAACTATATTTTATCCTACTAGGCCTCATGTCTCGCTTAATGTTATGCTACATAGCAATTTGTGATCCGTCCTTAGCAATTGTCCAGCAGTGTATATATATACACTCTGTCGCAAAAAAATATATGCACCCAGAAGAAATTGAGCTACATTCACGAAATTTGGTATGCATGTAGTGTATATGAAAATAAACAAATGATTAAAAATTCAGAACAAAATATCATTTTATTAAGCGGTTACAGCTTGCAAAAGGTTAAAAATCAGTAAGTAGTAAAGCCACCTCTGGCAGCTATACAAGCCGAAATTCGGCGTGGCATCGATTCAATTAGATCACTTATGACCCCCTGTGGAAGATCCTGCCATAGTCTTTGCATCTGCGCAGTTAATTCTCCTGTATCTCGGGACGGCTGCAGTTGCCTTCCCAGCGCGTCCAGACATGCTCTATTGGCGAAAGATCTGGTGACCTGGCAGGCCATGGTAGGACATCATATCCTTGAAGACATTGTTGGGAGAGTCGCGCAGTATGTGGACGAGCATTATCCTGTTGATAAATGGCACCTGGGCGACTTGATAGCATGGGTAGCACAATCGGCGTTAAAATATCGTCCACGTATCTGCGAGCTGTCAAAGTGCCTTGAAGGACCACTAAAGATGATCGTGTGTCCCAAGAAATTGCTCCCCACACTGTCACACCTTGTGAAATTGCTGTATGCCGCTCGACAATAAATGCCGGATCGGACCGCTGGCCGGTGCGCCTCCAGACACGTGTGCGGTGGTCATCAGCACTGAGACTGAATCGGGATTCATCACTGAAGATGACACGTCTCCAGTCTGTCACACTCCAAGTTGCCCGAGGTCGGCAAAATCCAGTCGACACTGCCTATGATGTGGGGTCAGTGGTAAGCGTCTTAGCGGACGTCGGCTCCTCAAGCCAACTTCGGTCAGTCGTCTTCTTATGGTTTCTCTTGATGGCACTGGATGTCTGGAAGGAGGTAAGTGGCGTTGAATCGATGCTAGCGACGTTGTTGGTGCCGAAGTGGCCACTCTTCTGATTGCACGATCCTCGCGATCATTTGTGTTCCTGGGACGTCCTGACCCTCCGCGACGGTACACTCTACCTTCTGTGATCCACTGTTGCCAACACCGAGCAACTACCATATCGCTCCGACCGAGGTGGCGGCCGATACGTCTATTCGACCAACCTGCTTCTCTGAGGCCTATTATACGGCCCCTATCAAAGTCCGTCAGCTGCTCGTACTGCCGCCGGTTACGTCTTAGAGGCATCCTAAGTCTCAATATCGTCTATCAAAGTCATCAGATTCGTTTGGATAGCCGTACGGCGCTCGTACTCATGCTTTTAAACTCTCCCAGTTGCGCAACTAATATGCGCATAGCACACTTAGACTTGTCTCATTGGCTTCGAAATTTTAATCATTTGCATATCTCTTACCAGACTACATTCTTGCCGAGTTTTGTGATTGTAGCTTGATTTCTTCTGGGTGCATATATTTTTTTGCGACAGAGTGTATATATATATTCCACAAATGTTTTTTACATTTTATTTATTTCCATACTTTTCCCAAAGATGTTTAAAAAATGCTCATATAAGTTAAGGCTTCCGCTAATATCATTTGCAATTAATGGTCGCTAAACCTATGAAATGTCCATTTTCTTTCTCTGATCTTTTGACCGGTGACCTTCATTCTTTGTCGACTCTCGGAACGCTTGGAACTGTAAGGAGTTTCCGGGAAACTTCATTAAAGAAAGAAAGCACTGCGAGCAGACACATCAGAATATATCTCAAAGCAAGTAATGTAAAAAAAAATAAGTCCATTTCTGCTTAGATCAACAAAGAAAAATTTTATTTCAGCTACTTTTTATTAAATAGTTACGATTAATATACATATGTATATACATAGGACAGAATCACAACATTAAGTGGTAATTAATTTTTATTAATTATCATTAAAGTATCGAATTGTCATCCAAAACAATGGTGTATATAAAATTTCAGTTCAACTGAATGCTTTAAAACGTGAGAAAAAAAAACCTTTTCAAGTTTTGATACAAGTCGCCAAAAGGGTCGCTATGTCACCACAAATGATACCAACGTGGCTGTATTTGTAATTCTTTGAATAATTAGTTTTAATCAATTAATATTTATTAATTATAATTAAATTACTATATTGTCATCTAAAATAATCATGCATATAAAATTTAACCTCAATTGAGTGCTTTAAAATGTATTTTATTAACGATTGAAAATTCCACCAAGATAAATAAATAAATAAATGGAGAGTGTGAACTAATAGTAGGAATTGAGTAATATTTAAAATTGATCAACATGCTATGGGTACCTTAAGTAAAGACAATTAAAAAACACTGTTTTTTTATTATAAGAAACTTTATCACAATACTAATATAATTTATTCATTAATTCATGCTCCAGGTGTTATGTTGTCATTGCATTATATTTAATAACTGGTATATATGTTTGCATTTTTTTACACAAACTGCCGAAGTCTATATTGAAGCTATGTGTAGTTGCATTTCATATTCTGCTTTAATGGGCTTCTGCATTTGTTTTTGTTGCCACATCCGTTGAAGAATATTTTTAATTTAAATATATTTTTAGAACGTCATATTAAAATGTTTATAACTTTATAAGATGAATTACCGTACTTACTCAAATCTAAGCCGCAATCGTTTCTAAACCACACCCCCAATTCTAAACACATTTTTGTGAAATATGTAAAAAGTGTAAATAAGTAGTTTAATGATACAAGATACCTAACGAATTTTAAAAAATTAAATTGAGAACTAATAAATGAATAATTCATTTATTTTATCAATATTAAAAACTTTTAAATAATTCTGTAATTGCTCTAACCGTCGGTATTATGTTCAATTTCTCCCATCCAACGAAATTTGTTTTGCCGAAATTCGAATTTTTCTGCTTGTCTTCGATTGGATTCTGCCCAATTTTGGATAGCTTTAACATTGGGGGGAAAGTGCGACTTAGATTCGAGTAAATGTGGTAAGTTTTTAGACTAAAATTTAGAAGCTGTTCATTTTTAAATTTAGACTTTAATGCCGATTCTGTGGATATGTCGATGCTTTTCCTTCTTCGTTGGCAAACCTTCAGATTTATCCATTAATGCTTGAAAAACTCGACTTTTATGAAAAATTTAGGAATTTGCACACTTTTATATATATATATATATCCATAAAATATTTATTTATATTTATTTTTACAAGCAAAATGTCTTTAAGATTTGAATGTTTTAAAAAAATTAAAATTTTACTAAAATTTTGGTGTTTTAACTAAGCGCAAATAGTGAACACCAGCGGAATCTTAGTCAAAGTTCCAAGAAACCTAGGTCTAGACCAGGGGTGCCCAACCCAAATCGGTTGGTGGGCCACGTAATAATTTACTAAACTGAGGTGGGCCGCACATATCAAAATAAAAAAAAAATTCAAAATATTTTACTATCGTACAGCATTTAAAATATGATATGATCAACATTCAATTATTGATATGATCAAAAAACACCAAGTTTACCTTTTACAGGATCACAACAAAGTTGAAAGTCGACCGATTGCAATTGTTGGTGGAAGAATATCTCTTAAACTACAAGGTTCTTATCTACAGTAGATTTATGCTGTCATCTGAAGTTACGTAGTATAACAACTATGTGCGTAACATCTTCACATTTTATACTTGTGTTACAGTATGTTTGCATAAAATTGATTTAGATTTTCAAAAATTTTATTTCAAATGCAAAAAAGCAATTAAGTAAAGAAGAACAGCTTTGTAATTATTACACTGTTTGTCAAAAAAACGTTTTTTTTCTGCCCAATAGCCAAATGTTTAGTTTCTTATTGTATGATATTAATTATTGCACCGTGATTAAATATATATCATAAAATGAAAAGGTTACGTAATTTCAAAAGGTTAAAATATTAAACATTTTTATTCTGCAGCCGTAATTATCTTACATTTCTACTAGCTGGTCTGACAGTCCTGAGGCAACTCATTAAATCCATCATCGGATACTTTCATTGCCAAATAAAACCAGAAAACGACTACTAATCTGAACTTCAAAATATAGACAAACTATTTCTCTGACAAGTAGAACTAAATACACTACTCACTCTCAACGAAGTTCTCGTTGAAAGAGGAATAACACACCCAAGCTCATCTGCTTTCCTTCATCCATCAACACCTGCTATTACAATTGCTTGGCAGTCAAATGAAGGAAAAAATTATTTCAGTAAAAACTGCACGGGGAGAGGTGGAGGTGGGTCAAAACACGATATTTTTTATTCAACCGTCTGTAGTCCAAATGTCTAAAATAATATAGACAGAAACTTCAATTGGGCCGCAAAAATTATCCAAATGGGCTGCGGGTTGGGCATGCCTGGTCTACACTATTATCCCGAAAGAACAAAAGAAAACGACATGGTTGCTATAAAATTACATTCTTTCTCTAAATTTTTGAAAATATTTTTAAAAAACTTAACCCCGACAAATCATAAAAACATACCTAAAATCATTTTTAAGAAATCTGAGAAAAAGTTATTCCACTCAAAGTTTCATAATTTTTGTCATTGTACACAACTGTGTCATTTTACTCATTGCATATCATTGCGTCATTATACTCATTAATGTATATTCAAATTAGAAGTAGTATAAATTTCCTAGGAATTTACATTCATTAGATCCAAATGACCGTTAGATGTTTTTGACCAGCTTAGTCATCATTGAAAGTCTAGTGATCGTACTTTACTTCAGAAGGAAAAAAGCGCATTTTTCAAGGTAGGCGATTAATGCAGGGCTTTTCAAACTTTCATTATTTGCGACCCAATATTCAACCATAATTTTCGCCCCCTTCCCAATCCATATAAATAACTTTTTTTTAATTCAATATTACTATACTTTGACACTAAAGCTGCAATACGATTTGTTCTTAAATAACAACGGCGTATATAAACGTCTCGCTCAACCAAAGCGTTAATTGCCCTAAAAGTGTATATACGTCTTTCCGAAGTATGGTCTCTTCTGTGCACCGCTATCTATAAAATTATTCCGAAGGCCTTGGAATGCAACAAAAGGACTTTGATAGTCATTGCGAAGGATTTACTTACATCAGCGGATTTCCTCGTTTATTCCTCTCCCCCTCCCAATACATCACACACGCTCACCTACATGGAAAACGGTGGCATCGGAGAGTGAATCGCGTAACTTTTAATCGGCAGTTAAAGGATTAATTATAAACCGTACATTTATTCAGATAAGTGTTATAATGCAGGTATATGATTTTATATATAATAAGCCCATGGTGTCACTGGTAAATATTAAACTTGTTCTAAGCTTAGAATTGATAAATTAATTATAAAATACATTGAACAGTACTGATACATTTATAAATGTATTATATCAGTGTAAATGCGTATTTTATTTTTTATTATGTCAGAATGTATTTTATTTGTTTACTTTCATTAAATTAATAATTTTTTAAATATCTTTTTTTTTGTTTTCGACTTTTTAATATGCTCTCGTCCCTCTCGTAGAGCTGTCACGCCCCCCGGGGTTGCGCCCGACAGTTTGAGTGAGTCAGTGAGTGCGTGAGTGAATATTAACATCGCACTGTTCAGCTACACGAGTTCTTTTGGCGACGGACCACGTAATTTTGATCCATGGTCAAGTGCGTCGTGGATGATGCAAATGTTAATTTTATTGTTTATTACGTCAGAATACATTTTGTTTGTTTACTTTCAGTCAATTAATAATTTTTTTTAAAAATCTTTTGTTTTCGGTTTTACAATATGCTTGCGTCCATCTCGTAGTTATCTCGCCCCGTAGGGGGTGCACTCCCACAGTTTAAGAAACGCTGATTTAATGAGGTAAATCAAATCTCTATGCTGACCAAAAAAAAAGTGTTGTCGAAGAACCTATAAATGTTTTCAGCTTCTGTGGAACATAAAACCCTCAGTGTAGGGTTTCCTGGAGCTCGTTCTGGGCACACACAAACTGATTTGAAGCCTAATCAGGAAAATGTATTCTGCCTTCCAAATCCGGAATAAATTGAATCGCGCGTTGAGATTTTGAGCAGCGTCTTATTCGAAATCTAATCCCTCCAAGATGAAGGATCTCTTTGACAGGCCCGAAGCCGATCATTTTGGCAACGCGAAATGGGAAACGGCTCAGCGTGTCATCCAGCGTGATTGACGGGGAGCACTCAATTAGTGGAAGGCGAAAAGCCATCTCCGCAGAGCACGGCTCCAGGGAGGAGGAATGTGCATGGAACATCGAATGGATGACATTCGACTCCCAACACATACAACATAATGATACCGATAGTTGAGAGAAACTCCACTTTCTTGTAACTGTGTTATGTTGAGGATAATGAACTGAGGGATTTAAGAGGTGTAAAGATCATGAATGTATCTCTACTGCAATCACATATTTCCTATGATGTCAGTTGCAGCTACAAGGTGGCCTTTACAAGCACACTTCGTGCTGTGTACGAGATATATACGAAAGAATGTAGTTGTATAGAACAAAATACGATTAAAAGGAAGCAAATGCTTTTTAAGAAATTCTTTTGATTATTTTAAGTAACTGTTTATTATAACCTCGCACTATACAGCAACACGAGGACTGTTGGCGACGAACCGCATAATTTTAAAGCTCGGTCACCTGGGTTGTGCCACTCCCCTCTACGAACTACCACACCACACCAACGAGAGGAATTAGAGCCTCGACAAATTAAACACGTGCTACACGGCAGCTCTTCAGTAGCGAGTGAGTGAGTGAATACTAACGTCGCACAGTAGCTATTTAATGGCTTTTGGCGATGGATATGGTAATTTTGAACCATGGTCGAGTGACGAGGACGACATCTGAGCTGGCACCTCCTTCCTCTCCTAACTACCACACCACACCAATGGGAGGACGTTTCAGCTCTCGACAGATTTAGCGTGCATCGCTGCCATACACGGCGAGTCTTTAGTGGTACGGGGCTCGAACTCGTGACAAGGCCAGCCATGATCCGATACCTTGACCACTCGGCTACCGTGGCCACAGGTATTCAGTGGCACTAGGACTCGTCGAACTCGAGACACGCCAGCTGCGAATTCGTGACCGTAATCTATAGGCTCCCGAGGCCATCAGAAGGCTTTGAATCATGCGTTCTATATCTATACCATCTTATTTAACAAAAATATGGCACAGAAAAACCCACACAGAAATTATCATCTTTGAGTTTGATCTGAACGTCTTGAGAAAGTAGTAATGTATCGAAAATCACTAAAAATTTGCATAAGTTGTTGTTTTTCCCTTCATTTAAAAAAAATTCTTTAGAAATTTTCCTATTAAATGTGCGTATATCATCCTTCTACCAATAGCTCTTTTGTGAAATAATAGAAACCGTTATGACAGAAACAGTTTCTTATTGGATATTACTCCATTTTTTTTTTAGTCGTATGAAAAAAAAACTAGAATAAATATATATCACGCTCAGTGGCGTAACGGAAAATAATTGGGCCCCCGCAAGGTCAGATCTTGGGTCCCAAGCCGGATATATGTATATATATTTTGTGGGATCATGGTACAGTTCTAGGGGTATTTAAAGATCACACTCATTTCTTGCTAAACTAACGTTTAATGCTGGACAGAATACACAGTTCTAATAACTACGACAGACGTTTAACACATATAATATACAATTCTATCAAACACCTCTGGCTCTTAACGACAGTTCTGGTATAACTGCTGACACTTAATCTGCACGATGGTGTTGAGAGTGACCTACGCGTCTCTCTCGTGAACAACGGGTTGGTGGGTCCCTACTCGGCCACCGTTCTCGTCACTCTTTCTTCAGCCCCGGATCATCGACTTCAGCGTCTAGCGTCCGCTCGCTGAATCCCCTCTCCTTCGTTAACTCCTAGTGGCTGCCTTGACAGCGCCCTCTATGGAATGTTCATGTGAGAATTTCCCATATATATATACAAAGAATTGCAAAACCATAACATAATGTACCTTTACACATCACGTAAAAATATTTAAATATAAAACTTATAACTGAATATAAAATCAACCTGTGTCTGAGTAAAAAAAGTAAGTAACGTTTAACATTAGAGAGTATTTATAGTATTTAAAAAATGGAAAATATAACAACAGTCGACTGATAACTTGGTAACTTAAATAAAAACGATACATTAAGAAAAACAAACACTGTAAAATAATATTTTCGATTTCAGATCCTTATGATAGAAAAAAAAGGTATCACTTACCAAATCCTTCGTTTATGAATCCCGGGATGAGCTTGACCTTGTTCATCAAGTTCCCTAGCATTATTACTACTACTAGCACTTGCACAAGATGATGAACTTGCGGATATTAAAAAGTTATCCAATTTTGAATATTTGCTATTAATATTATACTCCTTTTCCTTTCGAATTTTTCGTTTTTGAGAACCACTCAGTTTTTTTAACTCCACTCATTTCAGGGCCGCGTTTCTTCTTGTCTTATTAACAAAATAACAATATAAAAACCAGAATAATTAATTCCGTTTACGTAAAACAGTTCTAATATTACAAGAGAGAAAAGTGAGATCAAAATGTTTTAACAGCGAAGGAACACTCCCTATATTGAAGTTGAATAGGCGTTGAATAGGCGTTTACTTTTGGGCGTCTGGACTGTAAAAGTCCTCAATCCCATATCGTGAGAGTCTATGATGTTGGGCATGGCAAAAGTGGAGTTTAACATTCTGCTGAGTGGCATGATGGCGATTGGTTGGGCGATGGAGTCCGGGAGGCGTGGCTATGGTTCTTCATCTGGATGAGAAGTTTTTGAGTTTTTGGCTTGGCTGAGAGCTAAGAGATTGCTCTCTGATTGGATGTTGGGTAGAGTGATCATTGACTCCGGATTGGCTGCCCGGGGGCTGAGATTTAAATTATGGGGAGGAGCATGTCCAGTGGGGAGAGCAGGAGAAAAATATTGACAAAATAAAAGAAAGTTAAATTTTAGCACCATGGTGTGCAAAAAATTGCACGAGGAAATAGAATTACGGGGGATTATAGGAGTCAAGAAGAATTCTTCTTGGTCTCTTTGTATTGTCATTAGGGTATATTGAGATAAATTTTGCATATTTATATTATTGGTAGCTCTAAATCGTTAAAAAAGTTAATAGCTATATTCTGAATGTGAGATTTGAAACTTTTAATCTTAAGAGCATTACGTATGTCGTCATTACGCATGTATCTTATGGCTTTGACGATCATACGTATTAAAGAATTTTGAGGGGTATCAAGTATATTAATATTTGTTTTAGCGGCATAACCCCAAACTGGACATGCATAAGCTAAGATGGGACGCATAACGGCAGTATAGAGAAGCACTTTGTTTTCTATACTTAAATGAGAGTTCCGGCCAATTAGGGTAAAGTTTAAACATTATTTTCCGGAATTTGTCGCGAACGTAATAAATGTGTTGTTTCAGGTTAGGTGTGTATCAAAGATAATTCCAAGGTATTTGGCTTCCTGAGACCAGGGGATTTGAGTGTTGTACATGATAATAGGTGGTGGGAGAGACTGTTTTTCGTGAAAATAATGGCAGTAGATTTTTCGACATTAATGCTAATTTTCCATTTGTCGTAAAAATTTTGCAAGAGTAGAAGGTGCTTGTTTAATGCGAAGGAAATTGTTTTAAGATTTTTATACGTGGCGTGAATGGCAGTATCATCAGCGTAAAGATTAATTTTAGTGAGTGAATAGTCAGGGATATCGTTGATGTAGAGGTTAAATAGCAAGGGACCGAGCAAGGAACCTTACACCCTGCAGAAACAGAGTGTTCATTAGAAAGGGTCTCGTTAATTCTGATTCGGAAGGGAGCGATTAGTGAGGTATGAGTGAATAAGATGAATCAGAGGATGTGGAATTTTAAAGGTAATTAGCTTAAAAGTAAGACCATTAATCCAAACACGGTCGATTTCTGGATATCCAGAAAAACTGCTCCCGTGCTTTTCTTTTCTGGAAACCTTCAGAGATATTTTCGGTAAGTCTTAAAAGTGGGTGAAGGGTAGAGAGCTTGTTAGTGAAACCATACTGATTGGGTTGATTGATTTAATATTAACGTCGCACTGTTCAGCTACACGAGGGCTTTTGGCGACGGACCACGTAATTTTGAACCATGGTCAAGTGACGTGGACGACACCTGAGCTGGCACCCCCTCCTAACTACCACACCACACCAACGGGAGGACGTTTCAGCTCTCGACAGATTTAACGTGCATCGCTGCCCTACACGGCGGGTCTTTAGTGGTACTGGGATCGAACTCGTGACCAGGCAAGCCACGATCCGATACCTATACCACTCGGCTACCGCGGCCACCATACTGATTGGGATTGAGGATGTTATTTTCATTGATAAAATTTTTTAGTCTGTGAAGAATAATAGATTCGGTTAGTTTACCGATAGTGGAAAAGAGAGATATTGGTCTGTAACTAGATGCGAGATTAGGGTCCTTGCCAGGTTTGTTAATGGGGAAAATAATGGCTTCTTTCCAGTTATCTGGAAAGTGATTGAATTTGAGGATTTTGTTAATTAGGATTGTTAAAATTAGGATTAGTTTAATTGGAAAGTTTTTTAACATGCGGTTAGTTATAGAATCTTTACCAGGGGCTTTTGGCATTGATATGTTTAATGTAGTGGATAATTTCATCCGGGAGAGCAGGTTCGATGAAAGAATTAGGGGGGGTAGAAAGAAAATTATTTACGGTAGTATTTATTAAATCATCATTTTGCTTATAATTATCATCTTCGCGATCGTTTTCAACAAAATTATTTTTTATGTTAGTTGCAAGAAGGTTAGCTTTTTGCTGATCAGTGACTGCCGTACCTGTCGCACAGTTAAGAGGTGGAATTTTTGGTCTTTTATTTTTGAAAATTTTTGCGTGCGCCAAAGGCTATTGTCTGCGGTGTTAAGAGCTTCGAGTCTTTTTGCCAAATGATATCATTATATTTTTAAGTTCTTTTTTAAGATCAGATTGAGCTCTGTTATAATGCGATTTGAAAATGGGATTGAGGGTTTGATGATAACGTTTTCTGAAGTAATTTTTGATTTTAATCAGCTGGTTAATGTTATGCGGAGTGAAGTTTCTTCGGTCTGTTTCTATTGGACGGGAGGCGTGGCTATGAGTATCAATGACCGCCTCGGTGAACTCTGTGATTTTTGTTCTAGGTCGTTAGTGTTGTTAATATTATTAGGATGGAAATCAAAGAGAGAAAGATTTTTATTTAGATTTATTTTGAAAGTTTTTTAATGTGTGGAGACCGCTCTGGGATTTGGGGGTGCTTCTGCGAGTTTGAAGTTAAAATTTATAAGAAAACCGGATTATGGTCTGAGGAAAGATCGTCGATGGAGTTAATTGTAAAGGGGTAGTAGAAGTTTTTAATTAGTGCGATGTCAATGGTGTTAGCGGAATTGTGACCAAATCTAGTAGGGGTTGAGGGAAAAGCGATATTTAAGTTGAGCATATTAGCGAAATTAAAAGGTGTCTTCCTCTGGTAGTATTATTTTTTTACAATTCCAAGCGTTATGAGTTGCGTTGAACTCTCCGAAGAGAATACAATGACTAGCTGTTTGAATAAAGTGGTCAATGTCAATAGTAAATAAATTTTCATCGGAAGAGGGAGGAATGTAAACACAAGTAATTGAAATAGGATCATGCTTGGGGGAGTTAGTATTATATTAGTTGCTTCAAGAGCTCGAAGAGGAGGGGTGGGGAGGCAGTAGTGTTTGAGAGAGTTTTTAACTAGGATCAGAGTTCCACCTGCGGTCCATCGGAGATTCTGTCGTTTCTGTGACAGGTGTAATTCGCTATATTAAAGTTGTGTGAAGGTCTCAGGTGTGTCTCTTGTATGAGAAAAATATCCGGGGAGTGCTTCTCTATAAAAATACGTAGTTCAGCAATTTTTCTTAGTAAGCCGTTTGCGTTCCATGAACACAAACTGAGACCCATCGGGGAGGAACTATACATTATTAATATTGTTACACGATGCCTCTATTTGGGCGTACATTTGATTGGGATTTAATTGTTGGTTTGTATTTAAATTATTGCCGTTACAAAGAAATTGGGAAAGCTGCATTAGACAGTGCATTGTCATTTTGCAGCGTTGTTTGATATTGATATTATTGTTATTATTCATGTTATTAAAGTTAAAATTGTTATTTCTACGATTAAAATTGGGGAAGTGATTATTATTATATCTGTTATTGGGGGAATTGGTTTGATATGTTCCAAGAACAATTTTGTGAAACATTTCTCATTATGCTTTATTTGCTTGAATACTCATAAATCTACGGAAATTTCTGTGGGCATATGGGTTTCTAAATCATAAATCTAGACCATGTAATCATTTAAAATGCTCTCTATGCGTTTTCAAATATCGCAATACTATTTTTCATGAAAAAAGCATAACAGATGTACGTTATTTACGAGTTCGCTAAATGAAAATGAAATACATGGGGGAGTTAAAGACGCCAATATGCTACTTCAGTAAAAAGTAACATGTCTTTTTTTCTCCCTACCACTAACATGAAGTATACTAAAAAAACAGTAAAGAATTTTATCTTTCTAGTATTTTATCCAATTTTCCGTCTATCTGTTAGTAATCTAGGTTTGGAAAGGAAACCCACTAAACAGAAGTATCTCTTTCGTCGCGGGGATTACAGCAAATTAAAATGTTTTTTGATTTGGTTATTGGATCTAAGATATCTAATAAGCGATCAAAGTTTTGATTTTGAATGACGTTATATCGCCAATTTGAAAATCGCTTAAAAATTGGATTAAAAAAAATGTAAAGCTATTTTTGTGCAATTCTACGTTAATGGCGTCAGTCTAGCTTTGGGCCCCCTAGAAACCTTGCCTCCCAGTGCGGGGGTTGCTGGGGGTGTACGTTACGCCACTACCACGCTCCTTGACTACGGTAGAGGCCGCTGTAGCCTAGTGGTAAAGGTAACGGTCTCGTGGCCGGCGTGTCATGAGTTCCAGCAGGGGCCGCTCTAGGACCAGACAAACCGGACCCTTACCCAGGGCAGCCAATTTTACGGGTGGCATTTGGATCAAATTTGAAGTGTGTATATATATATATATATATATATATTGTTACAAAAAATTTGATATATTTTCTGAAATATTTTTTTAGGTGTGGATTTGGCATTTCATTTAACGTATCTTATTTTTTTATTTTGTACTCTGTATTTTAATTACAGTTATCTTTTATATTGAAACTTGAAGTGCTCGAGATAGGAGTATGTATTAAATCATGAAATTTAATATGTTTACATATCGTTCCCTAGTAACTTTCTCCCCATCATGGAGTGAGGTCACAATGGAAATTCCTTTCACCTTTACGATGTCCGGTTTCAGCTATCCAAAAAGGGACAAAGTTAATAAGAGGTTTTGATAGATAGAGGGCGAAGATGTTTTATTTTAATCTTGAGTGCAGTTACAATAAGTTAAAACGCTTGTGATCCCCACCATTAGTAGACTATGTTTCGAAGAAATTGGCCTGCTTAAATGGACAATACCTTATCTTACATTTCACTTGTTTGAAATAAGAACAAGTAATTATGTCCTTAACTTCAAATTATTTTGAATTTTTCAAGACTTAAAATAATATATGTATATATGTGGGATTATTGTACGGTTCTAGGGGTATATTCAATAATCACACTCTTGTTCGTTTCTAATCTAACGTTTAATTACACAGTTCTACTCACTAAGACAGATGTTTACACATATAATACAGTATTTACAATTCGTTTAAGCCCTCGCGCTGAGAGTGACCTGCGCGTCTCTCTCCTGAACAACGGGTTGGTGGGTCCCTACTCGGACACCGTTCTCGTCACTTCCTTCAGCCCCGGATCATCGACCTGCGCGTCTAGAGTCCGCTGGCTGAATCCTGCCTCCTTCGTTAACTCCCGGTGGCTGCCTTGACAGCGCCCTCTATTCAATGTTCATGACTCAAACGTCCCCTCTTTGGTGTGGTTTGGAAGTAAACAGAGGGAGTGCCTGCCCAGGTGTCGTCCTTGTCACTTGACCATTGTTCAAAATTTTGAGGTATTTTGACTAAGGCCCTCGAGTATCTGAATATTGCGATGTTAATATTCACTCACTCCTAACTGTGGTTCAAAATTACGAACATAGCCGTTCATCTTGTACCGTTTCAAAGGGACGTGTATTCGAAAAAAATGGAAACGAGTGTGCTTTAGACCACACGACTGAAGTAAAACTTTTTTAGCTTCATCTATATGCATGTATATATATATATATATATATATATATATATATATATATATATATATATATATATGTATGTATAATATATACATGTATTAATTTTCTACAAATATTTAAATTTATCATGGGTTTTCACATCGATAACTTAATATTTTTGAATAGATTTTTTTATTTTTATTCATTATTTTCACTATCGAATACATCAGTAATTACTGTGGTTGATTGTAAGACCGAGACAATAGGCTAATGGTATGAGAAATAAGATATACATGTTTTCAAATGAAAATTAGAAAGATATCTAGAGAAAACTTCATAGATTGTTGTTCCATGTCCTGTGGTAGGCTCATTTCGGTTATTATTCACTTTATTCATTTGTAGTTCTAATTTATCTTGTAGAAAGTTTACCAAGAGTTGTGTCCATCTTCGGACGCGAAATTAGCATTGAAATCTCCTGCTAAAATTAGTGGTAACGTATGATAGTTTTCTACTTCTTCAGAGCCTGCTCGACCGTAAATCATAACTCTTTTATATAAAAACTTTACAATATTATTAATTGTGTTATTGGGCGAAATGTAAACAACTACCATTATGATGTTTGTTACATCATCCAAAACACGGTGAGCAGCACATATATCACCAATCGATGATTGTCCAATATCGATTTCACGAATATATCGTAAGAAAATGCGTCCAAGTTCGAAGTTACTAATTCACAAAATAGGAACTTTAAAATGAATTTACTGTTTTATTCACTTTAAACGTAGAATATTTAGTGTATTAAACAAAATATTAATTTATAAGATTGTTCAAGAATGAAATGAAATAATCAAGAAATCCCTGTTCTCGTAAAACTCGCAAACGCGAACTGCTGACTGAAATTTCTATCTTCACTAACTTAACTCCCTCTCAACTTCCGTTCGCGTCGCCCAATCACACTTTTCGTAACGCTCTCGTCACGTATTCACCAGCTTACTCCCCAAGTCAAGCGTGCGTAAAGAAGTTTTACTTCAAAAATGTTTCAAACTTTGTATAAGATAATACAATTTTCATGCAAATTAGTTGCTTTAGAAAAACATAATCAATTATCATGGTCACGAACTCGCTGCTGACATTGTTTCTGTCGATTCGCGGACTCGAGACCTGATCACTGCCGTGCACTCGGGCTGATCCGCGTTAAATCTGTCGAGGCTCAAAGTTTTCCCGTTGGTATGGTGCGTACGTTTGAAAATATCATCCTCGTCACTCGACCGATTTTCGAGATCTGTCGCCAATGACCCTCGTGTTGCCACGTAGTGAAATGTTAATAAACAGCTACCGCCGTGGCAATGATACGGAGCTCTCAAGCTTTGAGGGCCCCCAAGCATGTAAACGAATAATCGAAAAATGTTGGGGGACCTCTAGAAAAGTCACCCAAGGAACTTTGATACAGGACCCACTGAGGGCCCTGTATTAAAGCCGTTTAAAAACGCCTCATAACCGTTTAGAAAACTGGTTTTTTTTTTTTTCAACGAATAAAAAACAAACTTATAGCGCCACTGAATCGAGTCGTTTTTCGAAAAAACGGTCTACACCAGTGTTAATAAACAATAAATCAATTCATGTCGAGAGTTAAAATGATACGAAACTACAAAAAAAAAAAAATGACCAGGACATCTTTAATTCTTTTTAAAAAAATGTAGAATTTATGGAAAAGTAAATTTTTGAGAGAATTGTAAACACGCAAAAAAGAACTCGTGATCAGTGGCACATATAAGGGGAGGGACCCCTTGACACCCCCAAAACCACTGATTTTTTTTTCGATTGATTATAATCCTATGTATATAGCACGTGTAATCTAATTAAGTATTTGTTAATAATAATTAATTTTATTAATTAATGCTAATTATTTAATCAATAATTAATTTTTTTTACTGTTTTTTGTTCCCGAAATCAACAAAATCAAAAGAATATGTTGGGCGGCTTATTAGAGAATGGTTGACTTCCGACCCTGGACTTCACCCCTCTTAAAAAATTCCTGCATGCACCACTGCTGGTGATAGTGTAATAATTTTAGTAAACATTTTCAAAGTATAGTTCCCCCTCCCCTTTAAGTACCTAAATGCTTGTTAATATCGTTCAATTTATCACATCACGTCCCTGAATGAACCTCCTCTTAAGCATTGCTTATCTGGTTATCTTCCTCGTAAATTACGCTTCTGCATAGGCATCAAAATAAGGTCGAGTTTTTCCAAAGAATTTAAAAACCAGGTGGATTTTTCTCTCCTTAAAAATTCATTCATTTGTTATGTTACGGAGGGGTCGGCATCATTAAAAAAGAGTTAACGTTTTATTTATGAATACAAATAGCCTCGGACTAAGAAAGGGATAAAGAAAATTACGCGGCTGGTCGTCCTCATGATGCCTTTCTGCTAATGGTTCTTCCTTCCGATAAAATATTCAAGCAACGTATTCCAGAGCAAGTGACACCTGAAGAAGACAGATTAAAAACCTAATGGAAAAGTCGTGTGGAACATAAACTTGTCCCTTAATTCTGGAGGCACGTGCGGAGGACGACATTAATGATTCGAAAAATTGATGTTTGTTTTGCCACTTTTTCTTCCATTCCGGGAGTTTGGACTAAGTTCGACAATGACTTGTTAAAAAGAGGAAAAAACAACTTTTAAACATACGGATGGCGTAAAAAATCAATGAGAAATGCATCTGTGAAAAGTAAAACCTGTTTGTAACACAGAGACTAATTCTCAGTCCTCTTCTTGGGGGTGATCAGTGAGGAGTATTAATGCATTTATGCGCTTTTTGGCATTGAAGGCGGCTTAATGGCGACCATAAATCGCGCCTGCACCATTGTGCGCTTCCGTCGCGCACTAAATAACCGCGTCTCTGGGCGGCAGATGATTTGTGGCGAATCAACGGGTGGGAAGAGATGGGTCTCGCGGTGGCGTCATCTGTCGTCCATGACGCGAACCATTATTATTGGCTTATGATATGTGCATTCGGTTTATCTTTACAAATGACACGTAGCACAGAAACAGATCGTGCCCGCTCTGTTCATTTGGATTAAATAGATATTTTCCACAGGGATTTAAAATTTTTATAGTTCAAATTTTAAAATAAACTTCCTTTTTTAAGATTCTTTGAGTGTCAAGCTCTAGTCCGCCAAAAAAATTTGTATTTTAAACACGCTTTTATGAACTTCCCTTGTTTTAAAGAGACTTAGACTTATATACAGTGAAAACGAAACTGAAGAGACTTAAATATTTTTTCAAGTTAAAGCATACTTGCAATAATATATATGTATAGCAAAATTAAGTTTATTAGAGTACATTTTATTATATAAATATGTATATATGCATGTATTTATAATAAAAATCAAAGAAACAAAAGCATTCCCAAGAACTTGATACAATTTAATACAAAATTTAGCAATACCAAAATCTTTACATATTTCCGTTTTCGTCTTATGTTTTTGATCAACCGCCTTAAGAAGTTTCATCTTCTCATTGTAAGCAAAATAATAGTTTGCTTTCCCCCAGTGCTCTTTGTCATTGTGCTCATAAGAAAAATTCTTCTAAAATAGAAAAACACGTGAACCACAAACTCACTGATTTTTACTTACACTGCGATGTACTCGTCAACGAATTTCAAAGTCAACTGATGAGAGATGAGACGTTTTGTGTTGCGTTTACAGGGATGGAAGGTGCAAGTAGCTTAGATAAATTAAATTGGCTCATGTCACAGGCTATTCGGAGGTGTTTCAAAGCCAAGTTAGCTTCCTTTCTACGAAACTTATGAAACCACCTCTCTTTTTCATTTCACGCCCGCATTCTTGCATCCGCGGCTGGTGTTTTCCGTACTTTGTTTATTCCAAAAAGGGAAATCTTGTCGTATTAAGACTACACAGTGTACCCTTTTTCAAAAAAAATTTGGGGGGACTGTCACAGAAAAGTAATTTATGTTTTATATTCAGATTACATAATTAAGGTGATTATAAAAGAACAAAGTCAGTTTGACCAGCCATTATTTTATAATTTTAAAAAAAATGAAGAATTTTTGAAGTTTTTTCAAACTTTTATAAAATGCTCAAGAATAAAATTTTTTAGTCATTTTAGGTGATTTATATTTCTTAGATTATTGCAAACAAAAGTTAGCATGGATTTGAAAATCAGAATTCTCTTGTTGATTTTTAATAATTATTTTTCTAGCTAAACTTGTAAAAAACACGAAATTTTTTAAAATATTAACTTTAGCGTTTTTTAAAACAGTAACTAGAGTTCTCTCAGCCATAAATCTATTCAAACTTTCATAGAACATACGCTTAGAAATATAAACAAAAAAAATTTTTCAAAGCTCTATCTTTAACAGAAAAAAAGCCTTAAAGATTAGAAAATACTTATATCTTCAAAATTACAAGCCTAAGAAAAATGCATTTAAAGTTTGTAAAGGCATAAAAAAACGTGCTTTTTAATATGTTATTTTCCAATGTATGTTTTACATTAAAACACTTCTCAAATATTGACTGTGAAATTCAAACTACATTTTGGCATAAATCCTACTGATAGCATTTTTTGCTACAACTATAGATTATTCAGCTTAATCTTAACCTAATACTTCCACAAAAATTTTAAAACATAAGGCATTTTTGTACAAAATAATAATAATATTAAGCTAAAAATTGCCAGGTTTGCTTATAAAATTTCATTCTTTTTTTTTTCAGTTTTAAATGGGGGCAATTTTTTAAACTTGAATTTTTCTTGCACAACTTTAAAATACTAAAATATAGTACTGCAATGTGTTTACTATAATTTAGTTAGGTACATATAATGAAAATATTCAATTTTATCTGCAATAATTGTATTTAGAATACTTGTATTGATGTGTGGAAGTCTAATTACAGTATTGACTGAGGGTGTATTTAGATTTATCATTTTCAGTAGTATTCCATCCTTTCGAAATATTGTTTCCCATAGCAACCAGAAAACGTTTTCGCCAAGCATTTTCTCAACAGGAAAAAATTAATTATAAGGCTTGTAAGTTTCATAAACCATTTTTTAAAACAAAAATTGGCCTAGAAGTCAATTTTAATTAAGTAACTGTGAGAACTCAAAAGACTCAAACATAATCAAGGATGAATGATTTTAGTAATGAAATTTGAAATTAAAACTATTTCACACTGAAAAAGAATTGATTGCGTTCAAAAATATTTTCAATTAATGCAGTTTAAGAATGAAAAAAAAAAATGCTTTAAAATGAAACCGAAACCAAAACTTAAGCTCAGAAAACTTCAAATATCTAAAAAACTAATTTGTTATCAAATCTGAAATTTGGTGGCTAGCTTTCCCAATGGTAAAGGCTACAAAAAAAAAAAAAAAAAAAAAAAAAATTGTATTTTTTGAAGTTTGTAGGGTACTGTGTAGCCAGCCTTAAGTTTAAAAATTTTAAGAAGTACATTTCTCCTTTGTTTTACAGTCTAAAGTACAATTCTTCTACGAAAGATTTAACGTATATCTCCTCTACACCAGTGCTTCTCAACCTCTTTATCGTCGCGGACCGGTCAACGTTTGATAATTTTACCACGGCCCGCTGAGGGTGGGACGTTGAATGATTACACTTTAGATTGTTTTAATTTCATAATTTTAATTTAATTGTATTAAAATATGCCTTCAAAAGAAAATACAGTTACACCAAAAAAAAGAATATAAAGTGATTTCCAAGGAGTGTGAGTGAGTGAATATTAACGTCACCCTGTTCAGCTGCATGAGGGCTTTTGGCGACGGACCTCGTCATTTTGAACCATATTTAAGTGACGAGGACGACACCTGAGCTGGCACCCCTCTCCTAACTACCACACCAATCCAACGGGAGGATGTTTGAGCTCTCGGTAGATTTAACGTGCATCGCTCCCCTACACGGCGGGTCTTTAGTGGTACTGGGCTCGAACTCGTGACAAGCCAGCCACGATCCGCTATCTTGACCACTAGGCTACCACGGTCGTGATTTCCATGGAAAGTCGTACAAATTTGAGAGAGAAAAAGTGTGTACGTGCTGATGACCACACAATAGAAGTGATAACTTCAAATTTTGTAATATTATTTCAGGGATTAGTTAGGTGAATAAAAAAAACAAAGGGATATTAGTATTGTCCTTTAAAATTATTTATTCATATTTCTGTACTCATAAAGTAATATTTTTTTTTAGAAATATACAATTAATTGTGAATTAATTGTATTCTAAGAAGGAAACTATAGGTTTATGGTAACTGAAATAGGTTATAAACACTTTAGATTCAAAATTATTTAAATATCTAAAAAAAAAACCCGTCAAGCGTTGTTCCTTACTTTCATTTGCATCATTTGACACAAATTGAATTTTGAGTTTAAAAAATCTACTAAAGGCTTTTGTTTCTTTTGAAAAATCTACATTAAAATCCCCACTCAAAATAATAGGCAATTTGTTCAGAAGAGTTGATCTGGCTTCAAACACACAGTGTAAGCAACTAAATTTTTGCAAATGAATTCAATAATTTTCTCTACACATTGATTAGGTGAAATATAAATAGTAACCATTAGAATTATTTGTCCATTTTCTGCTCTACATTTCGCTGCGCAAAAATTCTCCGATCCATGACTCATTAAACCCAAATGATTATGTAGTATTTGATACTACATCCATTTCTGAAGTGACATAAGTTGTGTTTGTATATAGCAACTTCACCAGCCCTGTGAGATTGTGTCTTTGCGGTTAAGCAATACAATGAAAATTTGGAACATCTATGTTTTCTTCATTATTAATCCAAGGTTCTGTTAAAAGAAATATAGTTGCAAAACACTGTCATAGAGATCCAAAGCATGTGCACGTAAATTTTGACAATTTAAAGAATATGTTGATATTTCCTTTTTTGTGGAAATGAAGTCTGTGAAGATATCTGTGATTGTGTTTTAAGTTAAGTTTGTTTTGTGATAACTTTTAAATTCATTTTATAGATCACCGAGATATGTAGATTCTCTTACGCCATGGAAGAATATATTGGATCGGAATTTTCCGTAACAATGTAAAGTCCTTCAAGACTTGTTGCTCTTGATAACGCAACATATACTAATTGTTAAGACTGTGTTTTCTCATACTTATAACAAGTCTTGAAGGACTTTACATTGTTACGGAAAATTCCGATTCATTGTTACGAGCGTTACAAACCCGGGCGTAATAATGTTTGGGTTCTTAAAACGCATCATTCAAGTTCACTCTCCAGCAAAATACGCCTTAAGAAGTTATCACTTCAAAAATACACCACAGTAAATAAAAAGGAAATAATTTAAAGTTCTTTGTGTGGCCCGATACCATTTGATTCACGGACTGGTACCGGTCCGCGGCCCGGGTTTGGGGACCACTGCTCTGGAAGTCTCGAACAATCCATGTGATAGGAAACATTGGTAGCCAAGACCTCAAGTTAAGTCATTTGGCTGCCTTGGCCGTAACTTGACTGTAATAAGTGTTTTAAAATATATATATGCCATTTAAAAACACACAGGCTTATTTCTAACGTTATCCTAGTATATAAATATATATATTTCTTCCCCTTTTATTCTATTGATCAGTTGAAGTTATCCACCTCTCTTCGAAACAACTGACAACGAAAGCGGATGAGTGAATCCATAACAATTCATTTCTCTCCACAACGGTCACGTGGTACGATAAATTTTTCAGCGGAATTTAAGTAGTTCTACAATATCCGATGTGTTTTGAAATTATGAGGGGTAAGTGAAAAACGGAAAATAAAAAGTATCCCTATTCGGAGGATAATCCACTTTAAATATGAGGTATAATGGACTTCCGACACATAAGATGAGATGGAACATATCCGGCTGGACAACGCGCTTTTTGCTTCAGTGGCTTTCGAACACGCAGTAATTGACCGGCATCATTCCGGACAGAGGAACAGGTGAGTATGGATACTTTCAGTTACTCGTTTAAAACACTAAATATTCTGAAAATGTAATCGCGAACTTACATTTCTTACATGTACTTACATTCCTCAAATCATTCTTAAATATATCTCTTGGTCACAATCTATTAATAATTGGAGGCTCGAATATGTCACAGAATGCCTCAGAACAGTTATTTGCCAAAAAATATTTTATATTGTTCTAAGTTTTTTAAACTAATCAGTGTTGATTGATTACATCTTTAAAAACTGCTCTCCTTAAGAATAATTCAAAATCGTTCAATTTTAATCAATAATCCTGTTATGAGTTTAGTTATTATTTTTCAATGTGTATGTATATATGTATTTTGCCGGTGACTGTTTTAAAGAAAAAAAATTCTGAAATTATTTTTCATTATTCAATTCTGTTTGCTGTTTCTTTAATGTGTAGTGAAAGTTTTCATTAGAAAAAGATAAATATAATGCCATGATCCAGCTACTAGTCTAATATATATATTTCTCGTATTATTGTTATATAGTTTACAGCAGAATGATAAATATTTTTGCATTGAAGGAATTAGCTTCTATTTCATACCAACACACATTTGCTTTCGCCCAGGACTTCGAATATTAATTTTTTTTGCTCCGGTTTTTGTTCTGGTTCAACTAAAAAAATATATACCAGCTCAATTCCGGTTTTTATTTCGCTAAAAATAACGGATTTCGGTTTTTTTGTTCAGTTTCGAATGAATAACTATATTTCATGTATACTCTTATTTGTAATAAAACTATAATTCTTTTATAAACAAAAAATGTAATTCTATCAAAATTTAGGAGATTTTGTTTCTTTTTTTTAATTGGTACACTATGTGAATTAATACAATTAACCAGTATGTACGATATGAGCGGAGGGCATTGGCATTGTTATTCATTATCAAAATCACATTTGACAACTACACTGCTCAAAACAATTAGGGGAGCACATGATTTTAACAAAAGTAAGCAAAGATGTATACCAATAAGTAACATAAAATGAATCATCCACAATGTAAAGCCTACCAGGAAACGGAAGAAGAAAACTTTATATGCAAATCAAAGTTCATGACGTTAAAAACCAGAAAAAGGAGATAAGGGCAGAAATTGGGATGTTGCAGAAACGTCTGTTTTATTGCCGTAACTGTGAAATTCGATTGCGCAGTATTTTTTTTTTGAGACAAGGTTACTTGAGAATGTCTCAACAACGTGATTTACCGGAATCCCCCCATGGCATGGCGAGTTATAGGCAGACTGGAATCCGGGTAAACACAACGTAGTGTCGCGGACGCTGTTGGAGTCGCCAGAAGTGTTGTTGCAAGGCTGTGGAATCGATTCCAAGAAACAGGAAATGTTAGACGTCGACCAGGGGCAGGTCGGCCACGCGCCACTACATCAACTGATGACCGGTATATACAGTTAACAGCCCGTCGAAACAGAATGCTACGCAGCTGCAAAGACAGTTGCTCTTGGCAACAGGACGAAGGGTGCCCAGCCAAACAGTAAGTAATCGGCTTCATGAGGGAGGGCTCTATGCACGTAGGCCAATGGTCTGCATTCTGTTGACCCCACGCCACCGTGCGGCTCGAAGAAGATGGGCTGATGAACATCGAGATTGGGAGCAACATGATTGGAGCCAAGTGCTGTTTACAGACGAGTCCCGATTCAGTCTAGAGTGTGACACCCGACGTGTTCTTGTATGGAGGGACAGGGGCACTCGAAATAACCCCGCATTCGTTCGTGAAAGGTCACAATACAGAAGAGCTGGTTGGATGGTATGGGGTGGAATCAGCATAGGCGGATGTACGGACCTGCATATCATTCGGAATGGCACTTTGACGGGCCGAAGGTATGCAGACGAGATACTTCGACCTCATGTCATACCTTACGCTGGAGCCATTGGAGATTCCTTTGTTTTCCAGGATGATAATGCCCGCCCGCATAGAGCTCGTCTGGTGGAGAACATGCTTGAAGCTGAAACAATACAGCGTATGAATGGCCAGAGTGCTCTCCTGACCTGAATCAAATCGAGCATGTTTGGGACATGCTCGGATGACGCATTTCTGCGCGACCAAGGCCGCCTGCTACTGTCCGAGACTTAAAGATTGCACTTCTTGAGGAGTGGAAAAGTATTCCCCAAAGTCTGATGGATAACCTCATCGCATCCATGGCAAACAGGTGTGCAGCAGTCTTAGCTGTTCGAAAAGACCACATGCCCTATTAAAACTCGTGCATCTTTTCTAAACAGTGTCTTTTTTTATCGTTTACATGTAACCAAATTGTTGCCCTAAATCATCTTTTCATGTTTTTTCCATATTTTCAAAGAATTAAAGCTTAATTCCAAATTTTTTTACGCCTTTTTTCTGTATTGCGCATTGATACGCGTGTACTATGCATTGTATGCCAATACGTGGCTGTCTCACACGGTTTTCTTCACTTTTTTGCTTGCTCCCCTAATTGTTTTGAGCAGTGTAGATTCCTGATTATGTCGATTATTTGTACCCGCATCGCTTGACGCTCATATCGTGCACATGGTCTTGCAATAGTTATGTAAAAAATATATTCATTTATGTATTTAACACAGATGAAAATTGTTAATATATCTTCTAACATGGTTTCACTGAGGTTACTTCCGTTGTCTCGAAGATTAAAATTTCAAACCTGAAAACAGCCTTTCAACGCTAACTTGTGTAGCTGGAGCAGCCATAACTCAGACCGATATTTTTCTTTAAAAAAGTCGTCTATGCTTCTAGTTCATTCAGCTGAATTAAATCTGCCTTCTACAAGAAGTTTCAAGCGAAACTGAAAAGTTCTAGTGAACATCAAAACAGGAAATCGAAAAGCAATGTACATGAAATGATAATTATATGATAGATGTTAAATTAGAAAATGTTGAAAAGTTGGTTGCAGTGACAAAATGAGTGAAAATATATAGTAATCGAAATAAACCGATATTTCTTTCGGTTCATTTCCGGTTCGAAGCTCTGCTTTCTCCATACAAACGAATCTGTAGAGAATCCTCCAGTAAATAATTCGAATACAGATTTTAAGGAACAATTATCTCATTGAATGTATTCTTAAGGTATCCGACTACGTTCGGAACCGTGATTTTGCAAAAGCGCATAATTGGATAATTTTCATGATATTTAGTGTACTTAGATACTTTAGTTTTTTTACTTAGATTAGAATATATGCATAACATTGTTTTAAGGACATTTTGACAAAAAAAATTTATTTAATTACAATATTTTGGCTAAAAATTAACTTAGAATAATCTTTTTTCCAAATGTTCTCCTTTTGTGAAAAATGCTTCTATTATAATAATATTTTGCCTGTATATAGCTCAGACCCCACTGCAGAGGTTCAACTAGAATTTTTGAAATATATAACTTAGAAGTGGGTTTATTCATATTTTACGACAACAGTGGGGAGCAATTTTAAGAAAAAAACGCCAATAATTATTTCAATTGGTGGTAACTGAAAATAATGTGAATTTTTCAAAAATTGTAGTTGAGCCTCAGTAGAGAGGTCTGAGCTATATACAGGCAAAATATTATTATAATAGAAGCATTTTTCACAAAAGGAGAACATTGGAAAAAAGATTATTCTAAGTTAATTTTTCGCCAAAATATTATATTTAAATAAAAAAAAATTTGTCAAAATGTCCTTAAAACAATTTTATGCATGTATTCTAATCTGAGTGACACTAAATATCATGAAAATTATCCATTTATGCGCTTTTTTAAAATCACGGTTCCGAACGTAGTCGGATACCTTAACTCAAATGTAATTTATCATTCATCTGCTATCATCAGAGCAACTACAGTATTACTCATAAATTGATAATCCCAGTTTGATATCTATTGATTTTCACCATTCAGTGTTCTTCCCAATTTGAAAATGTTTTTGAAACATTTAAAAGATATTTTCTGGAATACTAAATATAACAATAATTTGTAAGGTGTTAAATAAGTAAATTTCATAGTTATTTCATTGAAACTAGAGATGTCTATTTTGCATTTTGTAATTTGTTTAACAAAATTTCATATCATTAATCATTTTAATCAAACATTCATAAGTCAAGTAAAAAACGTGTAAGTTTATGTAACAGAATTTAGATTGATTTATTCCATATTTTATTATAATTTGGTCTTCGGTAACTATAACAGAAGGGCAAATATACTTTGTGTGTTTTTCGTTTTACATTTAACAAGCTTTCAAAAGAACTTTTCCTGACATTTTTTTCATTTCTCAGCTTTGCATATTGAATAAAAAAAGTTAACACAATCTTTTTTCCCCCTTAAAATTCGTAAAAATTTGGTTTTCAAAAAAGAATATTTATTAATCTAGTAAAGTGAAAAAAACTAACTAAATATAAATTATTCATATGCTCATGAAAAAAATCTTTATGTGTGTATTCAATCAGCGTATCAAATTTCAAAGATAATAATAATACAATCGATTTTTATGATAAAATACATTTTTTAGTTATGTCCTGGTAATAAAATCGTTGCTTTCTCGCAGTATGGTTGCGGAATGCAAATAGTTGTTTTCAGTTGAATCATTTCAGCGAAAAATATGCTGTGCATACAAATATTTCGATTTTGAATATTATTTAAGTATTTCCTGTATTGAATTTTCGATAACATAAAGAACATATCAGATAAAAAAAATACAGACATAAGTTTAAAAAATAAAATACTATTGATAAAAGCAAACATGATTTTGAATAATATTTATTTTTTCTGTGGCATTTTATGTGAATATCTCTAGAAAAAAATTACACGATCTTTATATATAAAAATCTTCTGTACTTGTGTTTGTCACTAAACTCCTCCTAAACGGCTGGACCGATTTCGATGAAATGTTTTGTGTGGGTTCAAGTAAATTCGAGAATGGTTTAGATTCTTAATTCGGTCCAATATCGCAATTAGTTAAAAAGATATTAATTTAAAATATTCAAAAAATACAACTCAACATTCACCTGCAATGTTGTAACAACGCTATTGTTATAAACAAGTAATATAAAAAAAAATTTAAAATCAGTTCCTACTTCGATCAACCAAGAAAAAATTTATTTTAGCTACTTTTTATTAAATAGTTGAAATTAATATAAATATGTATATACCTAGGACAGAATCACAACATTAAGTGGTAATTAATTTTTATTAATTATCATTAAAGTATCGTATTGTCATCCAAAGCAATCGTGTATATAAAATTTCCTTTCAACTGAATGCTTTAACACGTGAGAAAAAAAACCTTTTCAAATTTTGACATAAATCGCCAAAAGGGTCGCTAAGTCGCCAACGTGGCTGTATTTGTAATTTTAAAATAATTAGTTTTAATCAATTAATTTTTATTAATTATAATTAAATTATTGTATTGTCATCCAAAATAATCATGTACATTACATTTCAGCTCAATTGAGCACTTTAAAATGTATTTTATTAACGATTGAAAATTCCACCAAGATAAATAAATAAATAAACAAACAAATAAAATATGTATAGAGATCGTGAGCTAATAGTAAGAATTGAAAAAGATGTAAGTTGGCGTCGAAAATTGATTTTCAGCCAAACTGGCCAAACCAGGTCTTTATTGTTACGAAAATGAAGACGATTCACGCTTTTTAGCGTTTTTAATTAATATCTTTTCAAATAATCTTTATATATGTAATTCTTCTGTGCGTGCGTATGAAACTGAAGTCCTAAACGGCTGGACCGATTTTGATGAAAGTCTTTGTCTGTTCCAGTGGACTCGAGAATGGTTTAGATTTATAATTCGGTTTAGAAATGTTTATTTAATTAATTTTTTATTTATAAATTGTTGATCTCGGAATGTTTTACATTGGATCCGGCAGACTGCGTTACGATCGCAGTATCGAATATTCAAAAATCTTTTATTTTGAATTTAAGGTGTGTGTACAGGGCAACGTCGGTCGGGTCCTCTAGTATATATATAAAAGTCATAAAAATATGAATACATACAATTTTAAATTAAAAATTTTATAGTTTATTTCATTACAACAAAAAAATGTGTGTATCAAATGAAGCTTTCAGAAAAACTCTGTGTTTGTGCATTTTTTCATAAAGAAAGCTACACTGCATAAAATTTTTATACTTGATATTTTATCAAAGTAAATATTTTTGTAATAAATAAAATTCTATTCCAATATTAAATAAAATGCATTCAAACGTTAATACTTTTATTTTAGTATAATTAATTTCTTAACGATATGTTTGATTCTGAATGAACTCTAAAATAATCCTCGATTGTTGCGAACTATTAATGAAATTCGCAGACGACTATTAATATTTTTCAAAAGTTTTTAAATAAATGGAAAGAAAATGGCAACTTAAAATTTTTTGACTGTTTACAAAAAATTATATTTCTTTGGATAATAGAATAAACCTTCTCGAAAGAGATTATATCAGACGTACGACAGCGATTTTTTTTCATTGTATAACTATAAGTTAAAGTAATTTATAATAATAGTTTTTTTTTAATTCATAGTCGAATTTTGTTTTTAATATCTAAGGGTAAAATTCATGGATGAATTTTACACTTTGGTTTCTTTTCGAAATAACAAAGAAGACTTCGGAAAAGTTTCAGTTAACCAAACGCAGATCGATATCATCATTATTTAAATGTCGAATTTAGTTACAGAAATAGCATTTTCAAAAAGCATTCAAAATGCAAAGCTGTTTGTCTCCCTCGAAATTCATTAAGATGAGAAAATATAGTTGAGTAATATAGTATTTCTTTTAGAAGATGAATGCAAAGAAAAGAGATAGCTATAGAGCAAGTAATTCTCAATTTAATATAAAAGTGTTCTATCATCCAGTTACGATTACTTTATATTCTAATCTTCCACTGCAGTGTGTGAAAAATTCGACGCCTATTACTCGTATATAAAGCACGTAAGTAATAGTAACTGTATTAATATGAAATATTTTTAATTTTTTGTTTTTTTAAAGAAAATTATCTGATGAAAGATTTTGTTCAATAAAAACCCAGGATGAAATCGAAGATAAGATAGAAACTTATGATGTACAATTGTACTTCATTGTATTATAAGAAATCGTTGTTCGATTCATTGTTATTTACTACTGTATATTTGATACTTTTGTAAGATCGTCTTGTAGTTGAATTAATCATTACTCTAATTAACCGGATTTACCATTTTTATCATTGCCTTCAAAACACATCACTATATTTACAATTCCATTTACAATTATAAATCGCATCGGGAACTACATGCAGCTTCCTCAATTTTTACGTTCGAGACCACATTCTTCTTCTCTCCTTCCCGATCAAAGGCCAAAACAGTTCACAGCAGAGCCCTCTCTTTCCTAGTCTATCGTGTTCTATGTGTCAAGCCTCCTAGTGCACTATGTGCCAGGCCATTACACTTTCTTATAAAACCACGTGGCAGCAATTAAATGCTAAAGATATTACCATTTGTGGCAACTTACTTTTATCTAGAGTAAAATATTGGAAAGATTGAAAAAAAAGTTCGCGATTTCATCCTGACACAAATGGGGGGCAACAAATAATTGTTGAAATTCACCAATAGCGCGATGTTTAATGCGAAAATTGTGGCCGCGGTAGTCGAGTGGTATAGGTATCGGATCGTGGCTTCCCTTGTCACGAGTTCGAGCCGAGTACCATTAAAGACCCGCGTGTAGGGCAGCGATGCAAGTTAAATATGTCGAGAGCTGAAACGTCCTCCCGTTGGTGTGGTAGTTAGGAGAGAGTGGTGCCTGCTCAGGTGTCGTCCCCGTCACTTGACCATGGTTCAAAATTACGTGATCCGTCGCCAAAAGCCCTCGTGTAGCTGAACAGTGCGACGTTAATATTCAATCAATCAATGCGAAAATTACCATACATTTATCAACGTATAGCAGTCTATGTTGTACTTATTAGCTTACAACAAGGGTGTCAAACTCAAAGGCTATTTTGGGCCAAACAAACAAGGTTTAACTCTAGGTAGGCCGCAAAGAAATCAATATTAATAGAAACATAGGATTATTTCGAATAACACAGTATACTAAGTATATATAAAAGAAAAACATTTAATGTTTACGTTCTCTCTCTCTCTGTGGCACTGATATCTGTTCTCTGCTAATAGTTTTTTTATTTTTAGGGAGAAATTTTTTTATTTTATTATATATATTGGCCGGGATTCCAAAATGTGTTCGTTGTGGGCCGCGAGTTTGATACCCCTGGCTTACAGTAATGCCCTGAACTTTCGCGATACTGCCTAACTCGAATTCGCGTAATTAGGCGTAGAATTTCGCATGTAAATACATACAAATTATTTTTAGTTAGAGCCGGAGACGAAAGAAAACAATAATTTAGAAAAAAATGTTTCATAAAATCTTAGATAACACACAAATGCGAAATCGCTATCCAAAGTTATTTTGATGTAGAAGACTTCATAATATCTAACAAGTAGTCTGATGGCTCAGAGATGGTTTTTTTTGTTTTTTTTTTTGTCCCGCAAAATTTCCTTGTAATACTTTAATAAACATTTTATTCCTTGTTTTGTTGAAAAAATACTCTTCGTTGGAGTCTACATTTTCTAAAATTTGTGTAACCCTTTTTCAATTAAACTGAGGCCTTCTGTCAAATTTCCAACACCGTCATTCAATCTTCTGATTGAACTGGATATAAAGAATTCTTCATTTTCTTGCTCTTGTTCATACATTTCTATGAGTTCATCCATTGTCAGCTCCTGATTTTGGGAATCCAGCAGTTCTTGAACGTCATCCCTGTCTACCTCTAAATTTATTTGCCTGGCAAGATCGTCATCACATCACCGATTTCATAAGGCTCTGCAAATGATTCCGTCTGAACTTCAATGATGGGAAGAAAAAAATACGAATTGACGAGATTTGAAAATCGCATAACTCCGAATTCGCGTAAGTCGAGGTATTACTATACTTTATTATGACTTAATGTATACACATCTAACATATCTTTAACGTACTTATAATCATGTATGAATACAAAATGATTTATAATTATTCTAAAAAAATTATTTGTATGAGTCACAAGAATATTATGGTAAAGAATTTTAAAATATAAATGTGTTCCTGGTTGCGTGTTTCATAATTTTCACCATGGTAAAAAGAATTTCTGGCATAAATGGTCAAACAGAGATACTTACAAATTTGCTTTCAAAACGTTAAGTTAATCAGAACACGATTTTTAAATATTTTTGATAAAATACGAATTGTAAATTTATTTTCGCTTTTCTTTCTGTAATGATAATATTAAAAATTCTAAGAAAGTAGATTAAAGTTATTGTAAGTAAATATTTTTATTTTCCACATATTGACGGCAATTATTAAACTTCTTCCAAAAAAGGGACGAATTTAATACTTTCTTTTAAAGAATCGTAGTATTCTTCATACTTTTTATAATGAAAATGTATTTTTTGTATATAAAAATGTGATCTTAAAATTTTGTTAATAATATTACTTTCATTTAGAAAATTGAAGAATTTTTTTATTTAATCCCAACTTTATATATTTTCAATATAAAAAAAAAGTAAAAGAAAAGAAAAAAAAATAAGAAAAACTGTGAGAGAGGACTTTAAATGTGTTTTATATGCTTGTAAATTCTTTCTAATTCGGAGCAACCCTTTTATATTAAAATTTTATAAATGGACATACTACATATGTTAGGACGTTTCATTTACCTAATGGGGTTCTAATGTAAAATATTTACATTAAATCCATCAGTAAATGAGATGACACTAAAGAAAATTATTAGATAAATCAAATTAAAGTTTTAAAAGTACCATTTCATTAATTCGATTCTCCTACAAAATAAGAGTATAAAAATGAGGAACTTTTCTTCAAATACTATATTAAATTATTAATCATCCATATATTTTCCAAATACTTTAAAAAAAAATTATGCTTTTGAAATGTCCTTCCTCAATGCAAAACTAAACTTAAAAGGAAAAAGCCAAACTAATGTAATGATTATCCTAAGAGTCTCATTTAAATTAAGTAATGCCAACATTTTTTTGATAGGCTGGGAAAGTTTTAATTTAAAAAATAATTTTAAAAAAAAATCCATCTTTTGAAGAAAAATACTAATATAATGTAATAAACAAAGTTTTCCCCGAGTCTATCACCACACATAGTTTCTTAAAAAGTTAGCCAGCTCGGTGCTGTGATTGGTTTGTCGATGGCTTTCTGCACCTAAGGTTGCGGGTTCGACCACGGCCAAAGTCGGTGGATTTCCACGATGCAGAAAACGGACAGCGGCCATGTCGTATGACTACACGGCATGTAAAAAATCCTTAGAGTGTCTGTTTGGCTTGGGTGCTCTCGGCAAAATTAAATTCTTTGTTCGATTTCGCATCGTTAGAGCTATGGTGTGCGTCAAAATTCCTTGCGGTAATTGGTATTGCCTATATGGTGCCTTGCTAAAAAGTAATACCAGCTTCTGGGGAATGTACTAGGTCTGCAAAGGTTAAAAATACCAATGCACAGCCCCATTAGAAAAAAAAAATTTAAATGGAACAAAAGAAATAATAAAAAAGGAAAAATAAAAAAAATGCTAATTCACAGCAATACATAAAAAAAATGTTTTGGGCGTTTTCTCGCTTAAACGTATCACAAAAGGAAGTCGAATAAAGAAATGAAGTTTGGGGAAAGCAAAAGAAAATAGTAGACCTAGTGAGTAAGTGTTTGTTAACATCGCTTTTTGAAGCTGCACTAAGGCTATTGATGGAATGACCAAAAGAGCTAAACACCGCCTTCCCAGGAAACAGCCACTCCAGCACTCAGTTTTCATTGAGCAAAAACTTTCCTTTTTTGCAGAAGTATAGAGAGAGATTTAAACAGAATGAGCAGCTTATTGGTAACGGACCTCAGTCAAGCAACGAAGAAGACTCTTGAGAGCCAGCAGTTCACTCTCCGAACTTCCACATCACGCTAATTTGAGAACTTTAAGCCCAGATAGATTTAATGTGTATCCGCCCCTCTGCACAGCAAGCTTACGGTCGATTAGACTACATTAAAAATCTGTACTGCCTTAAATTTTCTATCTATCGATATTCAATCAACTAGAGTTCTAAGAAAGTCATTTTAAATAAATGTGCACTTTGTGAAAATAAATATTTGAGAATCCGTTTTAACACTATAAACACTGCAATTACAACATCCACTGAAAACGCTTTAATAATTTTTATCTGAAATGAATCATCCAAGTAGGCATAATAATATAATGTTTCAAACACAAAAATTTCTTCACTCAAATTTCGACCCAAGTAAAAAAAATGGAACGTTATTGATTTTATCATAATTTATTTCGAAAACTAATACATTTTTTTTTTACTAAAGCAAGAAAAAAATATTGAGAAGTCAATGTAAAGTGTTTTTTTTCCAGGTATAGAAGTTTAAGTTGGCATTACTTTCCAAGATGGCGACCGATTTAACAGCAGTCAAGTGATTTATTCTCAGTTTGGTTTGGCAATTCATCAAAACGATCCTCAAGCAAGGCGTAGATTCGTCGAATGGGCCCAAAACGAGATTGCCGTTGTTCCCGATTTTCATAAGCGAATTTTGTTTAGCGATGAAGCGCACTTCTGGTTGAATGGCTACGTCAACAAACAAAACTGCCGCATTTGGAGTGAAGCTAATCCACAAGTGTATGTCGAAACATCGTTACATCCAGAAAAACTGACTGTTTGGTGCGCCTTATGGGCTGGTGGAATCCTTCTTCAAAAACGATGAAGGCCACAACGTTACAGTCAATGGTGATCGCTATAGAGCCGTGATTACTAACTTTTTCATTCCTGAATTGAACAATCATGATGTCCAGGAGCTGTGGTTCCAACAAGACGGCGCAACATGTCACACAGCTCGTGCCACAATCGATTTATTGAAAGACACGTTGGGTGACCGCCTAATTTCACGTTTTGGACCTGTGAATTGGCCTCCAAGATCTTGTGATTTAACACCGCTAGACTATTTTCTGTGGGGCTATGTAAAGTCATTGGTCTATGCGGATAAGCCACAAACGCTCGACCATTTGGAAGACAACATTCGCCGTGTTATTGCCGATATACGGCCACAAATGTTGGAAAAAGTCATCGAAAATTGGACGTCCAGATTGGACTACATCCGAGCCAGCCGTGGCAGTCCTATGCCAGAAATCATATTTAAAATGTAATGCCACAAGATTATCTTTCGAATAAAAAAAATTTCATGTCAATCGAATAATACATCGTTGTTTTACTGCAATTTAAAGTTCTATACCTCTAAAAAAAAAACACCCTGTATAAAGTCTATATCCAAACTAAAATTCTTTTGTCCTACAGTTAAAAGGGAGTACAGCAAAGTTTTATTTCGTCTTACTTTCTAAAAGAATCCTTTAGCTAAAATAAATGTACATGAACGATATTTAAAAAGTGTTCAACGAAATTACTTTATTAAACTTGTAAATAACTAAAAATTAAAGGACCTTAAATCTTAATTTATTCATATATAGCAAGCAAACGAACTGATCACTCAAAAAGAAGAAAAAAAATTCCCCAAGAAAACGTTTCTTCTTGTTCATCATATAAACAATAAGGAACTAAATTCTTGGTTCAGAACTGGTATATTAATCAAACTGCAATACATATGATGAATATTTTTTCTAAAACGATAAATCTGGAATGCAAATAAATATTACAAAAATAGCATTTTACTGCATTATCGCCAGAATCAAATATGCAAGATTTTCAGTCGATAATCGTTCTATTTTCTTTTATCGGCCATTAAATTTAAAAGAAAAATACATCTTTCTATAATATTAGTGAAAAAAATAGAACTAAATTTCATATTTACTACTTAAAGAGAATAATTTAAACTATTATGTTAAACAAATAAAAATTTCATACGTTTGAAAAATGGTATAGTTAAAATGTAGAAATTTAACAAATCAACAGTTCAGACCCACACAACCATTTTGAATTCATGGATGTATATATAATTTTTTTAGTCCTATTGAACTTCTACATTTCTGCAGACAAACCTGGACTAGTATTTATTTCAATGCAACTAAACATACATCTGAAAGAGCAAAAAATTACAAGAAATTACGTGGAATTATTTTCTTTAATTTGTGAAAACATTGTTCAACACTTTTCAAACGTCTGAAAACCCATAAGTTGGAGAAAGAATGTAATATTACAGAAAACTTCATTTTTGCATCTTCAGGATGCATTTCGTTGTATTTAATCTGGATTTGAGAAAGTAGAAATTTTGTTAGGATTTCAGCAATAAATTTGCAAATTCAAAGTAACCGAACGGTAAAAATCTTAATATTAAAAGTGTTAAAATGTATTTTAAAAAATTACTGAAGGTGTTTTTTGCTATTACTATTATTATTTTTCGAATTATTTCTATTTTCTTAATATTGATTATCAGTACTTTTTCTTATAAATTTTTGTTTTATCTGAATATATCTTTTAACGCATTTATTGATATCAAAGTTTTTTATTTAAAATATATATCGCACCGGCATTCACAATAATAACGATGTAAAGATCACAGAACTAATGTGCCTCTCTCGTTATTTATTTCAGCCAGCTGATTATGTTGAAAAGAAAAATAAAAAGAATTATTCTTGTTTTGTTGCTCCTTGGTGTATTGTACAATCTTTACATAACCAGTGTCAATTACAGAATCTTAAAAGGCGAGCAAAAAAGCACTAGACAGAGAAATCCGATCCATTCCGCAGCTCCTTTTGTCATGCCTCCACTGTTCAAGGGCAAGAAGCTACCTTTCCATCAAGTGTACGAACCTCGAGCCGTAGGGTTTCCTGAAAGCATGCAGGCATCGAGATATTTTAAAGAAAAGAAAGTTATACTTGTATGGACTTTATGGAATGCTGTGAAAAAAACCATCAACTACTACTTTCTGCAACCAGGAAACAAAACTTTCACAAAATACAAATGCCCTAACTCTCAATGCATTGTCACTTTTCGGAGAAAGAACTTAGCCAAAGCTGATGCTGTCTTATTCCATTTGACTGATACAGATACAGAAGATTTACCGCCTTTTAGATACCCTCATCAAACATGGATTTTATATAATATGGAACCTCCATGGCTGGTAAAGAAGCAGGCAGTTTCTCGATTGTATAACCTCAACAATCTATTCAATTGGACCATGAGTTACAGAAATAATTCCGATGTTGTAGCTAGGTATGGTTTCACCATGCCATCCAATCGCTTTGCCAAGAACCTGACTTTCAAAAGCATCATGAAAGAGAAATCGAAAAATGTAGTGTGGTTTGCTAGTGACTGTTTAACAGATAGCAGACGTGAAGATTATGTAAAGGAAATGAAGAAATACATAGACATTGATGTGTATGGTAAATGTGGCAATCAGAAATGTTACCCAGCACAATCCAATATATGCTATGAAGAAGTTTTTAAAAATTACAAATTCTATCTGTCTTTCGAAAATGCCTTGTGCAAAGACTACGTAACTGAAAAATTTTTCAATGTTTTTAATTATGATATCATTCCTGTGGTCTTAGGAACAATGGACTATTCCACATTTGCACCAGAAGGTTCATTCATCAATGCTGCTCATTATCCAAAGCCTCAAGTGCTGGCTGAAGCTTTGCTTAAAATTTCCATCAATGAAACGGTTTATATTGACTTTCTAAGAAGGAAATCACTCTTCAAAGCTTATTTAGATCCTTGGATGTGTAGGCTGTGTGATAAGCTTAATTCTATCAATAATTCATCTGTCGTGAGAGACGTAAAGGAATGGTTCTTCGAAAATGCAGATTGCAAAAGATGGAACAGTACATTTCAAAATTTCTTAAATATCAACCCTTTGCAAGACTGAGAGGCAATAAAGAGAATTGTTCCTAGACAATAACTTATTTTGTAAACATTAAAGATAATGATTGAACATAAAATGTTTATTCATTTGAATAAATTTCAGATGATCAATCTGAATTTATTTTTCCAAATAACTCTGACACATCCAGGAAATACAATTTACTTAAGATTGTCACTTTTATTAGCAATGTTTGTAACTCAATATACATTTCACAAAATCGGAACCTCAGAAAAAATAATCTACATCATGTTTCAACAAAATCTTAAAATAAGTTAATTATTCTAAATAAAATTCAGTGCTGCATACACATACAAAAGAGGGGGGAGGTCCAGGGACTCTGGAGCCTCCACCTTCTATCCCCCTTGATTTTTTTTTGATAGATTATAATTATGTATTGTACATAAAATAATTCCAAAATCAAGAGCATTTGCTATTAATTAAACCTAATTTTTTATTCAGTAATTTATTTTCTGTTTTTGTTCCCCTGACAATTGATAAAATTAAAAAAATATATTTGGCGGTGTATTGATGTATGATACCCCCCTCCCCTTGAAAAATTGTGTGTGGCACTGATAAAATTTAGTTTATTAAAAAAGTTAAGATTTTTAAAACCTTAGTTATTAGTATGTTGTAATAAAATTTAATTCTATATTGAAAACTGCAAAGGAATAATAATTGGGGGGGAGGAAGAGAAATAGATTTAAAGTCTTTAAGAATCTATAGAGCTATTAAGTAAATTAACTATGATTTCTACAAACTATAAAAAACAGTTTCAAAAAAATAAAAACATTAAAAAATAATTATTTGATGTAAAGAAAGGGAGATTGAATCAGACATTCATAAAAAATTCAATAAACTAAGATTTTTTTTATGAAAGTTCTATGCATGAAATACAATTATTTATTTTTTTAAATTAAAATAAACAGCAGAAATTACAAAAAATATTTTTACCATACATCTTTCATAAATGTGTGAGTGACAAAAACATATTTTTCAATGTTTTTCCTTTTTGAAGTGATCATTCAAAATAATAAATGAAGAACAAGTTATGCCAATTATAACTTCGTAAAAGAGTTTCAATTTCAGTATCAATGTCTGAAAAAGAAACATTGTAATGACATTAGATTTGTGTTCATACTTGGAAAACACCAGATTATGTAATGAAAAATCCCCGTAACTGTTAATTTATCCATACTAACGAATATTTATTTAATCCAATTAAAATATTATAAATTAATGTGGAAAAAGAACTCTTAAGCTATGAGAAAAATTAATATATTTTTTAACAGACAACAAATTTACACAACTATTAAGAAAGGAAAAATATATAACTCTTCTAAAAATCTTTTAAAAATAGTTTTTCATATCGCATGTCATCAGAACTTGAAATTATTTAAGAAAAAGATACATATGTCAAAGAAGAAAAATTTAAGATTTTTTTCAAAAATATTTAATACTTCAAAAGCCACCTAGAAAATTTAAGAACAAAAAATATACAGCAAATATCAAAAATACAAAGGTAGATATAGTTAAAATTCTTTTTAAAAAAATATACAATAAAAAATTGGTGCTACATTCTAAAGACAAATGACATTAAAGGGGTTTTTTTTCAGCAGATAGTTTTTGCGGACATGTTATATGTACTGATTTATTGTTTATCAAGAGTGTCAACTTAGAAAACATGATAGATATTGGAAATGGACTTCATCATTTTGAACCATAGTCAAAACCCATTCTCCAAATTTCCACACCATCATTACTGTGATGGCTTTGAACCATGACAATTGATGTGCAACAATGCCTTTTCACAATGGATAATTAGGCACTGAAACACAACAAAAGCAATGTTAGCCATGAGTTCACAATTATGTGACTGCTCTTGGACACAACATAACTAGGGTTTCTTTCCCAAGATTTCCATACATTTTGTATTCCCGAGAATCATATTTGTTCATGGGAACAGACAGACCTGAAATAATTTGAAATAGCTAGTTGTAACTCGACTGTGAATTTCAACCTCAGATATAAATTTTGCCTGACTGCACTGTTGTAACTTGTGATCACTCAACAGTGATTCCTTAGAGGGAATAATGTCCATTGAGCCTCCAACAGTGGGATAAGACTGTAATAAGAGAAAAAAGTATCACCCTCATAGAGTTGGAGAAAATGTTTGCAACTTGTAATAGGAAAGAGTAAACACATGAAACTTTTGTCCCATTCAGTTCCTATCTGTTAGTCAAACATCACTTTGTTAATTAAAAGTATTTAGTTTTTAAAGGAACATTATTTCGTAGTCTACCAGCATGACTACGTAATAACATAAGCACTTATGATTAAAACTACTATTTATGCAAATCATTTTTAAAAAAATTCCTGATACTTGTTTTCATTATAAACTATTTAATTAAATCAACAGTTTTAAGAAAGGAATGAACCCTCAAACTTTAAAGGAGGAAAAATTTTTTAAAAAAATCTCTCACACACACACACAACTTTTCTTATTTATTATTTTTTTTCAACTAAGCTTTTGTGGGAGATTTTTATATATTTTTTTTTATGTAACCAAAAACAAAAGCAATTTCCTTAACAAGAAATCATTTGCACAAATAAAAGAAGAATTAATTTTTTTAACATGTAGTACATGATCTTTACTCCAACAACAAATAAATTTCCAAGTATTTGTGATTATTTATCTCTTAGTAGCAACATTAGAAAAATGATTGATTAAAAAATAATTGAAAATCGATCCTCAAACATGAAACTGGGTGAAGCTTTGAAAATAGTTCCTCAGACATCAGCTTAAATTGAGAGCATTTTCTGCTGCAGGGTTATTCATAACAAAGCTAAAAACTAGGCTGAGTGATAAAAGCGTAGATTAATGCTTGCTGAGATAGATTATTCATGTCTGCTAAATTCAGTATAAATTTTGAAATTTATATGTATTCTTATTTTATATAATTTTTATTGATGTTAATTAAAAATAACTTGTTTATAAATTTTTCTAAATTTTGATGTATTTCCAGGAATAACAATTATGATCACAGGAATGGAAGAAACCAGAAACTCAGAAAACCTACACATAACACATAGGTTAATAAATTCAAGAAAATTTTACAAAAATATTTAATTCTATACAGGTTTTTTAAAATTTAAGATTTTTCTACTTATAACTTATTTCTCCTCACACAACTGGTTTTAAGTTATACTTTGTGATGGCCAAATAAAACATTTATAATTTAAATCTGTTTATATAAAAACTTTGAAAAGAAATTAAACCAATTTGATTCAAAAATGAAGAACATCTTTAATGAAAAATACAATTTACAATGAAATTCAATTTTTTTTTCCCCACAATGAAATTATTTCACTTCATTGATAAAAGATGAAGGAAAACAATCATAAAATGAGCTTTAAAAAATGTAATATTTGTCACATGGGCAAAATATTCAATCAACACATAACATGGGAGATGATTACAATCCATAAATTTTCAGAGTTCGGTCCATACTGACAGATGCTACAAAATGAGCATGCTGACCAAATCTCACTCCAGTGGCTAATGCAGTGTGATCAGTAAATGTTTTCAAGTTATCCCATTGCTTGCATAAATAAATCCTGTTAGGAAAGAGGTAAATAAATTTTAATCATACTAAGAAAAGATGTCAATATTTATTACAAAACAAGATTTTATCTAAAAAAATTTTAAGCGTGATACAATAACTCGAACATTTATATTCAATAATTCTAAAAAAAATCTGATTTTTCATGATCTAACATAAGTATAGGATTGTATGAGTCAATTTTAAACTGATTTATATACATACGTACATGATAACGCAAAAGTTCAAAACCAGGTATGCACATCATATACGTATTCTACAAATTAACTAGGCCAAATTCATTACAGTGTAATAAATTGTTCAATTTTTTCCTTCACTTAAATAATCTGAAAATTTAAAGATAATTTGCCCATTGCTTACAAGCCACTCATTAGAGAAAAGACAAAATCTTCATTCAAGCAAAAAGAAAAAGAAACACTTATGAGTGCTTAGATTAATACACAGATAAACTCAATAATACTATATAATACAGAACTGAACTCGGTGGTGCAACAGCCCATAAGGGCCAAGGTCTACTATGCCTTTTTCAGTTTAAGTGTTCTTGAGCACTGGGGTGCATGTGTAGATGTTTTGGTGAAGTGGTCTGTCTGATACAGAACCTCCAGAGTTCAATTCCCAAACAAGCTTGGTACTCATTCATCAACCAACTGAAGGGTTGAAAGGCTGAGTCGCGACCTTGCCCAGCCCAGGATTTGAACCCTGGACCTGTGGTGTGGACGAACGATGCATTACCACTCAGCCACTGAGTGTCACTATATAATACTAACCGATACTTAACTAATTAATATTATATTTTTGTCTCATAGAGTTGTAAGTAATTTCATACAATTAACAGCAGGTTTTGTAGGCAAATTATATAGACAATATCTTAAATGAATGCTATTTTACTCAAGTAAATAGAATCAATCCATCAATAAACAAAGTAGAAAGGAAAAAGAAACTGGAAAAATAAACTTCTGCACTTTAACAATTTGGAAAAATTCAATAAGCTCATTAACAATATAAAACAAATTATATTCTTTTATTTTGTGATTTCATACTTCAATAATGCAAATAAGGATAATTAAAGTGAATTTATCCAATTAATCTAATAACAGTTTTCAAACTTTTAATGATAACATACTCTTACATATGAATGATACATATTAACCCCTTGGGTAGATTTATTTGAAAAAGCCTTGCATTTGGAACAGATTTAATTTGCTGATGCATGGAATAGTATATAAAGACAGTATATTTTGATAGAATTCACTAGAGATATGATATAATATTTTGAGTGTTGAATCAAAATTAACAAAAGAAAAATTAAAATATATATTCAATGAATCACAAAAAGCAGATTACTAATATTTTGTAATGTAATATTTTTTAAAGGCAATGGGTAAATATAATGACAACTCTGATATTTTTTAGTTCATAACTGTCTTCAAAATTTTCATCTTGTAAATTGTTACAGTCATAATTACTATATACTTCTCAAAGTATCTTCTTTCATTGAAACTTTCATAAAATGTGTAACTTATGCTGAAATTTTGGGACAGTTTATCACAATCCCACTTCACTAAGCAATATAAGAAATGTCCCCTTACAACTAATACCAATCACTCTTGCCAAGAGCAAAAATATACAAGCATAATTTTGCCCTAGTTTGAAAGACAAAATAAGAGTCATATTATTATTAGTTACTAGTAAATATCAATAAATAATCAAAATGTATATAAATATACAAGAAAAAAGTTTTTACTTTTTTTTTACTTTATTTTTTATTAAGTTTACATAGTAAGTTAATACATTAAAGCAACAAAATCAATGAAAACCAGCTTTTAAAATATCAATCGTTTCTCAAAGTAAGCTCTTTTCTTAATGCAAGGAATTCAAATGTCATTGAAAACTCAATATTACATATAGAAAATCTTTTAATCACAGTTAAATGCCTATTCCTAAATATTAATATAAATTTTAAATTATTCAAACACATTTAAATTTTAGATTGCAATGTTTTCTACACTTATTTTTGCTCTCTTTTACATTGTTACACAATTAGGTTAAAAAGCAAATGCAAATTAATGTTTTTTTTTAAAAAGCCTTTTTACCTCAAAGTAGATAGTAATAAAAAAAAATTTTAGAGAAAGAAAAAAATCACCAAAGAATTTTCAATTTAATGGTGAATGGATATAGTGATTAATTTTAAAAGTTAGTAAAAAAGTATCCTTAATGGGTGGTTTAATTTATTTACAAGATGAATGCACTGAACAAATACTTACCTAATGTCTGATCCAGCAACAGCTAAATAGGTTCCACTCTGGTCAAAACATAATGATTTGACCTATGAACAAAAAAGATTAAATCAGAATAACATTAGTTTGATTATTGTAAAAATATTAAACAATATACAAACAATTAAAATATACACAACCAAATAAAAATCAACGATAGCAACAAAAAAATAAACCCCATTAAAAATTATGTAATGTTGTGAGACTATATGGATTAAATTAAATCTTAATAACAAATAAAAGCAATACACAATAAATGAATAAGTTACAAAAATGGCATCAATTATAATTAAGACCTTTATAGATTCAGCTCTTTAAAAATTAATACAACAAATTGTGCAATTTTTTCTGATAAAAAAATACATGTATTTTTGTAGCTTCTAATATACATTAAATATAAAATTTTAAATAATATATAAGTGTGATCTAAATGTAATTTTTTCTCAACAAAGGAAACAATTTTCCCATGAAAATAGCATACCCTTCAAAATTCCTTTATTATCCCCTTCCAAATACCTGAAGAATAATGTTTGAGTCCAACAAAATAGATGTTAATTTTTTTTTTCATAAAACTTTTAAACTAATACAAAAAATTAATGATAGATCAAACATAAAAAGTTATGTTTCCAAAAAGCATTTAAAAAAAAAAAAAATTCAAAAGACAAATGAAAATTTTCTTCAAAACATGCTAGATTTTTCATAGGAAAACTGATGGTAGGAAAATGGTAGGAAAAAAGGGTCTGTAAGTGACCATTTAGTCACATGCATTGCTACTACAAGGCAATTGTAAAAGTTTGATCAGTGATAGTGGCATAAAAGAGGTGCACAGGTACCACCAACAATAAATTGACAGATCATTTTTTTTTTTGGGGGGGGTAATGTACAGAATCTAAAGTACTTCAATGAATTATGTGAGAAGGCAGAGGCAGATTTTCCATCAGAAAAAAATTAACTGTATGCATAGTTGGCTTTTTGGTTAAAATGAAGACTAAAAGTAAAAATTCTCGACTACATAAGATAAAAATGCTTTTATTTTAACTTTTCAATTTTAAATTAAAGCAATCAACATCATTAAATATACAAAAAAATGCAATTCAAAACATCTTAATAGAAAATGTAAGCAGCAATGCTTTAAAACAGTTGCTAAAAATACTCTTAAAATGTCCCAAATATAAAAAAAAGAAATAAAAATCGCATTAAATATGAACAATGCTGAAATTTACAAAAATTATTAATTTCTATCACTATTACAGCATACAAAAATATACATTAATGACAAATAATCTAAATTGGTCTATAACTAATGCTATAAACTGGACTTTTATTAATTACTAGAGCCATCACATGCTGAGAAAGCACAAACAGTAGAGCATCAGATAAATTTAATTTTCCTCTTAGAGAGCACAAAAGAGCGAAATTAAATTTAGATAACAATGTTGAAATTCTAAGCTCCAAAATTTTAAGAACATAAATATATGTTTGTGTCTTGTGACTGTAATACAATTAAAATTAGAGCTAGCTAGTGTCTCATATGTAAAAATATAAAATAAAGATAATGATTAAGAAAAAAAATTGAAATAATCGAAATTCTTTGACTTTATTTTTTATTTAAAAAAAAAAAGAGAAATTTAATTAAAAAAATAATTTGACAAACATATCTTTTTATTCTAAAAATTCAAGATTACAATTTGTGTATGACATAACATTACCTGTGTGTTACATCAGTTAAAATATCAATACATTTTGATTTCTAACATCACAACACTTTATTAAAATAAATACACAATCGTAGAAAGAAAATGTGCTTACTTCATAAGCTTCATCTAAACTCAATGTTTTGAAGTTCTTTAATTTTCTTAAATCCCATAATTTGACAACAGAGTCGTCTGCAGAGGTTGCCAAGTAATATCCATTTTCAGAGAAGGCAATGGCAGAGATAGGTCCAGAATGACCAGGGAAATTAGCCACATTGGCTCGCTCCTTCAAATCCCAAATTTTAATGAGAGAATCAGATGTACCAGTACCGAAAATTAAACCATCAGGATGGAATTGTGCAGTGGTCAGAGCTGAAAATATCATTATACAAAATGAATTAATTCATCCTTTTTTTAGAGAAAAATGTCATTTAGAACACTGTCAACAGATGAATGTTAAAAACAAATAAAATAATGAGATTTTTAAATAATTATTTGACATTTTTAAGAAATCCCAACTAAGAGGAGTTTAGTCTTGAAAATGTAACAAAAAATTAATTAATTAAAACATCTAACAAATTTATCAAATATTAAGATGGTTAAAATAATCAGACAGCATGCAATAATGAAAACAATAATAAAAAAGCTTCAAAAATCATCTTGAGTGGTGGTAGAAAGCAGTGGTCTTCAAACTTTTTCAACTCTCGGAACCCCTAGAACTAGAAAGTGTTTCCGTTGAACCCCATTCCATGCACATACTTTGAAGAACATATCTCAAAACAATATTCAAAGTAGATCAATATGTGTTACAAGCACTTTATGTAAAGGCAATTAAAAATAGTATTGCATTTATTATTAAAAAATTCTATTCTAATTTTTTTAATATAATTTACTCATCAATAACAAATTTGTGATCCAAGTGTCACCTATCCATGCATTATATTTAGTAGTTAAGATATGTGCTTGCTTTTTTTCACACAAACTGTTGAAGTCTAGGCCAATTGAGATTACATGCAATTGCATTAAATATTCTGAGCTTAATTTGTTTTTATTCTTTCTTTTTGTAGCCACTCACATTGAAATAGATATTTCACTTAAACACAATGTTCTGAATGGCATTAAAATATTTATAGCTGTGTGAGAAATCCCATGTATTTTACATGAGAGAGAAAGAATTTGCGATCTAAAATTTAGAAGCTGTTCTTGCTTTAATAGATGAGAGAGAGAGAATTCCCGACCCAAAATTTAGAAGCTGCACAGGCTTAAATTTAGATTTTGACATCAACTCAGTTGATGTGTTGTTCGCTTTCCTTCATTAGAGGTATAGTTTTCCCACAAATGTAAAAATGTGCAATTTCCATTCGAAAGCTATATAGTTTTGCAAGACACATTGTGCTAACTAACGAGTATAAAATTATCTCGTGGAACTCGAAATAGTAAACAATAGAACATTCACAATCTAGTAGGAAGTATAACATTTAAAGATAAAACATTTTAATGTTCTTATATTATATTATAATAAAAGTTTAAAAAGCATTGCAAAATAAAGTTATATATAAATAAAATTTTCAGTTTTAATGAATAGGAAGAGCTTTAAATACTTCATAGAGAAAGTGAAACCATTTTTCATACATATTTATTTCTTCTTAATTTTTTTATTGTGACTTGTGGAACCCCAGGAATCCATGGAACACAGTTTGAAGACCACTGGTATAAAGGAAAGAATGTGGGAGACCCCTCTCACAGGTGTTCTTCCTTAAAACTGAAGTGAAACAGAGTCAAATGATACTGTCACCTGCATGGTGTTCAAAAAGCTGTGGTCAATTAAGACATAATTTTGTCCCACCTTCCACAATGAATTCCATTTACCTCAATCATATGAGATAAGTAACAACAAAAAAGCTGTCATAGAAATATTAATTTCACTTCATTTTAAGCTTAGTATAAAGTAATGTAAAGAAATATAAATTTAAATTTTTACACTGTAATAAAATTTTTAGTTATTGTAATTTAAAATATCAATATGTAATTTAAAATATCAATAAAGAGAAAATTTATTCTATGAATTAAAAATACATAATTGATAACCTTTTATTACATCATTGTGAGTTCTTTAAATAAAAAACAATAAAAATATTAGAAAATCATTGACTGCTTACTTGCTTGAAATCAATATAAACCTCCACTACTGTTTTAAAATAGAATAACCCTAACCATATAAAGACTACATAAAAAATATCACATCCATTGGAAAAATATAACCCTATTTTTAACTTTGTTTTAAAACTTAACTGTTTACCAACTATACGCAGCACTATGTTACACATTTTAATGCAGATATTTTATTTTTCACTTTATGTATCTTTAAATACAAAGACAGTAATACAAATCCTCATAATTAAAAGAATAATCAATCCATCATACTATTTCTCAATTCAATTACAAAATAAATTTTATATTCATTGTTTTCACTAATTTTTTTACAATATTAATCTGCTAATTCAGCAATTCAAGCAACAAATTTTAAATGCACAATTGATGTTTGTTAATTAGGTCATACTTATTTACTACATAAAATTAGTGTAATAATCAAACACTCCAAATTTAGCTCATAAAATTAATGGACAATATGACAATTGTAAAACCAAAAATAATGCCACACTATACTAAGCTTAGAATCACAACTAAAAATTTTTTAAAAAAAAACTCACCATACTAGAATTTAAATGATTCTGTGTACTTTTCAAATTATATGAATTGTCTTTCACAACAAAATTGCAAAATATTGAACTATTCTTTTCTCCTTCAATTACAAAAAAATTTAACACTGTCTTATGTTTAACGTTAATCTTAATCTTACCACATTACATACTGCACAATGTTCTTTTAATTAAAATTTTACTTAATAAAAAAAATCAGAGAACGTGAATTCTTACAATGTTGAGTAGCAGTGTCTCCAACTTTGGTCAAAACACGTCCAGTTCTCAAATCAGAGAATGCCCAGTGCTCATCTGTGGAAGTGCTGAGAAGATAATCTCCAGTTGCATGGAGACTTAAACCAGTCACTGCCCCCTCATGAGCTCGGATGGCCTGTACCGTCTGGGCAGTGGGGACATGCCAGATTCTGATCATAGAATCTGGAGATGCAGTAATGACAGTATCCTGAAATGATAGAACATTCATATCTCACAGGAAGAGTAACTTGTTTACTATCTATTTGAATTCTTTTTAAATATTATGAAAACAGCAACTTTCATTAATAATTTTAGCAGCATTTACTCTTTCTATAGAAACTGAGAATTACTTGTTAGAAATTATTATGCAATATTTTAATATTTCGAAACATTTGAAAAGAATATTTTGTAACAATGAATATGAAAAAATACTTAAAAAAAAATTTATTGTTTTTACTGGCAATAAATTACTTAAAATAACAGTATGTAATGACTTCACACAGCTCTGGGATTAACTATTTATTTCAGTAAGAAAATCATCAAAAAATATTCTATCACAATTAATTAGTCAAAGGGTCCACAAATTTTGAGTCTCTTTCGCTGCAATGTCTCATCTCTCTCGCATAAAATAATGATGTAAATTAACACGCTAGAGAAAAGTCTTATACATTCACTCTAGGTAATTTCACACCGAGTCTGGGGGAGTTCGCTGGCTCTAAATCCACTGTGCAGTTGCTCCTTCACAATTTCCACGGTTCCAAAATCTGCCTTACTTCACGGACTAAGGTATAGCTGTATCACAAGCATTTAGAGGGAGGAGCCTCCAAATCGGTTCTCTAGCGTAAGTTTCTCCGGTTCAGAATCCGCCTTAAATTGCGGATTCAGTATTGCTTTCCTATCATTGATCAGAACTCAAGACAGTTCCCAGATTTCCAAAGTTCGGGATCCGCCGTACTTTGCAGACTCACTATTGTTTTTTTCTTCTCGCTGAAGGGCTGTCAAATGGCTCCCTCAATATCCAGTTTCCCCTCGTCCTCTTTCGCTCTTCTTATATACCTCTCATCTCTCGCCTCCTAATTCCTTCTTTTCTTTTGTTCTTATGCTGCCCTTGTCATCTCAGCTCATTTGATCTCTTGCTCATTGGGCGCCGATGCCTAGGTGCACATTGAAAGTTTCCAGACACGCTGTCACCACTGAATCATGGGGAAACAAAAGCGCAATGTTATGGCGTCTCTTTTTGATGGTTGGGGCAGCCTGGGAAAGAGGGTCCAAATCTTTGACCACCCAGTTACGAAATTCTTTCCCAGCAATTAGGGAAATATCTGCAATTTTCCCACGTCTGTCAGCAAGGGGCAAGGGGTCAGTTAGCAATTAGGGGGAAGAGACCGGCTTCATCACAAGTAGATAAATTCTTTAACTAAGAATATTGAAGTAAGGCAAAACTCAATATTCAACAAAACAAACTCAATCTTCAAGTTACTCAAATTCTACATACTTTTATTAATACCAGAACTTATTCAAATGAGTTGAAATTATTTCTTGCTAAAATAAGCAGACTTCAAAATGAACTAATTAAAATCCTTTACCTATAACCAGAACAAATTTTAAGTATGTTGCTGACAATATTTAACAAAAAAAAGTTATGAAATTTAAGTCTCCTCTTAAAACATTTTCTTTATATTTCTTTTATGCATCACAACTGAGATTCATAAATATGGCATATTCCTTAAAAAAATTTGTCATCAAATTTATCAGTGTTTAAATAATTTACATTATTAACACAGTTTAAAAAATTACAGACACCACATACTTCTTTTTACTTATTTTGAGAATTATAGAGAAATATTTCTATAGAGAGAATGCTTACTTCACTCACCAAAACATAAAATGCAATATTTATTGCAATCAATATATACTACAATCCCTTTTGAAAGCTTATATTATTGAGAAAATTTAATTGAGGAAGTTAATTTTATTAATTTTTCAAAGATATCTGAATTTGGAAATATAAAGTGAAAAGGTATAACTTTGCCATTGACTGATAACAAAGAAACCAGCAAACCAAAAGATAAGGATAAAAATTTTGTTCACATCATAGAGCACAAAAAATGAAACAACAAAGTGTAATTATTAAGAAGAGACATTAGAAATTAATCAAATCAAGCATATAATCTAAAACTTAAAAATTAAGCACACTTACAAAAAAATTACATCAAAGAACAAATAGCTTGGATCATTAAAAGATGTAAGGATTAACAGATGATTTTTTTTTCATTACTACTATTGTTATATAACAACATTAATAAGAAAACAAATGCCAAATGAATACTTTTCATTGAAGTAGCTTACTTCTTCTGGATGGAAGATGACAGAAGTGACTTTCTTTGTGTGGCCTTTTAAGATAGTTATAACTTGTTCTGTATCCTTATTGAAAATGGCTGCATTTTTATCATTGCCTCCAGTCAATATTTTGCTTGTATCTGTTGGGCACACATCCATGGACAAAATACCAGGAACACTGGCACTGTGCAGACCCTGGAGAAAAATAATAAAATGACATTTTCCCCATCTATTTGAAGAAAAGTTTTTGAAATCCTGCTAACAAGGTGCTTGTTTTTCATTGTTAATCAAATTCATTGATTATATATATATATTCAATGATATATATATACTTGCTTCTTGAAAGATATACACTGACATAAAAACACTTCATAGACAATTTTAAAAGTTTTAGAAAAAACTCAAACTACTCTATAAGTCTTTCAAAGTATTTTGAGAAAAAGGTGTAAAAAGTCATTTCTCATGATATATTTATTACTTACATAAGATATTGAATTGCCTGACAAAATTAAGTAGTTGAATTAATAGCATTGCATGTTAGTGTTAATACTATTCTAAATCATAACTTTTGGAATATTTTTTTAAATAATGTATTTAATATAATCGCACATTTTAAAAGAATTTAATATGTCATCATGACACTATAAAAATTCACGTTACTAAATTGCTTATTAAAATAAATTGAAATGAAATTATGTCTTACTAATATGTAAATTACAATGAAAAATGATTTAACCTGAAAGAAAAAAAACTTTAAAAAGGTGTAAAAATAAAGAAAAAAAAATTTAAAGAGCAGAGGGGATACAGGAACTCAAAATACTTTTATCTTTCTTAAATTCATCAGAAAAGCAGTAGATTTTAACATCCAGAATAATAGGTGAAAAAGGCAAAAAGTAGAAATTCACCATTTAATAAATATATATCCACACAATGAACATTTTGTACCCTTTACAGAAAAGAAAGTATTAACAGCATAGAAGTTCTCCATTTAATGCATTTTCCCAAAATATTTTTTGCAAAATTTTGGCACAACTACTTTTAATAAGCAATACTTACTGGATGAGAAGCAAGGGTCTGAAATTGTCTCAATTGTTCAGGTTTTACAAGATCTTCTGGAACACTTTTGCCTCGTTTCTTACGCTCAGTTGTAAGAAGAGTTGCTTTATCTTGAAGCTAACATTGATTCAGAAATTTAAATTATTACAAATTTGTATATAAAGTTAGTAATTCTTACAATTAAATTATTGTTATTTTCAAACAATGTTATTGAATATTATAATTTATGAAAATACAAAGGATAAGAGAGAATATAAATGTACAAGGAAATTTCATTATTAGAAAGTTATAAGAATCATAGAATTAAAAAGAAATAAACTTTCAATTTATAATAAAAAATTAATTAAAATGGATTAATTGTTCTGTGAATTATTTCCTTAAGCTAGTTCTAAGAAATACAATATTTTAAAAAATATACAAATACGTAGTCTATGTACTTATATCATGCAATAAAAAGGCATGTAAAAAGAAACAATATTCATTAAATCACAGGAAGAAAATAAATGAAAAAACTTACAAATGTTAAAAATGTAATAATAAGAAATAAGGCTTTAAAATGTACAATACTATGTGAATTATATTTTGGAATTATTCAGAGAAAATGTTAAAAAGTCTGTAAAATAGAAAATTGCACTGATTTATTGTTATTTGAAATATCCCTGCTTGCCTTCAGACTCTAGGTACCAAGGAAAGATAATTATGATAGTTTGAACTATTTCTTCATAATACCAGAACCACTTTATTTAAATTAACAGACTTACTTTTTGAATAACTTCAGGTGTCATGCCTGCTTCTTCCATAGGCTGATCAGCAACTCCACCAGCTTCAACCCCATATTGCTACAAAATAAACAGAAAGTGAGATATCAAGAAAGTACAGCACTTAGTAAAATATTTAACTTAACAGGAAAAAGACTTACTGGTTTTTGATCCATAGGAGCGGCAGCTATACCAGCTTGTGGCTTCAGAGTAGCCAAAGCTGAAAGAAAGTAAAAATTTATGTTAAAAACAAATTACTTTATCCCTTGCATGACTTGATACAGGAACTCAGTTACTTTAAAGTTAAAAAAAAGTTTAAAATTATAATTTTACAAGAGTTTTAAAATAAATTCCCTTATTCTGTCTCTAAGATAAAGATTATATTACTTCTACTTTGCTTAACTGGGTTTAAATAAAATAAATACTTGACATAGAATTAATATAGTATTCGCAAGTTCATATATATTTCCAGAATTAAAAAAGCATGCAGAATTTCTTTTTAACGCTTTCTTCAAAAAAGATTTTATATAAAAATATTAACTGCAATTAGCATATACAAATAAATTTGCTTCATGCTTTTCATACAGATACAATTCTTGATAATATGGAATCACAAAGTAAACCTTTTGTTGCACATAATTCCCTTTTTACATTCATTTTTTTAATTTGATCAATAACAATATTTTATTCTTTAAATATCTTTCCAAATTACATGAAATTTACTACAATAAATTTTTTCAGGAAAAACAAATCACAAAAAAAAAGAGATATATAAGATTCCTCACCTTCTCTGGCAGCTGTTACTTCCTTTGTCAGCCTGGCAATAACACGACAAGCAGCATCATGTTGATATAAAGCATGAGACAATTCTAAATACAACACATACAAATTCATTTACAAAATGGTAAAAAACATATGGGGACAAAATGATTTGACCAATTATTATAAAACTAATATTAAAAATGAATTACTTAAAATTTTAATTTTCTTCCTTCGTCAAATACAATATATTTTACAATTAAAAAGACATAATTGTTTAAAACAGTTGCACAAAAGATGAAATAGGTATTTCCAATTCTCCCTCTTGTTAATATAAAAGCACTTACTTATTAGCTAAAGACACTAGCAGATAATATCTGATACTCAGAAAAATTTACCATTTCCACATCAAATGAGTTAAATAAATTTATCTAGAATTACCTACAAGAGAAATATTTACTTTTGTAACAAAACAATGAATTATTCCACATACAGTAAAACCTCATTAACCTTTAGAACTCGGCATTAGCTGAGGCAAAATATCACTTCCATTCCACGCTTTCAGGTCTGAGCAGGAAATCTTTCTTTCCCTGACTGGAAAGTCCTGCTACACCATTTTTACCCCCCGTGGTATTGTTAGTTTGCACTTTAGAAAGGGAAGAGGGAAGGGTTGCTGATTTTTAGCCAGTGATCTTTCATGAGTAAAGAAAATCCCAATATTTGGCACATTATTATATAAAAAGTTTACTTTTTCTAAATTCATGGTTCCCATTTTTAATTGAATGGCTTGCAAACTTTCAAATTCAATTCTTTTTTCTGTCTTTTTTAAATAAATTCTGAAATCAAAATCATTAATAAGGGACTTTACATAATAATTATTTGTATGGTAATCTAAATTAAGAATTTTTAAAACCTTAGTTTTCAATTTTGTAAAATATTTTCACGTTCCTTAAAAACAGCAAAAAAACATTTAATTTTAAATGCAAATATATCATTAGAGTTGTACATTACGTAAATTATTTTAAAAAGTCAACAATCATATATAATTACTAAAATATTTGTTCTGGAAGTACATTAAAATATCATTTAAATAAGTAAAATATTGAATTCATAGCTACAATAATTAGGGATTCATGACAACACTCTCTGAGAATACAATAGAGTTCCAATTATAAACTCACAATAATTTTGATGTTTGTGTATGTATATATTTTGTAAAATAGGTAAGTAGGTAGGCATGCAGTCGCACAGCATACAACAAATCAAAAATCTGTTAAGATTAAGTGTACGCATTCCACCTTGGATATAATTATTGCAGCTTTTATATCAACTACAATAATGAAAATCATGTTATAAAAATGTCACCCCATGTTTTCAAAATTATTTGACAAAATTTCCAACAGAAGGAAAAATTTTTAAGAAAATAAGTAGAATTTTATTAATAAACATATTTACTTCACTCCAAAATAAAGCGAGAGCTGCTGGTTATGTACCTAGTAATTCTGAGCCTTGGTCAAGTGACAAAACCTGCACCACAGCTGACATTCTATGCACCAAAATTCCCCACCAACATGAGTACTTTGAACCTTGATAGATTTAATGACAGGTCTTCAATTGTCCCAAGATTCAAACTCCCAACTCGACAAGGCCGGTCATGAGTTCAAAACAGTAACTACCTTGGCCCTTTTGTAATTAGATATGAACAATAAAGATTTAAATTTCAATAACTTTTTTCAAATCTTTAGAATTTATTATTATTAGTTGGTTTCCATGAAGCTGTATGTTTCTTTTTATCAGACGTTTTTTTTTTTTTTTTTGGTTGCGAAGTATATCTGAAGAATACATACTGCTCTTCAATCAAAATTGATAAATTCCTTCCATGAGCAGCAGTTTGAAAATATTGTATTCATTTTTATATAATTGCAAGTAACAATTTTTAACCCAAGCTTTCCTAAAAATGGCAATATGTTTATCTCATTTCTGATCCTTCTACGTCTTTTCACAAAAATAAGCCTTCTATTTTTTGATCAAAATTCATTGATACCTCTAAATCTTCCTCATTACTATCATCAATTTTTTTAAATCTAAATCTTCCTGTAAATTTTTAATCTGTACTTGCATGAGAAATTTCCACACATTCTAAAAAGAAAAAAAGTGAAATTCCATCAATTATGGACATTGTAAAATTATTGAATGGATTATTTATTCTAAAATTGTAACCATTGGTTCTTAAAAGTCACCAATCATAAGGAAAGTGCATGCAACCAACCTATTGATGTTGGCAAAAAGTGTCCCCACCCAACTATGAACCATTGTAGCAAAGTTGCAAAAGGGTCAGAAAAATTTTTCTAGGGAAAAGGTGGGGGGGGTGAACTGTGTCTGAATAGCTTGGTACATCAGTTGTACTGACATATTCTGAGCCGAAGTAAAAAAGAAAAGATTTTTTGGTACATAATATGTACCATTGAGTTCTAAAGGTTAATCCAGATTAATTAGGGCTCTAGTCAACTGGATTAAACAAAACCTATAAAATGTGCCAAAATACATGTATAATCTATAGCAAATATGCATCTTCAAATAAGTCACAGCAAAATATATGAGAATTTAAATCAGTACATTACTTATATATGTATTAGTTGAAAAAACTACTTAAAATATCATGGCTTAACGAAATTAGATTAATGCAGATTTACAGTACTATAAGTTTACAAAAAATAAGCAAATTTCTGAGCTTCAATTACTTTTTCATGTCTTCCGTTTTTTATGCAAGACATATAAAATACAATAATATGATTAAAATTCAACATTTCACACAACAATTATCTCAAACAAATATTTACCACCTAAAATTCTAATTATTTAATATTAAAAATTAAAACAATTTACAGAAATATGTTGATCTTAAAGAATAACTGTCAAATTTTTACTTTCATCTATGATTTCTTTCAAAAACTTGTCTCCACAAGCATTTTGTGTATTTTTTTTAAAAATAAAAATTACTCACCCTGCCGAGCAGTTTGCAACTGTTGTCTTAAAGTAAAACTGTGTAACATAACAGCATCCTATAAATAAAAAAGAATGTAAGCAGACCATACAACACTTAAAACAGCATGAAAAGTACACACTGAATTAAAAAAGCTATAATTGATAAGAGTAAAATATGGCCAATAAAATTTCAAAAGAAGTACAACTGAAAAACAGCCCAAACAGATATATATTAACATATCAAATCCATAAAAGATAACCTAAAAGTTTTTTAAGAAAATATTAAAATAAACAATAGTGACATAAACAATACATTTGGAATTATATTAATAATACTGCAATTAAAAATATAAAAATGTATATTTATTCAGTGAAATTTTTTTAAAGTTATTTACAAAAGGAAGGAAAATATTACATTGCAAGCATTATGTAAAATTCAAATCAAAACATTTACTTTGATTGTTTATCAACTTAAATTTTTAATTTCTTTGTTTTCTGCCACAATTTTAAACATCTTATTAAAAGTTATAAACTGAAAAGAAAGAACAAAAACTTCATTTCTACATGATTTAAAATATTAGAACTATCAGGCAAAAAAATTACAAGTTATCAACTCTGTTGAATTTTTCACATATATACTAGCAATACTCTTTATTACAAAACAGCAGATAAAATAAATACATGTGCTCAAGTATTAAAAATTTATTTTTCCCTTAAATGTATTAATATTTACATAAATTTTAGTAAAGTTTCATTCAAGTTTAAACATTACACTTCTTACCCATTCATCTTGAAGAGTTTTTAGTATAGCAGGAATACTAGTGGCAGATGGTGGACGAGGTTTAACAGCAGAAGGAGCTAAAAATGAAAATTTTTAACTTAGGTAATGAAAACATTTAACATACCCTCATAAATTTCAGAATTCCAAGAAATACAAAAAATAAACATAAATATTGTAACGTCGTGTATAGCTAACCATCAATAAATTTTTTCAGCCTAATATAAAAATAAAAGCATTGTTTATTTGCTAAACAATTTGTTACTTAAGCAATAGAATTCAGTCCATATGCCAAGCTGGTGCAGTCAGTCTATGTTCTATTCTCAACGCCACCGGCGTTCGTCTTTCCACTCCAATCTCGGACTAAGCCCTTTCTTTCGCGCTCTCTTCCCATCCGTTTCAACCAGGGCTCTCCTTTCATGCTTTCTCAATCCAGGACAGGGCTTTTCCCTTTTCTCCATCCAAGGCCGGGCTCCTCTCTCTCTCTTGTCTCTTTCTTCTTTTTTTTTCGTCCTCTCTCCTGAAAAAGAACTCATTTAAACCCCAGGGGTGTGTTCACAACACACCCCTCGTACCTTCTTATTGGCAGGTCACAAAAGTCTCTTGGCCTCCCTCGTCCTATTTGCGCATAACACGCCAAAACACACCCGGGCCGTCTGGCCCAAAGCGCCATAATTCCTTGTCCAACATCTGGACACACTTGTTCATCATGCCACCTGTTTCTATTATCCCCTTCTCTCAACACCAGAAAAGACGACATAATTCTTTTAAGGCAGGCTTCGCCTATTGTCATTGGAGTGCAGGCTCTCCTTTACCATTATGGCGACCCGTCTGGCTGTCGTCACTCCCCGAGCTCAGACAATAAACAATGGCCCCATGGCTACGTGCACTGGTCATTTTACAGCTGGTGGATCTTAAAAATTCAGAGACAATCGATGGGTGTGAGTTCACAACAATCGAAGATGTCGTACTTGTCCCTTAACAGCTGGTGAAACTATTAAACTTATCGTGAATCGAAAGATGGGGATTTACAACAATCGACGATGTCACAATATAGAGCATAGCTACAATGAAAATATCTAATGAATAACTACAAATGAACAAAATAAATCTTAATTTTCACTGGGTTATCCAGTCAACACCAATTTTATGAGGTGTTTAGTTACTTATGTTTCTTGGACTTACATTTATAATCCTAACCCCCCTATATGTCTTTTTATTTACCTTCATAATAATCAGTTCATACAGACTGCTTGTTTGTTAAAAGTTGCATACTTCATTAGCAAAAAAAACTACAGAACTTTTAAAAAATATTATTAAGTAAATCATACACACTTAAGATAAAATGTCTTTTTAAAAGCAGAATGACCTATAAGAAATCATATACTCAGATGTGAGAGATCTCATTTTTGATATTGGTTATTGGAATGAATTATAAAGAATGAAGAAAAAACAAATTTCCCACCATTGAGGTAATTGAACATTTAATTAAATATAATAATTGCACATCTATACATATAAGATTATCAAAGCTACATACTTTTGATTTCTATCAAGCTATCTTCCGTCAATTCTTTTCCACTGATAGGATCTGTACCATTTTCTTGGATGTATTTGACAATAAGTCTTCTCTCAAAAATGCTTCCAGAGACAGGAGATACAACAGGCTGTTCTGGAACTTCATTACTCACTGAAATCAACATGATTCATTACAAGAATGTTTAAGATATAACAACTCAATTGATAATTTTACTTTTAAATCAATATTTTATAAAAAAAATTGTTTAAAATTATAAATAGAAGTGAAAAAAAACCTTATTTACAAGTAGAAAATTTCCATGACAGCCTTTGCGTTTACCTCAATGCCAACTGCTAAGTACAAAGATCCTACTGATTCCAAACCAGCTTTCAAGACACAACTTTCAACATGAATGCACATGTATTAGTAATTTTTGGACAATTACATAAAAGCTTTACAGCAATTGTCCAACAAGGATTCAAGTGCATTTTAAAAAATTAGCAAAATATTAACTGTATCAAAATATATTTCACAAAAAAAATCTTAAGAAAATGTAACACTTTTGAGTATCAAAATATTCTGATTGATTCAAGAGAGAAAGGTCCTTATTCTTCAGAATGCACAAACTATTTGAAAAGGATATGTGGGATATACTATTAAAATAATCCATTATAAAATTTTCCATTTGAGATCCTAGTTAAACCTACCGACTGGTGACCAAAGGTAAGTATAATCAACTAGGTGGGATAAATACACAAAGTTGGCAACACTTCTCCAAGAGATAAAAAGTAACCCTGCTAATGACCGGTTTTATATGGATATTTTCCTAAATACTTGTTTAATCTCTTATTTGAAGAAAATTACAGAAAATTTGCTACCAGCGTAACAATTTTTCACACAGGCACACAAAGTTATGCAGTGTAAAGGGGAAAAGAAAAGGCATTAGTAAATAAATCCTTCTTTGAAATATGTAAATCCTTCATAAACACTGCCAAGGTCATTTTCAGGATAGTACTGATAGCAGCACAATGCAAAAGACTGTATTTTGGAAAAGTGCATATATACATCACACCATTAGTTAATACACTGGCTGAGCAAGGCGTATAAACATGCATGTAGCAGTTTAAGAATTAATTCTATTATTGATCTTTTCCAATGGTTTTCATTATTTTGCAGATTCAATAGCACCATGGTTGAGGAATTTGGTATTTGGGTATAATCACAACAATGCCAACATTAAAGATAATTCGCCAAGTTGGCCTGATTTTCCAAGTGTCATACTCGCTGAATTGGCAACCATGTGCTTTGTTTCATATTATGTCATCAATACAATTGTGATAATACATAAATAACAGTAATTTTATTAGTAATTTTTTCCTTTACGAAATGGAAACAGATGTGAAAACAATCTTGATTTGTGCTTGACAGCATCCAAGTCTGAGTACTTAAAAATTGTGATGACAATGTCCATGAAAGTATATAATTAATGGTTAAAATGCCATTTCATAACAATTCATGAGAATTTTCACAATATGTCCTCCAATAGTTGACATTTCTTCTACACATTACTACTTTTTTGGTACTATCACAACAATCACCAACATTCAAGATAACTTGCCAAGTTGGCAGCCTCAGTTTCACATGCACTGAATTGGCAATCACATGCTTTGTTTCATATAATGTTGCCAATAGGTTGCAATAATACATATAAGTACCCTTTTTTTTTTCTATTTCTAAAAACAGTATTAATTATAGTAATTTAGTAGATAAAAGATTTGATTGCCTTACTTCAATATTTTTAATTATTAAGAAACCCATAACTAATGAAATGTTATTTCATTCTTCAAAACAATCTGGTTTTTACTTTGAAATAATGTTGTGTTTTAAAAACAAGCTGTTACTAGGAGATGGCACTACATCACTCTTTCTTTTTCAAAGTAAACATACCAAATAATTTCAATGATGCATTTTAATTACACCCTTAAAAAATATTTTATCTGCCTCCAAACATTATTTATCACCAATCTATAACTTTGTTTGTACCTAAGTGCTTGTTCTTCAACAAAATTATGATTGTATAATGTTGAATATAAGCTCAACAAATAAGCCCAATAATAAGAAACAAATTGTCCCACTCAAATTTGAAGCAGATAACTATACTCTGTTAGAAAAAGGAATTTAGAGTTTTATATCTATTACTTTTCACGTTAACTTATTTTCAATTGTACCGAGGTATTTTTCAGTTATACAATTTCAAGGTTAATGCTTGTTTTTGTTTAATATGCATGAAAAAAACATGGATGTTATGTATAGAACACAAAAGTATTCGATGTAAATGTATTAATTTTTTAAATACCATACAAAACTATAAACTACGCACTACACAGCAAAAAAACTAATTTAAAATCCAATCATTTAAAAAGTGCACTTACGATATATTTTAAAACTATCCGATCAATTTTATACTTGCAAATCGCATGTAAAGGGTCATAAAAAATATATGTAACGAAACAATCAGAATTTTTATGTTTGGAATAACTACTGAACTAATCGAAAGAGATCAAAGAATTAGGGAGAAAAGTTCAGTTTGTGCAAACATAGTTCTACTGAAATTTGATAAAACAAACAAAAGATCTAGTAATCAATTCAATGCATACGATGCTACAAGCATTGTAATAGAGTACATAAGAATAACTTAGATTATACATATTGCAAGTTTATAAACTTGATCAGATATATCAGAAGTAAAAAAACGGCGCATGCAAAACTTACATGCACAAGTAAGAGACATAATATATTTCAAGCCTTCAAGTTTTATTAACTAAAGCTCCCTTTGTAAAACTTATTAGTTTTAAAAGATATTACAAATTTTTTCGGTTAACAAAAAGATTTTTATCAAATTTTAAAAACATTAACCGGTACAATATAAACATATAGGAAATTGAACGGCTCATAATAATCTTACAGTTAATTCAACAGTTAAGAAATCATAGGTCAGTAAGAAAACTATGAACAACAAGGATATCTACAAACATAAAAAAAGAGGAAGCAAGCATCAAAGATATTGATTATCCCAAATATTTTCTGCTTTAAAACATTCATTTAAATCCTTCTTAACTTAAAATTACTATATCTATGGCTGAATTTATAAGTAATGTTATACACTGAGAAGTTATTTCCTACCAAGTCTTTGAGGAAAGTTGCATATTTTACAAAATTATGAGATTTAAAGAAATATTGTTTTTTAAATAAGGACTAATAATTCGTATTTTGTTAAGTAAAAAAATTGATTCTCTTAAACTTAAGCAAAAACTGTTATTCAGCATGAGAAGAACTGTTAGGCTCCCTCCACACCCAACGATTCCGAGTCTGTCGTGATCAAACCACTTCACAGCGATTCTGAATGAACCACGATTTGTGCCGCCAGGAAGTCAATATGGGTCAATCATTCTTCCATTAGTTGCTGTCGAACATGGATGCTGTTTTTAATGTTTTAATTAGCTTTTCAAGCTATTAATTTCACAACTGTATCCTTATTCATTTATTTTCAAATTGAAATACATAAAACAAAAAGTATAAGAACGGTTTTATTTACTTTTTTTTATATATTTTGCCTGTTTGTATCAAACGTAATTATAGCCTGAAAAGTAGTAACAAATAATAAATACGTATTGGAACTATGTTATAATGCAATTACTTTTACAAATAATATATCTAATGTTTTTAAAAGGCATTTCAAATGTTGTTATATACTACAGCTTTAGTAGCATATAACAACTATTTTTTTGATTAGGTATCTAAAAATGGTTTGCTAATACATTAATGCAGTGTTTCTCAAAGTGTGGGGCGCGCCCCCCTGGGGGGGCGCGAGCATATCGAAAATTTAATGATTTTTTTAAAAAAAAATAACCGGAAAGAAGTGAAACAAAATACTTTTTCCATAATAAAAGAAATACACAACAACACTGATATAATTTATGTTTATCATCTGGCGTTCTTCTGTTTTAACATAAAATATTACTCGTTAAAAGAAAAAACGAAACTCAGACCCTGAGAAAAATTCTAAGATAAACATTTCATCGCTTTAATTATTATTGAAATACTGTATATTAGTTGTAGAAAGAAAAGGAAGACATGATTCACTTTTCAGCCAGGCAGCATAATAAATTTGCTAGTCATTTATTTGATTGACCTTCAAACTTACTGGTAGGATTTCTACATTAGTTTCATCCCATCTTTTATGTATTTGTTTTTCGCATTTGTAAATAATGAAGAGTTTTACGATATTTGGAAAGAATTGATTGATTTTTGAAGGATTATTTGGCTAAGATTTATTTTTACGAGTAATCTGAAACATAAAGCATAGTGAGAAACGTCATAATACTTTTTAGAGCATCCGTATTTTTTTCTGAATACACTTATAACCAGGCAGCGGTGGCATCTGTGATCTGTATTGAAGGAAGTTGAAACTGATGCATATTATTCATGATTGAGAAACACGATGAACATGAAACGAAAGGAAAATTTTCAATGGCTTCCTAAAGAACTCCATCAACTGAAATATGAAGCCATAAGTGTACCACAAGGTTCAGTTCGACTTGTCAAAAAGACACAAGAAAGAAAAAGGTCAACTCTCGATTTGTTGATCACCAAAGGTGTTACGAGTTCGAGCCCAGTACCACTAAAGACCCGTCGTGAAAGGGAGAGGTGCACGTTAAATTTGTAAAGAGCTCAAACGTCCTCTTGTTGGAATGGTGTGGTAGTTAAGAGGCCAGCTCAAGTATCGTCCTCGTCAACCATGGTTCAAAATTAAGGTCCGTCTCTAAAAGCCCCTCGTGTAGCTGAACAGTGCGACGTTAATATTCACTCACTCGATCATGAATGCTCATTAAAAACTACAATTACTTGAACAAAATATGACAGCTTTGCCAGCAAGTAACATTTCTGTAATATTAGTGAAAAGTATCTTTGCTTTTCGTCCTTTATTAAGGTCTATCACTTGTCAATCATTTTAGTTCAGTTTTATTGGATTTTTCTCAAATCATCAAAGAAAGATTGAACATTCTTTTGAAAGCCGGTAAAATATACTTTTCTCTTAATTAAATTATTCACTGGAATTTTTTTTTTTTTCCAATTTGTATCGTGTAGAGTAAAAATAATTATAAATAAATGATTGGGGTGACTGAGTTCTCCCGCACTACCATCAGCCTTAGTATCGAGTGCGTGCCTGCTCCCGGGTTAAAACATTTTGAAGTCTTCTCGCTTTAAATATTAAAAAGTAACACAATTATTCTTCATAGGAATTTTTTATTCTTTTTCATTACTTAACAATAATTCTAAATGCTAATTCTGTGATTCTTAAAATTACAGTTCTTTTAAACAGTTATTTACAATTATAGCATTTATCTAAAAAAATCATTTTACATTTTTGTATACAATGTCGCGTGCACGCAGTTTTACTCTCCTTACAGTTTAGCTATTATATCAAGAATAATGTTATATTTTTTTAAAAAATTAACTCGTGCGAAGAGCCGGTGTTTCAGCCTGTATACGTTTAATGTATCAGTACTGAAGAAGGTATTTTATAAATAATTTCTTAATACTAAATTAATCTAAGTTTAATAATTATCAGTGACTTCCATGGGCTTGTCTTGTAGAGCAAAGTTTTTCAAAGAAAGGTTTAATATCAGATATTGACACTGAGTTATTTTTCTTTATTTAGCTGAGATCTATATTTTGTCTTCAAAGCAGCCACCGCAGAAAATCCTGTTTAACATAGGTAGGATTTTCAAAATGGTAATAGTATACGAAGTGCTTTTGTTTTCAGTGCAGAAATTATGATTGAAAATTGAATCGCCAGTATTGAAAGTTTGAGAAACACTGGTGTACTATAAAAATAATTATAAAAAAAGGATTGGGGTGACTAAATAACCCCGCTGGACCATTAGTATCGAGTGCGTGCCTGCTCCAGGGTTAAAACACGTTGAAGTCTTTTCGCTTTAAATATTAAAAATAATACAATTATTCTTCATCTGAATTTTATATTATTGTTCATTATTCAACATCAATTCTAAATGATAATTCTGTAAGGCTTAAAATTATAGTTCGCTTTAAACTAATTATACTTAGATCAATCATTTAAAAAAATCATTTTACATTTTTGTAAACATTGTCGCGCACTTGGCTTTACTCTCCTTAAAATTCAGCGATTATTTCAATAATGTTTTATTTTCTTATAAATGAACTCGTGCAAGCGGGTACTTCAGCCGGTATACTTTTAATGTATCAGTACTCCATAGTAGTTTATAACTAATTAATTAATACTAAATTAAGAAAAAGTTTAATAAGTATTAACGACTTCCATGGGCTTGTCTTGCAAAGCAAAGTTTTTATAAGGAATGCTTATGATTAGAAATTGACCCTCTGAGTTCTTTTTCTATATTTAGCAGATATCTATATTTTGTCTTCTAAGCAGCCACCGTATTTTGCAATAAGTCCAATTTAAAAATTAGAGAAAGGAAAAATAACACACATAATAATTATCCTATTATTTTATTTATTTTTTGCTTAAAAGTAGTATACAAAATTTAATACTTATGTTACTAATTTGTATGGTTTATAATTAAGATCGCCTTTTGTAGCTTTAGCATCAAAGTTCATTATTATTGCATTCAGTGCATTATTAATGTATAAGGGGGGCGCGATAAAAATTGTGATCGAAAAGGGGGGCGCCAGTATTGAAAGTTTGAGAAGCACTGCATTAATGAATTAAAAATTTTACATACTATTTACATTTTGCTTGTTTCATATAACAAAATTTGAGATCTATGTAGTAATAAAATGGAGTCTTTTTAAAAAATTAAAATTATCGACAATATCGGTGTTTTATTTTATTTTAGCATTCTTATAAATATTTAATTTTTTTTCTTTCCCAAAATTAAATAAATTCTTATCAAATTGATCTCTGAAGCTATTTCAAACATCCTTCAGAATATTCCCTTCCCTCCCAAAAAAACACATTTTGCTTTAAAGTATTAAAAAGTAAAGAATAAAGTTTTCAAATTTCTAAAATTGAATAAAATAATGCATGCAAAATTAATTTTATTGTTTGCGCAAGATTAGCAGGGATAAAATACAGCCTACACACTCGGCGACAAGATCTAGAGTTAGTTTAAATAATGAAAAAGAATACTTTGAATACCAAAAATATAAACGCCATTTATTGGCATAAAAGCAAACTCATGCTAACCCTAACAGAGAAATTTGTTAACTTCAAACATCTGAATTCAGTTTCTTTAATAGAAACTTTATGTGAAAAAAAATCACTAATAACATAAAAAAACAATAAAAACAAACACTCTATTTGTTTGAATTCGCTTTTTATTTAAGAAATAGCTCCCGGCTGCTGGTAGTTGAGTGAAAAAATCTGACCTGCCGAATCACGCGTTAATGAGAATTACAGCGGATTGAACCGGTTTCGGTTGATGTGGAGGAAAGAAGAGAATCTTAGCTTATTTGAGCGGGAAATTACGAAGTCGAATCTTGGTCGCTCAGACAAGTTTGATGGTGAATGAATCGGAGTCGTTTGGTGGGAAGGGAGCCTAACGTATCAAGCTATTAATTTCATAATATCCTTATCCTTATCCACTGTATCCTTATTCATTTATTTTCAAATTGAAATACACAAAACAAAAATATAAGAACAGTTTTATTTTTTATACATATTTTTCCTGTAAGGCTCCCTTCCACCAAACGATTCCGAGTCTGTAGCAATCTTTCCAATTCACAGCGATTCTGAATGAACAGATATTTGCCTTCACACCGCCACGGGTCAATCATTCTTCCATTAGCTGCTGTCGAACATGGATGCTGTTTTTAATATTTTAAGACAATTAACGTTTCAAGCTATTAATTTCACAAATGTATTTTCATTTATTTTGAAGATGAAATACATAAAACAAAAAATATAAGAACGGTTTTATTTATTTATTTTTATATTTTGCCTGTTAGTACATCAAGTGTAATTATAGTCTGAAAAGTAGTAACAAATAATAAATATGTATTGAGTAACTAAATAAAAACGCAATTACATTTACAAATAATACATCTAATGTTTTTAATGTTAATGTTTATGTACTACAGCTTTTGTGGTATATAGCAACTTGTAGTTTTTTGATTATGTATTTAAAAATGATTATCTAATACATTAATGAATAAAAAATTTTACATGACATTTACATTTTGTTAGCTTTATATAACAAAATTTGAGATCTATGTAGTAATAAAATGGAATCTTTTTTAAAAATTAAAATTATCGACAATTTTGGTGTTTTATTTTATTTTAGCATTCTTATAAATATTTAATTTTTTTTCTCCCAAAATTAAATAAATTCTTATCAAATTGATTTCTGAAGCTTTTTCAAATATCCTTCAGAATATTCCCCCGCCCCACAAAAAAACCCACATTTTGCTTTACAGTATTATTAAGTAAAGAATAAAGTTTTCAAATTTCTAAATTTGAAAAAAGAATACATTCAAAATTAATTTTATTATTTGCGCAAGATTATTAGGGATAAAATACAACCTACACACTCGACGAAAAGAACTAGAGTTAGTTTAAATAATGAAAAAGAATACTTTGAATACCAAAAATATAAGTGCCATCTATTGGCATAAAACAAACTCATGCTATCCCTAACAGAGAAATTCATTAACTTAAAACATCTGAAATCAGTTTCTTTATTAGAAACTTAATGAGAAAAAATCATTAATAATATAAAAAACAATTAAAATCAACACTCTATTTGTTTAAATTCACTTTTTCTTTAAGAAATAGATCCCGGCTGCTGGTGAATCACGGAAGAAAATCTGACCCTGGGCTAACTATATGTGGGGGCCCCTAAATAATCAAAATTTTGCCATTTTCTTAAAAAAAAATTTGCGCGGGAAAATTTAAAATACATGAAACTTAAGGTTTTTTTTTAAATTTTATACAATCTAAATACGTTATAAACAATTACATAATTTACAAAAAAAACTTCCCCACACTTTTGTGCGGCAAATTCCTTTATTTGCTCATCATATTTTAAGTCTTTGGTGAGATCAGTATTAACAGAAAGAAGTGACAAATAATTAAGCCTGGTATTTGTCATTGCTGTCCTATATTTGTATTTTATATAGGACATTTTAGAGAACACATGCTCCGCTTCACAACTAGTAAGAGGGAGTGTTCGAAAAATCTTTAAAATGGTATACAAATTTGGATAAACATCAAGTTTGTTTTCAAAAATTAAATTGAACATATCACTACAAGTATAGGACTCTTAGCTCAGTTTTTTTTCTTGTTGGATAAACTTTGAATTGAATACCTTCTGGTCTACATCATCTGAATAGTAATCAATAGCGCGTACACTCTCCAGGCCAACGTTCTTCTTACTTTGTGATCTTTCAAATCCATCAAAATTTTTAATTTCTTACTGTATCCTGCATATATATACTTGATTTCTTCTATTTAAATCAAGGATTAGCTTATCTAACGCAACAATAAGCGTGTCTCTTTTAAATTTTTCTGTCCCATACATAGCTTTTTCTGTGGATTTATCTGCAAATTTTGAAATAAGTCGTCATCGCTATATTCTTGGCCACATCGCTGTATTCTATTCCTACTCTAGGACTTAATTTTTTGGCTGAGTCTTGATACTCCTTTAGTTTTTTATCTGACTCATATCGTGCACTGTTTATAAACGTTTTTAATGTCATAATTAACTTATTCCCTTCACACACAGATGTGTCCAAATCAGGAGTCTATAATTCTTTGTTAATTGAATTAAAAATCTTTCTAAAATTTCTTCCCAAAATATATATAAAATGGCAGTTTCAAGTTTTGTTAACTTATTAAATAAATTTATTGCCTCTTTTCAAAAATCCATTTGCTCATTTTCATTGTCATTAAATGTCTTAAGAATATTCATGATAATACTGAAGGAGATAAGAACTCGGCACCTTCGATTCCGTAACCACGCTACTTACTGGCTTATATAGATACCACCGCCACATAACCATAATTATCTTTTAAAGCTTCAACAACATCGTAGTGACAAGACCATCTGGTCTCACTTAAATTTTTTTAGGTAAATTTCAGTTTAATTTCACGATTTAGAAGTTCCCACCTATGAGTCGAAGCAGAAAAGAAAACATACGTGTTGCACTATACCAAAGAAGTTCACGATTTCAGTTGCAACCTCAACTTATTCTACACCAACCAGATTAAGAGAATGTGAGCGCACGGTGCATAATTAGTGAATTTATTTTTTTCTTTTAAAAGAGTTTACACACCATTATATATATCGATCGGACATATTAGCAGCGTTTCAAATGACTGTCCCCTACAATATATTATCCCATTAGTTTTTAAAAATTCTTGTAGAGAATTAAGTAAGCGTGTAAGCCAGTGTGAAACTGCTAATCTTAATTAATGAGACTCGTCTTTCATACACTTTTCCCCGAAAACAATATCGAAGTACAATAGCAAGTTGGTCATTATGGAACAAATCTGGTGTTTAATCCATCACAATTGAATAGTACTTTGTGTGTCATCATTATTTATTTTAGTTGTAATTGTTTTAATGATTTGCTTGCCCATGATCTCAATTATTTGCTCATATATTGTTTTTGATGCGTGCGATATTAACGATTTTGATCGTAATTCTCGCTGTTCAATATGTTCACGAACGAATGAGTTGGTCGAACTCTGCTAACAATTCCAGGGCATCCATAACATTACCACAATGAGGAGAACCAATAACTTCCTCGGTACCCCTCTAATTGACAAACCTCTTATAGCCAAATACTTTACAACTGAAATAACCCATTTGAGGACGTTGTGGTAATATTCTGTATCTTTTCTTAGTTGCTTCTGTAACTGTCTATCTAAAACAGACTTATTTTCTTATCGAGTCAACCAAACTACCATTGAATTTTTATGATTTTCTTAACAATTGTTTCCAATCACTGTTACATGTTTCCAGTCAGAAAAGCCGGTTGTGCATTGAGAATTTGTTTTCGAAAAAGTTTGCTGGTCAAACAAAAAACACTACCAATACTAGTTAAATAACCTAACCAAGATCTTACAAGCACTTGGCCATTTTTAAATTTTTTTAATTAAATGATTATTCGAAAATATCTTTTATGTTCTTTGTATTCTCTTACCGAAACAGAATATATATTGCTTGGATCTTTATTTTGAAAATAACTCATTTTATGTGAAAGAAAATAATCAATAAAATTATTACTTAGAGATTCAGAGGCCACGAACCCCCGTCAACGTATAATTCTCAAACTCATACCCTACATTTTCTAACACCTTTCGGTCGGGCATTACTGATGTCCTCTAGCTGAACAATACCTTTTTCAGAAGGCTGCTGGTCATTGTAATCTTGCATATTTTCATTATTAATATTTGCTTGTTGTGTATCTCCGTTTTCTTTGGCTAAGTTCCTTTCCCTTTCACTTGTTAATGTATCTGCGTTTGTTATATTCTTGTTACTTTGTTCCATTGTAAAAAAAGTTAAATTTTTAACATTCAATTTTTTTCTTTTTCTCGATTTAACAGTTTTTATATTTTCTGCCAAACAAATTTGTATTGTTAACTAAGTACTTGATTTTTCTGAAAATCTGTTTGAAAGTTTAGGTCATAAAATTACGATAACACAATCGATGTGCTTAATAAACTAAAAATAATCTAACAAATGTTTACAAAACAATGTAGTATATTTCTCACATAATTGAAAAAACATACCTAGTTTATTTTTAAAAAAATAAGAAATCCTTGTCTATACTCGCTAAAACCTAAAATTCTGATTATTATTATTTATTAGCCCATCAGTTTAAAGGAGATTTTATAAAAATAAACTTTAGAATTATTTGCCCCACTTTAAATAAATATTGTTTTTCCGCTGTCATCTATTATTTGCTGTAGCTACCTATACTTAAAAAAGCCGACTTATTACGAAAATCAGGACTATTTTACATTTATCCATAATATTCGCGGTGAATCTCCATGATCTACATAAACTGATTGTTATTTTTTTATGTCCTATAAAAGTAATTAAGTTAACACAAATTTTAAGACAGCATACATATTTAAGGGAAATCCTGATGTTTTCAATCTTTGAAAAATTGAAAATACAGAAAAGATTTAATCATTACTTCAATATCTTCCTACTTAAATAATTTAGAAATGTGTATCGGCACTTATATACTTTTTACTTGAAGCGAATAAACAGGTACCTGTGTTTTAATTGCAGGTAGTATGCACAAGACACAACACCTAATCAATATATTATTGTAAATTAGAATTATATTATTGTATACATTTGTAAAAATGCTTGATACTCGCCGGCGCCGTTCTATGATAAAGCTTTCGTCTATTAATTATTAATTTCCGCGTGTTCGGTGGTAGGGTGGACGTGTAAATTGCTCTTGCTCTTGAACATAAAAATAAATTTGATATGGTACTTCTGGTATATTATTTTTGACTTTTATTCTTTTACTTGGGCTTATTATTTCATTACAATTTTGAAATTTATTATTTTATTACATCTTTTTCTGTTTGTTATCTTCAACGGAGAACGTGGCCCTCTAGAAACCGGGGGCCCTGGGCTGCAGCCCATTTAGCCCATACGTAGATCCAGCCTTGGACCTGCCGAATCACACGTAAGTCAGAATGACGGCGGATTGGACCGGTTTCGGTTGATGTGATTGTGGGAAGCGAATTTTGCCTTATTTGAGCGGGAAATTACGAAGCCGAATCCTGGTCGATCAGGCAAGTTTGATGGTGAATGAATTGGAATCGTTTGGTGTGAAGGAAGCCTTAAGCATGGGCTGTGGCTCTCTTCCAATTGGTGGCCGTGGTAACCTAGTAGTCAATGTAACGGACTCGTGGCCGGGTCTCATGAGTTCAAACCCAGCACCACCGCAGACCCACCGTGTAGGGGGCGATGCATGTTTAATCTGTCGAGAGCTTAAGCGTCCTCCCATTGGTGTGGTGTGGTATGGTAGTTAGGAGAGAGGAGTGCCAGTTCAAATGTCCTCCTCGTCACTTTAGCATGGTTCAAAATTACACGCATGTCTCCCAAGGACCTCTTGTAGCTGAATAGTGCAACGTTAGTATTCATTCACACATTCACTCACTTCCAATGGACAATAATCCCAAATAACACAAAACCTTTATAATTATACAATTTTTTAAAATTCTCTTTACATTTTATTTATAAAATTTTATTAACAAATCATAAATAATTTTTATAATGATGATTAAGAGAAATATATGTGACATCATAATCACATGATTTAAAAGTTTGTGTGTGTGTTTGTGCACAGATGTACAGATAAATATGTGAAAATTATTATGCTTTAATATGGTAAAAAATGTTATTTAACTGATGCTTTATTTTTTAGACTTTTATCTTTTTTTAAACCCTTATTGAGTAAAAAAGTGATAAAAGCTCTAGCAAATCTAATTATACACTGCTGGACAATTGCTAAGGACGGATCATAAATTGCTATGTAGCATAACATTAGGCGAGACATGAGGCCTAGTAGGATAAAATATAGTTGCCACACTGTTCAGACATTAGAATAAAGAATATTTATTGTTCTGGAAAGTACAAAAGCTGTGAAACATCTGAAAGAAAACAAAATGTTCATTTGATCTGCGTACGGAGAAATGGAACAATGCATCTAAAAGTCAGCAGGCACCTTAAAGAAAGGTATCAGTACGGGATATGTCCACCGTGGAGTGTGATGCAACATTCCACACGTCGTACCATACTTTGCACAACATTATCCAGCAGCTGTTGAGGCAATTTATCCCATTCCTCTCTGAGTGCACGGATGAGGGTGTTCTTGTTTGTCTTAGGATAGTTTCGACCAGCAACTTGCCTCCCCAAAGCATCCCACATTTTCAATGGGGTTTAGATCTGGAGAACGCGCTGGCCATACGAGACGTTGAATATCCTCGCTGTCTAGACAATCCTGAGCAGTGAGTGTTCGATGACATGTTGCGTTGTCGTCCATAAAAACAAATTTATCACTGACAGCACCACGGAAAAGACGAACATGAGGAAGTAGAACTTCATCAATGTACGTTGGCCCGTCATAGTCCCATTCGCAACCACATGTAGTCGCGTGCGGCCATTGATCATGATGCTGGCCCACACCATGATACTGCATGTCAGATATCGGTCCTTTTCCTGGATATTTTCTGAACGATAAGCAATACCACTCTCGCGCCAGATCAGTTGGCTTCTAAAATCCGATGACAGACTGAACGTACTCTCATCTGAGAATAGTACGCATGCCCAGTCCTGTTCAGTCCAATTGTGATGCTCACAACAGCATTGCAAACTGGCAGTACGGTGCTGTCTGGTCAATGGGACACACACAACAGGTCTGCATGCGTATAGTCCTCCTACCCTCCTCAAACGTCTGGCAACAGTTTTTCGGGAGATCTGCTTTCCTGAGGCAGCAAGAAACTGATTTGCCACCTGCTGAGCTGTGGTGCGCCTGTTCCTTTTTGCTGATAGGACGATATATCTGTCTTCGTCTTCTGCAGGCGTCGTACTTCTAACACGACCTCCCCCGTGCCGTCTACTACACATTCCAGTAGTTTTAAATGACTTCCATAGCCGTGAAACAGCGCTGTGAGCAATGTCGAACTCCCTGGCAACATCTGTTATTTTTCGCCCTTCGATCTTTCCAATAATTCGGCCACGCATAAAATCATCTATGTGATATCGGGAAGACATGCCAAAAATTTTAAGTTCGTCTATTAAATCTTTCCTGTAAAACGTTGACTTGAAACAACAACTGTCCACACGCGTCAAAACCTTTAAAGCTTTAAACGCTCTGATTGATTGAATTGATTGATTGATTGATTTAATATTAACGTCGCACTGTTCAGCTACACGAGGGCTTTTGGCGACGGACCAAAAATTTTGCCATACTGGACGACACCTACTGGCACCCCCTCTTCTTACTATGAACAGACGTAAAAAAGTCCTCATACTTCTTCTTACTAATATCCCGCACTTATTCTAATTTTCCACATTTTGCTTCCTTTCATTTTGTGGTTGCTATGGATGATAGTGTTATCCGTCTTTAGCAATTGTCCAGCGCAGTGTATATTTAAAACCAAACTAAAACCAACTAAAACCATATTCTGATTTAAAATAGGTTAGTACAGTGCGTCTCAAACTTTCAATATTGGCAACCCACTTTTCAATCATGGTTCTCATCCCCCTCCCACTCAGTGGCGTCGGCGACGTCGGCAACCGCCGACGGCCTCGCAAAGTTTTTAATTATTTAAAATTTAGTTTTTCATTTTTATTTATTTTCATACAGTTGCGCGAGTAAAGAGAGTGATCAGTACTTTACGGCTATTATCCAGATGATTAGGTACAGATGATTTATCCAGATGTGGTTTTGGTACAATACTTCGGGAAGGCGAAAACAGCGACATACAGCCTTTCGAACTATATGAAGAACTCCAACTTTTAAAAACGAATTCACTAGACTTTATCAACGACGCGAAACAACTCATTCAGTACATTTTAGAAAATAATTTGGAAGAAATATATCCAAATGTTTATGTAACAATTAGAATCATGCTCACAGTTCCCGTGAGTACAGCTTCCGTTGAGAGAAGCTTCTCAAAGTTAAAATTGATTAAGGTATCCAACTACATTCGGAACCGTGATTTAAAACAAAAGCATAAATGAATAATTTGCATGATATTTAGTGTCACTCAGATTAGAATACATGCATAAAATTGTTTAAGGAGATTTTGACAAAAAAAATTTATTTAAATATAGTATTTTGGCAAAAAATTAACTTAGAATAATCTTTTTTTCCAAATGTTCTCCTTTTGTGAAAAATGGTTTCATTACAATAACATTTTGCCTGCATATAGCTCAGACCTCTCTACAGAGGCTCAACTAGAATTTTTGAAAAATTCACATTATTTTCAGAGTTACCACCAATTGAAATAATTATTGGCGTTTTTTTCTTAAAATTGCTCCCCTCTGTTGCCGTAAAATCTGAATAAACCCACTTCTAAGTTATATATTTCAAAAATTCTAGTTGAGCCTCTGTAGAGAGGTTTGAGCTATATACAGGCAAAATATTATTATAATAGAAGCATTTTTCACAAAAGGAGAACATTTGGAAAAAAGATTATTCTAAGTTAATTTTTTGCCAAAATATTATATTTTAAAATTTTTTTTTTGTCAAAATGTCCTTAAAACAATTTTATGCATATGTTCTAATCCAAGTGACACTAAATATCATGAAAATTATCCATTTATGTGCTTTGCAAAATCAAGGTTCCGAACGTAGTCGGATACCGTAAGACCTACCTATTTGAGAAGCACGATGAGTCAAGAGAGACTATCGGCGTTATCAGTTCTATCAATTGAAGCTGAAATAGCGGCTAGTGTTAGCTATGACATAATCCTGAAAAAGTTTAGTGAGATTAAAAGCCGAAAAGTTCGTCTCTTTTAATTTCTATTTGTGTAATTTTTGTCATCATTTGATTAGCAATAAATCTCGTTTACTCATACATTAGTTTAACAATAATTCGGCTTATGTAATTTAACGTTTTCTTGACTGTGAAAAAAGAGGCCTCGCGAACCCTAATTTCGCCGACGTCCACGCGTGGTCTACTGCTCCCACTTATATAATGACAAAGCATGAATGTAACAATAATGCATTTTTACGCTAAATCTACGATACGACCTTCTTTATAAATCGTACAATTTATCAATACAAGCATTAAATTTTGTATCTGCTACTTTTAAATAAATATTTTAATTTGCTTTTTAGTAATAGGATAAGTATTATGTTACTTTTCATACTACGTAGAAAGAATGTATTTTGTTTAGCTTTCTTTCAGTAAATTAAAAAAAAAAATTATAATCTTTTATCTTCGACTTTTCGAAATGTTCTCACTGTCCATGTAGGATTATTACGACTAGCCCTCCTCCAGAAGGGGGCACTCCCCACAGTTTGAGAAACACTGGATTAGTATATATACGGGAATTAAGGTATAAATGTGTAAGCCAGTGCTTCTCAAACTTTATATATTTGCGACCCAATATTCAATCACAATTTTCATTGCGCCCCCCTCATACAATAACAATGTATTTAATTGAATAATGCTATACATTGGCGCTAAAGCTACAATACGACTTTAACCTCTTAAGTGCAGTCGGTGTATATAAACGTCTTGCTCAGTCAAAGCGTTACTTTCTAGGACGTATATATACGTCTTTCGAAGGCTTTGGAAAGCAATCAAAAGACCTTGACAGTGTTTGCGAAGGATTTGCTTATTTATTCCTTTTCTAACCCCCTTCCAATACATCACATACTCACTCGTACTTGAAAAACGGCGGCATTGGGAGTGAATTGCTTAACTTTTAATCAGCAGTTAAGGGAGAAAAAGAAAACAATACAAATTATTAATATAAGTGTTAATTTTTGTGTGTAATTTTATACATGACACGCCCATGGGCCCATTCACCCCCACCCTTATTCAAATTGTTATTAACTTAGTTTTGTAACTTAATTATAAGATACATCATTCAGTACTGATACATTTATAAGTGTATCATATCAGTGTAAATATGTATTTTATTTCTATTATGTCAGAAAATTTTAGTTTGTTCACTTTCATTAAATTGATAATTTTTAAAAATATATTTTGTTTTCGACTCTTAAATAGGCTCGCGCTTCCCTCGTCGAGTTATAACGCCCCCTAGGGGGCGTGCCCCATAGTTTGAGAAAATCTGGTGTAAGCACATCCACAGCAGCAGAAACAGATCTAAAAATGGAAACTGAAGAAATCCAGGTAGAAACGTAAGGATTTTTAAAAATGTTATTGTGTGTGTGTGTTATTTTACATAATTTATTAAATTAAAATGAGATTCAGTTTGTAATTTGATTTAATTCTTTTGTTTAAAATAATATTTACATAACATACTAAAATTTATATTAAATACCATCAGTAAAGTTTGCATCATTTGAGTAAACAAGCCTTGATTTTGGCCAGACAAATTTATTAGTTTTTAACAATTAATTAAAAATATGCACGTTACATCACAAAAACAGGACACCTCTCACATAAGTCTGCTTGAGTTCTGATTTACCGCGCACCCTGCTTTGCGCGGGCAACGGATTTCCCCTTTGAAATAATCCCCAAGGGATTATTACACGGCCGATCTGGCATGATGATTCAGAGGAGTCTTACTCCTTCCCCCATTGGAAAAGCATCTGTCTGAAGACGATGCGCCTGAAAATAGACTAAAAGAAACAAAACAAAATACATGGATACAGTTCAGAGAGAAATAATTGAAAATTGTTTAGCATGCAGAGCCCCAGATAATATAACTCCTCGGAGACACAAAAATATACATACATTACAAAAGACTACATAATAGAATTAGGAATTTCACAAGGAAAAGAAAACCCAAGAGAATACATATAACGAATACTCTACACATGTATGTTAATTATTATTACCAGTTCTTTAATTATACTTCAAAAAAAATTTATAGTGAATATGTATAACAATGATGCAATAAAAAAAAACCCTACTCAGAAATTCTAAGTCTAGAAAGTGCATCTGCATTGCCGTGAGCACTACCCTTTCTATAGGAAACTTTAACATTGTATATTTGTAAGGCCAATGCCCATCTGGTCAATTTTGCACTGTGAGGAGCACTATTGGTAAGATATGTCAAAGGGTCATGATCTGAAACGACCTGGATTTGTGACCCAAAGATCCAAGTGTCAAATTTACGAAGTGCCTCTAACACGCTAAATGCTTCACGCTCGATCGTGGACCACTTCATTTGGGACAAAGTCAGTTTTTTGCTGAAAAAGCAATATGCACTTCCTCCATATGGTCATTGTGCTGAGCTAAACAAGCACCGATGGCAGTAGCGGAAGCATCTGTGAATAGTAGAAAGGGGCGGGACAAATCTGGTGTATGCAGAGAAGGCATTTTTACAAGTTCCTCCTTAAGTCCAACGAAAGACTCTTCAGCAGACGATTCCCAAGGAATGTCCTTCGGAATGTTCTTTTTAGTCAAATTAGTTAAGGGCAATACTAACTGTGAGCAGTTCTGGATATAATCTCGATAATAGCTCGTGAGACCCAAGAAACTTCTGACTTCACTTTTTGTGGTAGGTCGACTCAGTTTCCGAATCGTTTCTACCTTTTCAGGATCCGGAGAATGCTTTCCTGAACCAAATATATGGCCTAAAAACTTGACAGATTTTCTGCCAAAGGCACACTTTTCCAGGTTCACCTTTAGTCCTACTTCTTGCAAAGACTTAAACACCTTGGCGATATGATCGAGGTGTTCATTCCAAGTTGTAGAATAGATAGCGACATCATCGATATATGAGCGGCAGTATTTCCGATGCAAGAGTAGAGCATTGTCCATGGACTTCTGAAAAGTGCTTCCAGCATTTTTCATGCCGAAGGGCATAACCTTCCACTGATAATGCCCCGAATGGGTCACAAAGGCTGTCAGAGGCTTGGCCTCATCCTTCATAGGGATTTGCCAATAACCTTTGTCAAGTCTAGTACACTTATGAATCTGGCTTGGCCGATTTCAAAAGAAGGTCTCTTGCATTCTGCATTGGATATGCATCAGTAATTGTGAAATTATTTAAAAGTCTATAATCTACACAGAGTCTTGCGCTTCCGTCCCTTTTAGAGACACATACGATAGGGTGAGCCCATTCGCTTTCACTAGGCTCAATCAGTCCTAATTGAAGTAAATCGTTAATTTGTTTGTTTACTTCTTCTTGAAGGGCTATCGGTATGCGATAAGGCTTCAGTTTCTTTGGAACGAAATCGGGCATTAATCTCACTGAATGTTCTTTTACCTTAGCAGAGCCTGGAACGGAGCTAAATACGTCTGAAAATTTAGAGAGGAGGTCCGCAAGCTGATGTTTTTGAGGATTTTCTAGACCAGCAGAGCCGTCCATTACATGTTTGTAAATGTCATTAACGTCCAATTCTACGGTATCAGTAGGAGCATAGTGAAGATCACCAAATTCATTGTCTTGGTCAAAAATTAGACCTATTTGCTCGATTCTGGCTACGTACGGTCGTAATTTATTGAAGTGGAGTTCCCTTTCACTTCCATCCTCCATTTTTACTCTCGCTGTATGTGGTCTCGTTAGTTCTACGATAGATGCGGGACCCATCCATTTTTAGAAGCTTGTGAGACGACGATGGGATAAGTACCAAAACTTGGTCACCAACTGCCAAACGTTTTCTCTAGACCTAAGGTTGTATCTACTTGCATATTCGGCTTGTGCTTTTTCAGAGTTTCCTCTTGCCAGGTTATGAGCTTGTTTCAATTTTTCAGTTAGGTCCCTCAAATATTCCTCAATGGACTTTGAGCTACCTGTGAGAATTTCCTTGCCACCAGTCCAAACCTCCTTCAATAGTTTCAATGGGCCATTTGGTAGTCGACCATAAACAAGTTGGTATGGCGAGACACCTGTTGTGCTATGTGGCACTTCCCGATAAGCAAACATGAGATACGGAAGGTGAGAATCCCAATTATTTCCGTTTTCCTGAATATTTTTATTCAGCATTTCTTTTAGAGTGCGGTTCCAACGCTCTACAGCCCCCATACTCTCCGGATGTCCTGGAGTAGCGAATCTTGGAGCTATCCCCAAAGCGTCCTTGAAGGCTTCAGTCAATTCAGCGGTGAAGTTAGTTCCCTGATCAGTGCAAATAATTCTTGGGAACCCAGTTTGGGTGAATATCCTCATTAAAACTTCACATGTTGTTTTTGCCTTGATATTCCTAACAGGTACAGCTTCTGCCCATCTAGTGCAAATATCGACAGCACAGATAATATACTTATGACCTCTGCGAGAGGATGGCTCCAAAGGGCCAATACAGTCGACACTCCATACTTCAAATGGGTTTTCCGGTCGAACTATGGGTGTTATGGGAATTCTATCCCGGTAAGTGAGTCCTCTTCTAAGCTGACAGGTCTTGCAGCTTTGACAAAATGACTTTACATCTTGTTTGAGTTTAGGCCAGAAGAAGGAATATTTGATGCGCTGTTTAGTTTTACTCTCGCCTAAATGTCCAGCTAAGGGTATTTCGTGGGCCATTCTCATAACTTCTTCCCTTTTCCAGGTGGGAAGGACCACTTGTTTTACATTTTCACCGCATATTGACTCAATGTGTACCAAAACGCCATCATCAATATCGCACGCATTTTGTTTGTTCTCAGCCTGGCCCCAGACTGATCTCAATGACTCGTCCATTCTTTGAAGTTTAACAAAAGATGATTTCGCCACATTTGTTTCCGATGTATCGGTCTCTTGTCCTAAGGCTAAAGCAGATAGCTCTTCCTCCCTTTCTAATTGTATATCTTTATCTTTAGTGTCTTCAAAATCTCTCTGATTTTCAAAATCAAATAATTGAACATTTTCTAACAGAATCTCATAAGCGGTGGCGCTAATCAACATGTCATTGACAAGTTTCTTGGACACAGCGCACATGATTGGAACCGATCCATGCTTTCCATCGTCTATTTTTAAGTTAAATAGTTTAAGAGCAGCTATTTCCTTTTCACCAAATGCCGAAATGATTTGGATAGTTCCCTCACCTTCTCCACAACCTTTATCGATCAAGTCTTTGCGTAAGACTGATATTTGTGCTCCTGTATCGATTACCGCTTTTATGGACGTTTGTCCACATTTGATATCAACTAACTGAAGATCATCAATTCCGTTCCTTGTGTTGATGGGAACGGAGACTGGTACTGAAACCTAGCAGTTACCACTTCTTTCGTTTTTTCTAGTTCAGTTCCCTTAGCAGTAATTATGTTACTTCTGGCATTGTGAGGTGGAGTCTTTCTTGTATTTTTCGGGCATTCTCGAGCCAAATGTCCTACGTTTTCACAAACAAAACATTTAGGCTTAAACCATTTACTTGTTCCCGTGTTTGTGTGACTCTATCGGTAATTTAGCTTTCCTAAAAAATGGTGCATCTTTTGGTTGCAGACTAGCGCCCTTATTATCCGAGACAAACTTATTATTTGTTGACCTGTACCTGGTATCGTTCGAGTGGGCTCCCTTTACATTAGCCCTCACGCTTTCGTATTCATATAGCTTGTCAGCTAGGTCGCCTGGAACAATTGATTTAACCCAGTCGTCGATAAACTGTTCTCTTACGTCACCAGGGACACGTCGTTTCAACTGATCTGTAATCATGAGGTTCTTCAACCCCTCAAAATCATTTACTCCAAGACCTCCAAGCCACTCTTCAAAATAGCTGGTTATTTCGAAAACAAAATCACGCCAAGATTGAGCTGTATTCCGCTGGTGTTTTACAAACTTCTGCCGAAAAATCTCTGCACTAAGTTTGAACCGTTTCAGCAACAGATCTTTAATATAATCATAGTCATCAAATTTTTCTTCTGCTTCACGAGCCATTAATTGGTTAATTTCACTTGGCATAAGAGCCGATACCCAGTGTCTTTTTCGATGCCAACTCTCTTTTGCCTGTCGCTCGAATAAGGTCAAAAACACCACTATGTCCCCATCTTTCATTTCAAATTTGGGTACAACTTTCGTAAACTCATAGATGCTAACCTTAGCCTCAGGTGTACTAGTTAACCCCTTAAGCCTTTCACTCTCTAATCGTAATTTTTCCAACTGAAATTCACGATCAAGCCTTTCCCTCTCTTTCTCAAATTCCTGTTGTTTTCGAACCACTTCCTGTTGTTCTCGAAGTTTTCTATCCTCTACTACAATTGTGAGTAGATTTTTGCTAAACTCCTCATCATAATCTGGGTGTGTGGTAATTAGTTTACTCAAATCTGCCATTTTCATATTATCCCCTACATTAAGATTCAGCTCCTCTGCCAATTGCCTAAGATCCTCCTTTCGTGCCTTACCTAAATAAGCCATTTTTACTACTTGTTTGCCTATCTACTCAACACTAAAATCACGAAAATGCGATAGAGAAAAAAAAAAAACTTTGTTACAATTACTCCTCTCAATATGTAATTGAACTAACACTTCACATTTAAGTTATGTCATATGATATTAATGCAATCTTAAGTACTCAAATACAAAATCAAAAATAGTTTGATATAAATATATGCAAGTATTATATCATAATTAATTAAATCACAAATAAAATAGAGTAAAATATGACAATCAAAAAAAATAATAATAATCACAATTTATACACTATTTCAATCTTAAGTAAAGGAATTTTTTTTAGAATGACATTTTATGACATGAGAGCCAATCAAAGTCTCACAAAGTTAGAAAATAGTACTTTTCCGAAATAATCCCACAAAAAGTTTTATTAAAAAAAAATGTTTTGCAATATACTTCAATAAATCAAACAGAAACTATTCCACAACAACATAAAAAATGATTTCTCCGGTGTTGAGGTTATTACTGATTCATCACTACAACGGTTTAGATGTATCATAATTTCACAGTACTGCCACTACATTCAGATTACTCCATAAAAATAGTCTTTGGAATACATTATATTTCAATTAACATTTCTAGCGGGAAAAGAAAAAAAATTAACTCTAAATATGAATAAACTGGAACCGAAACTAACTTCAAAATTAATCCGAATCTTATTACACTAAACAAATTCGTTGAACACTGGCGTATGCAAGACTTAACACAAAAACTTATTTAACACAAGAATACTGCATAATATAAACAACAATGGTTCTTATACTTTTAATCGGATACTGGCGTATCCAAACAAATATATAATTTAAAATACTGATGTATTTCAACAACAAAATTACTTATCTTAAATAATTAACACATGTCGTGCTATTTACGAAATTTGTCGAATACTGGCGTATTTAAACAAATTTTTCATGTAGAATACTGATGTACTCAAACAGCAAAATTTAATTACCTAATATGCTTAACACATGTCGTGTTATTTACGAAATTTATCGAATACTGGCGTATTCAAACAAATTTACCATGTAGAATACTGATGTACTCAAACAAACAACAAAATTTAATTATCTACTATACTTAACACATGTCGTGTTATTTACTAAGTGTATCGAATACTGCCGTATCCAAACAAGTTTACCAGAGAACTCGTCGACATAAATTAATATTTTATTTCTCTCTGATTACAAATTGAGGAGTCATATTATATAAAAATGAGGCTCTTACCTTATTTTTTTTGTTATTCCAAAAGTGACCTCCATTTTTGTGAAGACGAGTGCTTTTCTTTTTTTTTTTAAATTTACGTTAATTTAACATGTTTGCAGGATTTTGCCGACTGCGCCAGTAAAGTTTGCATCATTTGAGTAAACAAGCCTTGATTTTGGCCAGACAAATTTATTAGTTTTTAACAATTAATTAAAAATATGCACGTTACATCACAAAAACAGGACACCTCTTACATAAGTCTGCTTGAGTTCTGATTTACCGCGCACCCTGCTTTGCGCGGGCAACGGATTTCCCCTTTGAAATAATCCCCAAGGGATTATTACACGGCCGATCTGGCATGATGATTCAGAGGAGTCTTACTCCATCCTTATGGAAGTATATGGTATCAATTCTTTTAAAACCAATTCAACCAATGTATAATCGAACCTCCATATTACTCTCTATAACAAAAAAAAATGGCTCACAGAGAAGGAGTTACCCGATTGTAATAAAATATTTTTGACGGGCTCACGCGTCTTTTCATTAACATATCCTTTGGATTCTTTGGGGCCAGAATTAATGGCAACTCTTTTCCAACCAAACCCAAGAAGTGGAGCGCGAAGGAAAGATGCAAATTAGGAAACTTTTAAATACAAGAAGTTAGAGTAAGCGGGGTGGCAATTTGGGGGAATGTTGAGATAATTCGTGATTCAAGCGTGAAGAGGTTTTGGGGAAAGGTTAAGTGACAGCCAACAGAAGTTATCCGTGACAGAGAGCCCTTAGGTCAAGGTGCATACAGTCGGTCGAAAAAATAGTTGAGCACCGGGACCCTTTGGATTGGAAATGGAAAACGACCTTTTCTGAGTTGAAAACCATCGCATTTGAAACGAAAACCATTTCATTTGAAATGAATCACCATCTCGTTTGAAACAAAAACCATCTCAACACCGTATTTTTATTGTTTTGTTCCCACCTTTTCTTTTCAATTGGTTCTTTTTATATGAATATTGTACATTTTTTACCTACTTTTTATCCAAAATTTGCATTTAAGGTTTCAATCAAAAAGGGAAGTTAACACGGCTCTTTTGTATACTATTGTCCATTCCCCCCCCTGCTTTGTGCCCCAACGTTGCATGTAGGGTCTCAATTCATGTTTGAAGCAAAGTAAGAAGGAGATCTTAATAAAAATCTTCAGTCAAAAAATTTTCAGATTCCTTACAAAAATATTTTTTCAAAGAAAATGTTTCATTCCACCCCCAAAGAGACGATTTAGACCGGGGTCATCAACAAATGAAATTTAGGCATCTTGAAGGGGTTTTCAACAAATGAAATTCTTGGTCTGTCAAATGAAATTTATGCATCTAGGTGAGAAAACGGGGGACAAGCCAACTGAACGAGACAAGCCCTCCAATCTTGGTGTGTGAAAGCAGAAGACGACAATTATTAACAGGTAAGTCTAATCTACATTTGATGCATTCCAATCTTTGACCCGAAAAAAGGGGGACCGAGTCGACTCAATCCCCCAATTTTCGGACTTGAAGATTTTGCCTAAAAGTTTTTACCGTTAAGATTGCCAGAATCTGGGAATATTAAACATCAAATCCTGACAGTCTTAACGAAAAATATTTAGCATGCTCTATGAAAATATGACTGAATTTTTGGCTGCTTGATACTGGCCTTTTATACACTAATAAGATCACGTGAAACGATTCCTTTTGATTGGCGAAAACTCATGTTCTGATGAAGTTTAAAAAAAGATACCTTCCAACGTTAGCATATTGTGTGCCTTGAAAAAAAGGGGACCGAGTCGACACTTGTGTTGACTCGATCCCCCTTTTTTTGGTATAATTTTTTTCACTCTCTCACTCTACTAGATGGGCAGTCTGTTTTTTGCTTTCAGCCTGCAGCTTGTTAAAATGATGCAGGTATCACGCAAATCGGTAGGATTTCACAATGGTGCACTCGGAAATGTCATAGTCTTCATGCACCTCGTCGTGCAGGTGGTCAGGCAGGGTGCGGTCGTTCAAATCTAGGAATTTGGGGCAGTATTTCCAGGTTTATGGTAAAAAGTCCTAGCTTTTCAAAACTTTTCCGCTGGTCCGATCCTTTAACGACGATGAGGCTTCTGCTTCCTCAGGCCAGGTGACAAAACTTGCCCCTGAGGCAGAAACACAGGTATTTTAGGGGCACGGATCCGGGCAGGTGGTTTTTCAGGCTGAGCGTCAGGGCCGGCGCTAGGGGGAGACAAGCCGGGCCTCTTCCCGGGGCGGCAAACTGGGTGTAAAATTAACTAGTTTATGAGGAAAATAAACGAGTTAGCATAAAAATTCGAAGGAAAAAAATTAAAAATATGTATGCAAAATATTCACGTTTTTTGTGGAGTCCTAAAGTTTTTTTTTTCTTTAACGAGTATTCATTAGTAGTTAAAGCCATGTTTTCCTACACTGGTCCCATGGGGGAAGGGAGAGGGGTAATAAAGAAGAATTTCGGCATCCGGTTCCTTCTCTTTCAACTAATTTCCTATAACTGTTACTGCCTTGTATACGTGAATTCGGGTACTATTGAAAGAGATAGATTTTGGCAGAGATTAGTGTCAACAAAAGTGATGAAAAGCACGGTCAAGTGTTATGAATGAAAAGAAAGGGGGCAGAATGACCCTGAGAAAAAGACCCTTTTTCGAAGAAAACTGAGGGAATCGTGTCAATTTGACTTCCGAACTAATTCTTTTAGTTTCCTGTGCTTAAACAGACAAGACAAAGTAGGACAACAAAAAAGGTAACAATATTTTCATTTTCAAATTCTTTTCTAGAGTTTTAATGCCCAGGAATTTTAATCATCGCGTAAGATAAAGTGAAAAGAAAAAATTATTTTGCTACATTTGCGCTTTTTCTATTTTATTTATTTATACATAAATAATAATGTCATAAGTTTCGTAGAATATTTTCATGTTGATTAACATTTTTAAGTATGTGTGTTTTCGTAGCTTGAATGTACCCTAATCTTCTTAAAACATTTTCGATTGACATTGTTATTCAAATGAAAAAAATATTATTTTGCCTCTCGTATAAAAATAACTTCCTTAGTCGCTTATAAAGGACGATAGTAGGTCATTTAAAATGCAAAACATCAATGAGCTTTTAAGTAGTTTCATTAATTATTTACCATACATAAAGAATCCTAACAGGAATAGCTCGAAATTGAAATACAACGTAGTTATATTTATTATGATGATTTTGTTTTGTAATCGTAATATATTGTGATAATTTTGTTTAATAATAAATGAACTAGTCTGTAATTGCTAAATATTTAATTTATATTGCTTCAAACGATTAAAAGAATTTTCAAAGAAAAAATATGTTAATTTTACTTATATAGACACTTTTTTTTCTTTTTATTGAATGTAATATGTGAAATAAATATATAATTTTTCTAATCTATTCTAAGACTATTAAAAGTTAGCCATTCTTTTGTAAGATTAACTTATAAAAACTTGAACAATATATATATATATTGCATGCTATTGCCATTTTAAGAGGAATTTACAAGATACCTTTTTAATTAAGATCTTTTACACCAGTGATTCCCAAAGTGGTCTATGACGACCTGCAAGGAGGTCCACGTCAGCAAAAAAATAATTTGGAGGTCAATGAGGTGTAAGTGGGGGTCTAAGTGATATTGACTCTCATTAAACTAAACCGTGAGTTCAATTTTCAAAGAAAATTCAATCAATTGGAAACCAAATTTTACTTATTTAGCAGATGTATTTACCAAATTTAATGACGTTAATTTGCCCGTACAAGGTGACAACATAATTTTTTTAAAAAAACACGAGCTATTTCAGAGTTAAACTAAAGAAGTATAATACTGGAGGTCTGAAATTTTCTCAAATTAAAACAATCTGTCAGCACGTTTTAACCTACGTTAAACTTTAACTGCCTTTTATTGAGATTTTGAAACAAATTTTGAGAATGCTTTGACTATGTAATACCACAGTATAGGCAATGAATTTACATGGTCACATTGGGAAAAAATGTCACATGACAATTCGTTATATGCACCAATGAAGATTTTAAAGTTTAGAAACGGGTTCCAGCAATTTTTGCTTTAAAAAAGCAAACCTGTTACTTGTCCAGAATTATGGAATATCATGAGGAAGTTTTTAGATATTTTTCCTAGTAAGAAGAAGTTTCAGGCAGTTACCTATCTCCAAAACAAAAGAAACTGAACACTACTAACAGAGGATATTTAAGGTTAAACCTCACAAGATTAATACCGCCAGATTCAACCCTCCAATTAAAATCACTTGAATGTTGCTTAGTTGTTTTATTTAACAGTTATTTTATCTATTAACTTTTAATTTAATTAATTAACATATGCTTTTTAAACTTTTAACTCTATACTTCATCAGTTATAAAATTAATTCTTTTAAAGTAGTAGTAGCAGTAGTACTAGCTGTCAAAAAGACATTTAAGTTGATAAATTGGCAAAAATTCAATATTAATTAAGCAGGGTCTACCCCATACCGAAAAACATGGCAAGGGGTATATGAGACAAAAAAGTTTGGGAGCCTCTGTTTTACACGGACAATTTGAAAGAATATTTAATGCAGTCTAATAATTAATTATGTGTATAACTAATTATATATATTACGTGTATAATTAATTATAAATATTATGTGCATAATTAATTATGTGTATGCTTAATTGTATATATTATGTGCGTACTTATATATATATATATATATATATATATATATATATATATATATATATATAAAATAAATGAACAACTACATTTAAACCCTGCCTTCCCTTGATGATTAGTGGCAGCCAGGGGGCACCACCTGTTCTTTAGAGAAGCTTCCCCTCGCTTCGGCCCTGGATCGCTACCGGGAAAAGATGTGTACACGTGGAGTCAGGGAAAGCCTGTTTTCCCTCCTTTAGTCCTTAAGCCATTTTTCTGTAACGATAATGGATGTGTGTTGTTTTAAAGTGACCCCTTGTGTTGTGGAACGTAAGAACATTAAATAATATTTGTTCCAGTAATGAAAAGTCTTCTTCATTTAAACAACAATGAATACACGACATGGGGGATTGTCATTGGCGCCCAACGTTCTAACCGGACCAGGAAACCGGAGATGCTGATCAACGCTTCCTTGAGTGTACATTTTTGTTTTTCTTCGACCAACTGACCACTTGTATGGAAATTTTATGTGTCGCCCCGATGTCAAAGTTAAAGTGCTCGTCTTTCAGAAAATTGTCAGTTTTAGTATCATCCCGATGCTAAGGTGAAAGTGCTCGTCTTTCAGAAAACTGTCAGTTTTAGTATCATCCTGATACTAAGGTGAAAGTGCTCGTCTTTTAGTTGAAAATTATCGGTTTAGTATCATCCCGATACTAAGGTTAAAGTGCTCGTCTTTTAGTTGGAAAATAATCGGTTTAGTATCATCCGGATACTAAGGTGAAAGTGCTCGAAAAGTGAGGAAATAATCCGAAGTGAAATTGTGTTGCTTTATGTGTTATGTTTTGAAGTGCGCGAGTGGTGTTTACAGATATCTGCTATTTTGAAGAAAAACAATCTCTTCCCGAGATTATGTGTTACTGAAATCTTTACCTGTATTTGAACAAGAAAACGGAAATTAAATCTGTGAGTAGATGTAACAAATCTTTTTTTTTTGTACAATATATTGAGGAATATGATCATTTATCTTTTTTGAGATATTAGTATTTGTATATTTTGCTTCTATAATGCAATTTTTTAATTATAATTATTTCAATCTACTGTTGAAAATAATTGTGAAATTCAAATAGTGAAAGATCATTTCTGCTTTCAGGAAGAAGTAACTGATATAACATTGTTGATAAATATGTATTGGTGCATTTTAAAATAATTGCTATATAATAATTTGCTGTAAATAATTGCTATATAATAATTTGCTGTAAATAATTGCTATATTGAGTAAATGGTGAAATTCTTGGTTATTATTATTATAAGGATCTGTTGAATATATATATATTTATTCTTTCTTAAAGTTAAATATTGAAATAAAAGGTAATTTCTGCTATCAAGCTGAGGGGAGAAACCTCATTTAATTATCAAACTTTGATATATGTAATGTTTTTCAGATTTAGATATTTTTATTGTTTAATATATTTCATGAATCGATATATTTATAGCTTTCAAAAAGTTCTATTTGGTGATTTTAAATTTTTATGTTTCTTGAGAATAGATTTGTTTAATTTGCATGAGTCACATCCTGTGATAGCGGAGTACTTGTTTAGTTTGTGTATTTTATTCATTGCATTTTCCGGTGTGTTTTTTTTGAATTACGTAAGGAAGGTTTCATAAAATATATAAGTATTTCACAAGAAATATTTCTTTTTTTTTTTTTAAAAAAAATGAATATTAAATAATCTTATATTCCTAATTGAATCACAGTGGATACATTTAGCTTTTAAATGTTTTGTACTTATTAAGTATATATATTCATAATATATATATATATATATATATATATATATATATATATATATATTTCATAACATGTAATCACGTTTTTTGTATGCTATTGTGACTCATGATTAATTTTATATTTCATATACAGTTGAATTTATGGTATTTTATTTAGATTTTCTGAAGATCTTTTTGTAAAATAATGTTTTGTTTATTCCCTTTATATTGAATTTTTTTCTTTATATGTTTTCTCTGCAGGGAAGGTAGTTGTTTAATGATTAGTTATACGTATCCATTGATATTAGGAAAACCAGTTTAATTTATAACTTCCTGTATACTTTAAAACCTGAATCTAGTTTTAGTTTTAAAGACAAATATGGCTTTTCTCTCAAAAAGGCAAGAAAATAGACCTCTATAATTTAGCAAGTGAGCTACGAGTCTCTGTGACTTTAGAGGATAAAATAATTGACTTACGCGAAAAAATCACTTCATGTACATTCTTTCAGAATAACGAGCAGTTTGTGAAAGAGATGCTCGATAACATTGTTGATGAACGTAAATCGCTTGAAATCGAAGCCTTAAAGAAAATAGAACGGGAGGATAAGTTCCTTGCTGATCAGAGAGCATTTGAGCTTGAAAAGCTTAAATTACAAGCGCAAAAATCCTCCAGCTTCCGTAGGTAATTCTTCTCAAATGGATTCTAACCCCATGAGGCTGGATTTAAAAACAGTCTTGCCCACATTCATCCCTGATAAAGATGACATATCACTGTTTTTAACAATGTTCGAAAGACAAATGAAGCTCCTAAATGTACCTGCCGATTTTTGGGTATCACACTTATTGAGTCCTGCCAAGTGATATTGCAGGTTATTGCAAAGAGAACCGGAAGAGATGTTTAGAAATTATGCTCACATTCACAATATTTTATTGCAAAGGTTCAAACTGACAGCTGACCGTTTCAGAGGCCTTTTTTGCCGACACCAGAAACAGGATCATTCCACGTGGAAAGATTTCTTTTTGAGCTAAGAACCTTTTCGAAGGTTGGCTAAAAAATTAGATATAGATTCATTTGAAACCTTGAAAGATCTTATCATAGCAGATCAAATAAAAAAAAGGTGTCCACCAGATTACAAGAATCATTTCCTAGACACTTGGGAAATACTGAATGATCCCGTTGTGTTAGCTGAAAAGCTGGACTCATACGAAAATGTTAAACCCTCTTCGCAAAAATTAACAAAACTAAGCAACTCTCGTTTTTTCTAGGAACACAGGCAATCCGGAGTTTAGGAAGTCTCACTCATTCAAAGTTGAAAAGAATGTTTCGGGTAACCACAATAGTGCTTTTGCTAACCCTAGCTACATACCAGCTCGGAATACCAACACCGGTTTTCATCCACCTATTTCTTGCTATGGTTGTGGCAATCCTGGAATTATAAAATCGAAATGTCCAAAATGCTCAAAAAAAAAAAAGAGAGTGCCTCTGTCAACTCCATACACATGTTTACTTGTCTTACCTCCCCAGTAGCTCTACTTGACATCGAAGTCTATGAGGCTACAGGCACAGTTTGTGCTGATACAGGAGCCAGCCAGTCACTCGGGGAGAATTAATGTTTAAATTCTTGAGAAATCGTGGACAAAAATTCTCAGAATTTCATCTTGCTATGTGCCTAGCTGATGGTCAACAATCCACATCCCTTGTTCAAAAGCTACAGTACCAATCACCGTAGGTGGACGAACTTTCCAAATCGATTTAATTTTTTTTGCCACATGCAAAAGGTAACCGCACTCTTCTAGGTGTTGACTTTTTAAGGACATCAGGAATCGTAATGGACATGCGTAACAATTTTTGGTATTTTGGTGACAAACCAAGCTTCAGGATACCTTTTTCAAAAGATGTTCCTTTGCCTGTAGACGACAGTCCTGTCGAAATAAATAGTAGTTCTTGTCCCACGAATTCGATTCCCAGTGAAATTCCATTACATAGCAACACTGTTAAAGAAACTGAGACAAATGATCTCCATTTGCGAGAAGAAGAAGGACAGGCCCTAAATGTAGAAGAAAGAAATGATTTGATGGTCCTGCTTAATGAAAGTAAAGATGTTTTCAGACTAGGGGAGAACCAACTCCATTCGTAAAACACTTTATAAACACAGGTGACCACCCACCAGTTTCAACTGCACCTTATAGACTATCTCCAAACAGGAAAGAACACTTAAGGAAAGAAATTGATAATCTTTTGGCTCATAATATTATAGAAGAATGCGAGTCCCCATACGCAGCCCCAGTAGTTTTAGTACCCAAGTCTAATGGAACTGTTAGGTTGTGCATAGATTATCGTAAACTAAATGCGATTACTATACCTGACAAATATCCACTGCCCCTCATGGAGGTTCTTTTACATGATGCTAAGTCTACTGCTTTTATGTCTACCCTTGACTTAAAATCCGGTTATCATCAGGTAGAGGTCAATCCAGCGGACCAGGACAAGACTGCATTCGTTTGCCCTTTTGGTACATTTAGGTACAAAAGAATGCCATTTGGACTTCGCAATGCCCCAGCAACCTTTCAGCGTCTTATGGACCAGTTTCGTAATGGATTGCCAAATGTAAATATCCTGGTGTATTTAGACGATATCGTTGTGTTGTCTGAAACGTTTGAACAACACATTGAGGACTTAAGAATGGTCTTTGACAGACTTAAAAATTTAAATTATGTGCTAACAGAGAAAAATGCAAGTTTGTTTGCTCTCGCGTGAAATACCTTGGACTTTGGATAACTCCTAAGGGAATAGAGGTGGATCAAGATAAAATTGCAGCGATACAAAACATTCCTTCCCCGAGAAACCTAAAGCAGCTACAGTCATTTTTACAGACCTGCTCATGGTATAGAAAATTCATCCCGAATTTTTCAGATATTGCTAGACCCCTTAGCAACTTGTCAAAGAAAAGTACTGCTTGGAAATGGAGTGAAATTGAGCAACAAGCTTTCCAAACCCTCAAACAATGTTTAATAACCCCGCCAATATTGAGACAAGTTGATCCTAAAGCCTTTTATCATCCGAACGGATGCAAGCAGTTACGCCCTCGGTGCAGTTCTGCTACAAGGAGAAAGCCCCACCGATGAACAACCAGTAGAATATGCCAGTAGACTCTTGAGTTCTGCTGAAAAAAATTACTCGACAACAGAGCGAGAAGCCTTGGCTGTAGTCTGGGCCTTAAACAAATTTAGAGGATATATTGATGGGGCAGAAATTACAGTGGCATCTGACCATCAACCGTTAAAGTGGCTGATGAATTTAACATCACCAACCGGAAGATTAGCCCGATGGGCACTTCAAATACAATCTTACAATCTGAAGATTGACTATTTTCCAGGGAAATGCAATTTTATTGCAGATATGCTTTCCAGGCCAGAGTATAGAGATGAAGAAATTTGCGAATTAAAAACTATAATTATTGATTTCCCGACGAGAACTGCTAATGAGCTAAGAACAGAACAATTGAAGGACCTTGAGCTAAAAAAGATAGTTGATTGTTTTGAAAAATCCCAACAAGGGGAGTTGACTTTGCCAATTGGACTGGGAGAGGGTACGTGATGAATCAGGGAGTACTGTACCGGTACTCACCTCATGCTGAAGTTGAAGAAGCTCAACTAGTTGTCCCTACTCATGAGAGAGAGAAGATATTAAAATTGCACCATGATGCTCCCACCGCTGCACATTACGGTGCTGATGGTACCTTTTCCAGAATTTCCTCGAAATATTACTGGACTGGTATGAGGAAATTTATTGCTGATTATGTGAAGAGCTGTTCAGAATGCATTAGATACAAAGCCACGAATCAGAAACCTGCAGGTCTTCTGCAGACCCCTGTTCCAACTCAACGATTTGAGAGCATAGCTATTGATCTTTCTGGTCCCTTACCAGAAACGACCGAAGGTATGAAGTGGATTTTCATAGTGGAGGACTACACAACAAAATGGGTAGAGTTATTCCCATTAAAGCAAGCTACTGCTAAAGAATGTGCCATGACACTTCTAAATGAAGTCTTCCTAAGATACGGAGTGCCCCGTAGACTAATAAGTGACAATGGGACTCAATCTGTGAGTGCGGTGATGCAACAGTTATGTTTTGTCTTGGATATCAATCAAAGTCTCATTCCCGTATATCACCCACAGGCAAATCCAGTCGAAAGGAAAAATAGGGATTTGAAACCTCGTTTGGCAATGATGGTAGGTAACAACCATACATTATGGACTGAAAAGCTACCATCTATTAGATTTGCACTGAATACTTCAAAATGCGAGTCAACAGATCACACGGCAGCATACCTAACCTTCGCCAGAGAACTACGAACTTTGGACCAAGTAAATACTGATCTACGGTCCGTCATCCATAACGATAATTTTGTGCCTGAATTTACACCTATTTAAAACGTTTTGAAGGATACATGTCACAAATTAAAGAAAACATTGAGATGAGTCAAGATCGTCAAAAAACATATGCAGATAAATCACGCAGACCAAGTCCTAACTATAAAGTTAATGATCTGGTATGGGTAAAACTTCACCCATTAAGTAAAGCGAGTCAGAACAGGAGTGCAAAACTCATGCCTAGGAGAGACGGGCCGTACATTGTGCTATCCCAGAGATCTCCCACTACCTTTATAGTAGCCAGTTGTGACAAACCTGACGAACCTTTAGGTGTCTACCATACATCAGCTTTAACACCCTTTATGAATGGCACAGAGACCCAGTCTCCTGTAGTGCCTCTCAAGAAAAGAGGAAGGCCACGCAAACAGCCATTGGTTCCTAGAGGTACTGCCGGAGAGAATGCCATAAGGTCTGCTAGTACACCCCCTCGCCGAGACGGTCTTCGGCGGTTTAGGGGAGAATGTAACAACTACATTTAAACCCTGCCTTCCCTTGATTAGTGGCAGCCAGGGGGCACCACCTGTTCTTTAGAGAAGCGGGAACTCGTTCCCCGCGCTTCGGCCCTGGATCGCTACCGGGAAAAGATGTGTACACATCGTGGAGTCAGGAAAGCCTGTTTCCCTCCTTTAGTCCTTAAGCCATTTTCTGTAACGATAATGGATGTGTGTTGTTTTTATTTAAGTGACCCCTTGTGTTGTGGAACGTAAGAACATTAAATAATATTTGTTCCAGTAATGAAAAGTCTTCTTCATTTAAACAACAATGAATACACGACATGGGGGATTGTCATATATATATATTATATGTATACTCTCTCTCTCTTAGTTATATATATTATGTGTATACTTAATTATATATATTATGTGTATAATTAATTATAAAAATACATAAAAATGTATAAAATACCTGTAAAATATTGTAAAACGGTTCTGTATGCTACTAATAAAGTTAATCAAAATGCATATTTTGAAAAATTTAAAAATTGAGTTAATAAATTATCTGCAGTTTAATATGGAAGAATTTTAAGAAAACATTTAAAAGACTTAAAGATTTTAAACCAAAAAAAAATACAAATATTTTTAAAAATACAAATTCAATACAAAAACATCCTTTAGATAAATAAATTGCAAAATTTCAGGAGTGAATTTTAAATTTCGAAAGACGATTATTAAATAGATAATTAATTTGAATATATAGTGATATCAAAATAATATAGAATTAGCAGCCCTAATAAGCAGACAACAATGACTTGAAGCCTGAATAACTTCGAAAACATTTTTAAAATTAAGTTTCAATCTTATTAAACTATGTTTTATTTGTGATTAATACATAAAGGCTTTATGTCTCAATCGTTTAATTACAATGAATACAAATATAAAATACTTCAGAACATAACCACTCATCCAAGACATAAACGAGAGAATCTTAATCAGTGTCCCGTAGAACACTGGTGCACTAAAAATTAAAAAGTCGATGTTTTCAGTGTGCAATAGTTTTTATTTACTATTTCATTTTAGTATTATATTTCTCAAAAATCCTTTAAAATGTATTTTTCCTGATTGTGAAAAGGATTAAAAGCGTTAGTATGTATATTTAAGAAAAAATTCTAGTAATAATAGGTTCCAATCTATGGCCATATTTAAAATCTTTAGAAAAGGCAACAATAAGAATGTCAAAATTATGACAGAAATTTCTTATAAAAAAACAACAGGAAAAGGATTAATTAAAGTTTTATTGATACAGAACAATAATTAATGTGGAAGAATATAAGTACTATTCTTTTGTTGTGTGTGTGTTCCTAGAATAAAACTATTTAATTAAAGTGGAAGCAAAATGTGCATTACAGAAATAAAAATATGATGAACACAATTTATAAAGTAGATAAATGATTTCAAACAAGATCGTTGAGAAAGCCAAATAGACGCATTAAAACCACTAAGGTATCAAGTAAGAGGGATATACGATGCTTTACTTGCTGTTTGTAATAATTCGAAGATTGACAACTCTGTAAGAGTTGAGGCTTCTGGACTATTAAGTTGTGTTAAACAATTTAAATTCTTATGCTGCATTGTACTTTGGTACAAAATCTTAAATTGTATCAATCCTATAAGTAAGCTCTTGCAGACAGAAGACTATGATTTACCATCTGCTATGGAGTTCTTGAAAAAAATCGTAAAGATTTTTCAAGGATCTTAGATTGGACATAGCCTTAAATGAAATGCTTTGCGATGCTCGAGAATTCCGTGACAAAATTGGCATCCCGGTTAATTTTGAGCTCACCCAGCCACGTCATAGAGTTCGAAGAAGGAATGTTAATTACGACTATGAGGCACGAGAAGAGCCGATACAAGATCCTACTTTGAAATATAAGACAGAGTTTTATTTTTTCACATTAGATAAAGCTATCAATACACTTGAACTCAGGTTTGATTTGATCAGTACCATTTCCAACTTTTATACAATATTTGTGATTTAAAAGATACTCCTCAAAACGACGAACTAAAGTATTGTAAAAATCTAAAAACAGTGTTAATTGATGGGAATTCGTCGGATATAAGCGCGCTGGACCTGGCAGACGAGATAGTAGCGGTTTAGGCTTTGCTAAATAAAAATGAAAGTCCAATCGAGATTTTAAAATTCGTATAGAACCTGGATTTTGCTCCAAATCTCGGTATAGTCTTAAGGATATTGCTCCACAACTACCGAGGATCGGATAACGGCTAGACAACAACAGCCATTGAACAAGAACTGGCTGAAGAAATTAGTGTTAAAGAAATTATAAAAAATTCTCAGAATTATAAGTGAAAAAGAAACGCTTTTAAGTTTAACTCTTGGTATAACTGTATTTTTAATATGTAATTAAGTTTTAATACTTAGTGGTTCTATAATTTGTTTTAGTATTTTTTAATATCTTTTTTTATAATTATACACTAGAAATGACTTTTTTTGTGTGCAACCCTAATTTTAATTTAGTGCCCAAAACAGAAAACAATAAATTAGTACTTTTTGCTAACCAAAACATCAACATTATTGATAGCAATTTTTTTTGCTCTCGTTTTATTTTACCACTAATCGTGGAAAGAATTTAGGTTATCTCTTTTAATTTTTGTTATAAAAGAGCGGCATTTTACCTCTTTGCCCGGGGTGGCGAAACTGCTAGAGCCTGCCCTGTGAGCGTTCATTGATGTACCTGTTGGCTCGGCTGTCTTTGGAGGTCGTGATGAAGTTGGAGTGATCCACCGTGATGCAAATCACTTCCGGGTCTTTGCCATCCTCCGGAATGCTGGCAATGGACAGTTCAATAGGTACAGGTTGGCGACCATGGTGAAACACGTTGGCATGAGCGAAAAAGGCTGATGAGATATGTTGCTGAGTGAGAATATTCTGGCGGCTGAGCTCTCGCCTTTTATACTCTGCTGGGTCACGTGAATCTTTTCCTATTGGCTGATGCTTTCTAAACTTGAATCAGTGTAGCCAGACATCTATTACCAATGCTTTGCAACCTTGAAAGAAATCTTTTTATTCAGCACAAATGAGACGTCACAACTCAAATGTTCCACAATACAGATGAATCCAATCTTGGTGCACCATTCAGATATATCAGCTGAAATTCAGCTCATTCAGCACAAGTTTTTAAAATATGCACTCCGATCTTACACAATATTTCGCTCGAAAAAAGGGGGACCGAGTCAAATATTGTGTCGACTCGATTCCCTTTTTCCCGACCAATGTCCATTTTTTTTACTGTGTCAATACCGTAACTTTGTAGCTCCATTCAGCATGTAGCTTATTAAACTGCTGCATGTATTCGGCAAATTGGTACGATTTTACCATGGTGCAGCATGAAATGTCCTCTTCCTCGTGCACACCCTCATGCATGGGGTTAGGAAAGTTCCATTGCAAATGTCTTTGAATTTGTGTGGCGTCTCCAGGGAAATGGCAAAGGGTCCGAGCTCTAGATAGAATTTTTGTTGCTCCGTTCCCTTGACCACCATCAGGAACCTGTTGCCTTGGGCCAGCTGACTAAACTTGCCCCTCACACAAAAGAGCAGGTATTCCACGGGCACACTCTTGGGTAACGGGTGGTGTATCAGACGAAGACGGGCATTCTCTTGGCAGTTGGATCTAAAATCTTCGGGCTTGGAAGTCAGCCCGGCATGATTCACGGTGATGCAAACCACTTCGGAATCGCTACCATCCCTGGGAATGGTGACATTGGACAATTCGATGGGCACTGGCTTGCCATCGTGAAGAAACACGTTGCCATGAGCAAAATAGACTGGTTGACTCGAGACAGACATGTTTGAGAAAAGCAAAATGATTCTAGCGGCTGGCTGCTTGCCTTATATATGCTCAAGGTGCGTGACGTCATATGGCATCCCATTGGCTAAAGCCTTTTCATGCGAGTGCTGCACGTGTTTTTCCAAAGCCCGCTTCCAAGGTTGGATACGCACCATGCGCCAAGGGTCATTGTCGTCTCGATGCATTTCTTAATCGTCCAAACACGTCAACCATTTCAAGTACACGTCTGCGACTCGAGTGCAGTCTGTAAATTCCAAAATATACGCATCCATATTTTGAGGTTGATATACATCCCAAACTCGGTGAGACGGACGACCCACTTGAAAGAATCTCAAATCGACCCTTTTGTCCCACGTCAGATCCAAATGACTCGTAAATACAATCACGGTTTTTCCAAACGACCGAGGAATGTGAACACCATAGTTGGGTTCAAAAATGATGGTATAAGGATAGGCTTGCTCGTAATGCGTGACTCGATCCGGCCACCAACCCAGATATCCAAACACAATAGTGGTGCGATGTCGACACTGGTCCAATAAACTTTGTACCGAAACCCTTTTTTTTTACATACTCTTGTCTCCAAGCTTGGTATTTTTCGGACAAAAAATGAAACAGGTTTCAGGCAAAAATAAAATTTATTTACAAAAAAAAATATTTACAATATTTACAATAAAAAATCATTACATGCAAGAAAAACAATAATTGTGTACAGACAGATTCAAGGGTTTAATCACTTTAAACCTAGTGGCCTTTCTCACTTTTTTTTTCAATCGGGGCATGGTCAAGTCCATGGGTGTTTTTTGTTGCTCTCTGGCCAACCCCCAGAACGAATAAGATCATTACTCTCGTCAAACAGGGAAGGCACCGTGTCAAGCACCTGGGATTCTTGGGTATGGGGCGGGGGTGCTTGAATCCTGTCAGTAGTGAACCCAGTTTATACTCAAAAACGAAAAATTTAATAAAAACAGCACAAATTCAACATTTTATTTCAGCGAATTCCATCAACTCCATTTTTTTGGCTCGTTGCCAAAGACAAAATACAAAAGTAGCTCGTTCAAAATATTATCTGGTGATCGCAAAAACGAGTAATTTAATAACATTACTATGTAACCCTGACACCTTCCCCGAGAGTCATATTAGATCCAAAGATCAAATATGGCTAAAAAAATCTAGGGTAACACGTTACACCCAAAATAAAACACTGTTTAGTCACTATCTTAATATTATACATTTACATAAAAATACTCAACATTAAATTTTACACAAATATTCTTCTTAACTTAATCATCTAACAATAAAGCTAAGAAAATGTTTAAAACCTAAATTAATCTTAAATTCTTCTTAAAGTTCTTATTTAATTATAGTTTACATTTACAGTCTGGATAGCGCATCCGCATTAACTAGTTTAGATCCTTTCATGTGGCTTGCTTATATGTCATAGCGTTGTATGGTCAACGCCCACCTCTGCAATCTCGGACGTTGGGGTGCAGCACTAGTGAGGAGAACTAGATGATTATGATCGGTTAGTAAGAAAATCTTTGCTCCACACAGTAAAGTTTCAAATCTTTTTAGAGCCCAAATAATAGCATACACTTCCCTTTCAATTGTTGACCGCTTTTGTTGGCTTGGGTTCAGTTTCTGGCTCCCAAAAGCTATGGGATGAATGTTGTCTTCTCCATCCAATTGACCTAGACAGCATCCGACCGCCGTCTGAGAAGCATCCGTATGCAAGTAGTACGGTTTCTCTATGTCTGGAACCTGTAACTCTGTAATTCTACATAGTGTTGTCTTTAACTCCTTGAAAGCATTTTCAGCCTCCTTGCTCCATGGAATCTCATTAGGGACTTTCTTTTTAGTGCTGTAGCTCCGTCAATGATAGAGCAATTTTTGCAAAAAGTTCGGAATATACTGTCTATAAAAATTGCACAATCCCAAAGCACTTCTCAGTTGTTTCTTGGTCGTTGGTGCCTGTAAGTTCTGAATCGCTTTTATTCTTTCTTTGTCAGTGGAATGTCTACCTGAACCAATGACATGTCCTAAGTATTTAACTTTTTGTCTTGCAAACTCACACTTTCCTAAATTCACTGAGAAGTTAAAATGCTCCGATCTTTTGGAAACTTCTTCCAGATGATTTAAATGTTCTTCCCACGTCTCAGAGAATATTGCTAAGTCGTCGATATATGCACATGCAAAATCAGAAATAGTTCGAACCACTTTAGACATGGCTCTCTGGTAGGTTGCAGCAACGTTTCTTAACCCAAATGGTAACACATTCCATTGGTACTGTCCTCGATGAGTTCGGAAGGCTGTTAGATGTTTGCTGCTGTCTTCCATTGGTATAGACCAATATCCTTTCAACATATCTAGTACAGTAATGAATTTTTTCTTCCCTACTAAGAAATTCAACTCCATCATATTCTGCATTGGATATGCGTCCGGTACGGTAAGGGCATTCAAGCTTCTGAAATCTATGCATAACCGAATTGTTCCGTCCTTCTTATGAACACATACCACGGGGTGTGCTATTTCACTTACAACAGGTTCAATCAGCCCTAACTCTAACAATTCGTCTATCTGCACATCTACTTTTCTCTTTACGTTTTCTGGTATCATAAGTTTTGGGTTTCATCGTCTCCTCCTCAGTCTTCAGTTTTATCGCATGTTCCTCAACTTTAGTTCTTTTTATTTTTCCAGAAAACAACGTCCTGTGTCGATGTAAAAGATACTTTAGTTGAGTTTGTTGCTTCTTAGATAAGTAATCCAAAGTCACTCTGTCCAATGCTTCTTCATTCTTCTCAGGTGCAGGAACTGTTGGCGTTTCATATATCTCACCGAATTCATCATCAATATGATAAACAACTCCAATCGTTTTAACTCTCGCTCTGTATTCTCTGATCTTGTTAACATGCAGCAATCTCAAATTACCTCCAGCCATCTGCAAAAAACATGAATTTGGTTTTACTCTTTTAACAACTTTAACTGGACCTGTCCATCTAGCATATAGCTTATTCGTCGAATCAGGTATCAAAACAAGCACTTGATCTCCTGGTGCAAATTCTCGATGTTTCTTTTGCCTGTTGTAATATTTAGCGTAGCTACCTAGTTGCACGTCACTTGTTAACTTTGCTTTGTGGGTTGCTACTTCTAACTTTTCTTTTAGCTTTTTCAAATAACTCTCTACTGATCCCTTCATATTCAGAGGCAACAACGTGTTCCCAGTCCAAATTGACTTCAGTATAGACAACGGTCCTTTCGGATCTCTTCCATACATTAGTAGAAAAGGTGGTAACCGGTAGTTGCGTTTGGAACTTCACGATAAGCCCATAGTAAAAACGGTATATGCCTATGCCAACTTTTTCCTTCCTCTCTGATAATGTGGTGCAACATGTTCTTGAGAATTTGGTTCCATCTCTCAATTAACCCGTTTCCTTATGGATGGTATGGTGTTGAAAACGCGGACAAGCTCCTAAAATCTTCAAAAACTCTTGCGTTAAACTGGCCGTAAAATTTGTTGCATTGTCCATTACGATCACTTCTGGAATTCCTGTTCTACTGAATATTTCGAGCAGTGCTTCACACGTACTTTTAGCCGTTAATGACTTGAGTGGGATTGCTTCCAGCCATCTAGAATGCTGGTCCATCAAACAAAGTATGTATTTATGTCCTTGTGATGATACTGGATTTACAGGACCAATTAAATCAACGTTTACTACTTGGAATGGCAATTCAGTACGAGACACAGGTGTAAGGAACTACCGCCTGCACCTGGCAACAGGTCGAACAAGAGACGATATAGAGAAGAGGATCTGGCAACGAGAGAGGAGAAAAGCTCGGAACGGGAGAGAGAGAGGGTGACGAAGAAAGCCGGGGTCGTGAAAAGTAGACACGGCTGAAGGATGTATCTTAATCTTGTAACATCTCAATATATTCTTTATTTTAAGAAATGTCCCATAGAAGGTGTGGAATAAACAGTGGGACAAAACCCTGTCTGCAGTTATTTTCAATTCACAATGCGAACACGATCAGAAAAGAACCCACGAGTTTACACTGGTGTCAGAAGTGGGATGCAATGGAGCAAAAGTTAAAGGAACAAAATATTTCAAATTGATCGGTGTTCGTACTACAAAGTTGTGAACAAAAAAGGTCTAGTGGACATTCAGTTTGAAAGAAATTTTTTAAGAAGGAAACGGAATCCTGCGGTGTATTTTCAAGTTGATGACCACGTGGATCCCTGGAATTCTCTTGCAGCAGTTTCAAGTGAAAAATCATGATCTTCATACAGAAATTTGCTATCACCTGCCGAGTTGGGCTATGGAATAAACAGATGCCGTATTTTTCTTCAGTTTCTGATGAATAGAGTCGTGATCTGAAAAGTGTTCAAGTACAGAAACCGCGTTCATGTCGAGGTAAGTGGCTATTGTTCCCCTAAGTTAAAATATTGTGTGAATATTTAAAAGAGTAATGGGATGCAGTCATATTTAATTTGTTTTTTTAAAAATAAAATAGAAAAAGCAGATATATCTGAAAAAGAAAATTTCATTGGTTTATTGCAATATTCTATGTTGTTGGATTATTGTGTAGATGAAATAAGAAAATTGTGTACTTATTTTTTACCTGGAAATGATAGGGTATCATTTTAAATGTTGTAAAATATGGTATTTAGAGTTCTAGTGTTAAACTATAATTTTTTTTTTATCATCATTCTTTACTGTTTTGAAGTTGTCTCAAAAATTAAAATCTGGGTATAGAAAGTGTTTTGCATAACAATTCAGTTTGCAGAATTTAAAAAAAAAAAACTAGATTAATTTATCTTGAAATAATGGTTGCGAAAATGTATGTTTGAGTGGGTGAAAAATATCCATTAAAAAATGTGCATATGTATTTCAAGTAGACGGACTTCCTGTTAAAATGTTGTAAATAAGAGATTTTGTAGGTTATTTATGACTCAGAATATGGCATGTGTTTTTTTTTGAATATATTATATGATAGTTTTTCATTTAAGTAAAAGTGTTGCAATTTGTCAGTTCGTTGATAGTTTAATGCAATCTGAGGTTATTTCCTTTGCTCGCAATTTAGGATGTATATGTATATTGGTTTTTTGTTTCCTGCATAAGATTCTTCTTTTAATTAAAAAAAAACTAAGAGTAGATTTATGTGATTTGAGAAATAATTCTATGGTAATGTAGCTAAAGTATGTTGTTAATTGTGTTTTTTTTTTTTTGAAAAAGGTTCTGCGTTCTGATTAGTAATAAATAACTGTGTCTCATATAAGTTTTATTGTAAACATATTTCGAATTGTGTTTCTGGAATTTGAGTACTCTTAGAAAAAAACGAGTAGAATTTTTCTTGCTTATTAAATATATAGTACTAGGTCATTTAAGTGTTTGTAGTTAAATTTGTCAGAAGGTAATTTGGCATTAGGTTTAGCTTGATTAAAAATGGCATTTCTCATTAGAAGTAAGAAAATTGACTTAATTCAATTAGCGCGGGACTTAGATGAGTCACCTGATCCGTCTATGTCTAAAATTGTTTTAAGGGATTTAATAATCTCTAGTAAATATTACAAGGAGGAAGAGGCAAAAGAGTTATTGGAAGTTATTACAGCCGAAAGATTAGAGACAGAACAGCAGCAAAAACTAAAACGACAAGAACAATTATCAATTGAAAAATTACGCTTGGAAATGAATTATCTAGGAACGCTAATCAGAGTGCTAATCAAAATAATGGTCAAACCTCACGTGTAAAATCTTTAGATGAAATAGTTAAAATGGTTAGGCTGTTAACTGTAAAGGTACCCAATAAATCAGACGGGTGGGACTATTTTTTTTTTCTAGTCTTGAAAAGGCTTTCGCTAGTGAAATGGTTAGCGACGAGTTAAAACCGAAGGTTTTGTTATGCATGTTAGGAGACAAAGTGTCAAACTTATTAGTTAACCTAGGCGAAGAAGAATTAAAAGATTACGAATCTTTAAAACAGGTTGTACTCAAGGAGTATGAATCATCACCCCAAAAATATGTTTAGAAAATTTTAGAAAGGCCAAACGTAACTCTGACAAAACTTTCTCTCAGTTCGCGCCCCGTTTAACATTGATGAAAATGGTTATACTACTGTATACGTAATAATAAGAAATATTTGGACATTTACACTGATATAATTGACTTTTATCATCTGTTAAGAGAAGCGAATGATTTTGAGTCAGTTAATCAACTGATCGTAGCAGATAAAATGTTTGAAATGTTGGATTCTGAAACGGCGACCCATATTGGTGTGCTCCAAGGGGAAGAATGGTACAAACTCAGGGACTTGGGCAAACAATGTGATATATTTTATGCTTCAAAGGGAAATCCTACGATGAACCTAAGAGAGCTAAATGGAATGATAGTGAAAAGAGAAGTTTTAATGGTAGTTGGGGTAAACAGCCATTTGGGGAGAAAAAAGTCAGATATTTTTTCTTCTAGGAAAAAACTTTGATAAAGGTCAAGTAACTGAAATTAAAAAATTCGCTTGTTTCACCTGCGGATCAGATAAACATTTTAAGCGGGATTGTCCGAAAAACAAAGAGGTAGATAATAAAAGACTTAATGTGAATAAGGTGTCAACGGAAGGGACGGAATTGGTAGATGGGACGGTAGCTGCTAGAGTTGATTTGCTAGGTAAAGTCATTCCTAGGGGGCTATTGAAGACAAATTAAGTAAATTAGTGAAAACATCTATCAGTGTAGATGGGAAATTAGTTCATGCTTTAGTGGATTCTGATATGGAAATTACTGTTATCAAGAAAGACTTAGTTCCTAGAATATCGGTTGAAGGAGCTTCCACGATTTATTTGAAAGGTATTTTCGGTCCAGCGGTTAAATGTCCTTTAGTATATGTTCCAATTGGTCTTGCTACCGGTGGCCAGGTTAATGTGGTGCACCAGCAAGTGTTATGTGCTTTGGCAGAAGTTTTGGTAGAAGACGTGTTGCTTCCACCAGAGGTTTTGGATATGTTGGGAGGAGCCTAGAGTGAAGAGAATTCACTGGCTCAAAGCTCTCAGGACCTGAGGGTTGACTCAGGAAATGTAGATGAAACCGAGGTTTCATTGGGTATTCTGCCAGAGAAAGCACAGGAACACATTGAGGATTCTCAAAGGAATATTACTTCATATCGGAATGAAGTGGGAACATTGGGTACTAAGGATGAGGAGGTGACCGCTGAGATGGATAAAGGAAGCATGGTGGCGGATAGTTTTCGTTCCAAACAGGAGTGTTGTGCCGAGTTAGCATTGGCTTGTAAGTATGCTAAGGAAGGCAAAGGAAACTACTACGAAGTAGATGGGTATCTATTTCGTAGGGATAAAATACTCGGGGAGAGTATTGGGCAACTGGTAATTCCGAAGTGCAGAAGGACTGAAGTGTTGAGACTAGCGCATACTTCAGTGTTCAGTAGTCACATGGGTCCCAAGAAGACGCTTGAACGAATCAAGTATTCTTTCTTTTGGGAGGGTCTAAGGGCCAATGTGAAGAAATTTTGTGAGTCATGTAAAGAATGTCAGCTCACTCGATCGGTTAGGATTAAAGACCGATCACTCATTACACCTATGGCAAGGCCTGAATTGCCATTTCAGGTGGTGAATATGGATCTGATAGGTCCAATTGATCCGCCATGCTCAAAGGGACATACGTATATTTTATGTCTGGTTGATCAGCACACTAGGTGGGGCGAGGCCCACCCGTGGTAAGCTTTGTTAACCCGTGAAGGTAACCCGTGAAGCTTTGTTAAACATATTTTCGAGAACTGAGATTTATCTTTTGTCGAAAAGGGAAGGTTTTGTAGAAAAGAATAGCGCAGCATCGTGGGTCATGGTACTGGATTTGTGGAAGTGGTATTTTTGTCGTTCTCTCACGAAGAATTATGCCGCATGCTTTATGTCGTTTGGAATTTGCATGACTAAAAAAGTGAGGTTTAAGATTGAATACACTTCTTATGGATGTAATTTAACGGCTCAGGTTTTAAGAATGTTAGAGCAGTTTGTTATATCTCGAATAGTCGATATAGACCTTCTGATGCAAATTTGGAAAAATCGTGTAAAACAAATTAACTTTGTATTAGAATGGGGGAGATGGGTTGGGTCGGAAATCATACCGGCCAAAGGCAAATTAGAGCCGTAGGAAAGTTTTTACTGTGGACTTAATATGGATTTAGTGAACTCATTGAGCATTCATTCATGAGTTAATGAAATAAACATTGTCTAGATTAAGATAAAAACTGTAATGTATATATTTAGTGTTGTTTTTTTTGTATAATGTGTTTTCTATGTTTCTGTTTGCAATCCCATTACAGTTTAGATCTTTCTGGGAACATAGTCACTTATTTTAATTGGGTGAACTATTTATATTATTTCATGTGTTTGTTTAAAGGAACTATCACTAGAATAATCATCGAAACTATTGACTGTTGCAATTATTGTGTGTTCTGTTTGTGAACTTTCTGTTTCACGGTTTGTGATTTTCTGTTCCTGGTGTCTGAAATGGTAAAATCAGCCACAAGGGGCAAATTTTACTCTTAGGTGGGGCGTGTAAGGAACTACCGCCTGCACCTGGCAACAGGTCGAACAAGAGACGATATAGAGAAGAGGATCTGGCAACGAGAGAGGAGAAAAGCTCGGAACGGGAGAGAGAGAGGGTGACGAAGAAAGCCGGGGTCGTGAAAAGTAGACACGGCTGAAGGATGTATCTTAATCTTGTAACATCTCAATATATTCTTTATTTTAAGAAATGTCCCATAGAAGGTGTGGAATAAACAGTGGGACAAAACCCTGTCTGCAGTTATTTTCAATTCACAATGCGAACACGATCAGAAAAGAACCCAAAAGTTTACAACAGGTGTTATCGGAATTTTGTCAACCGAACGAATTACTTTTCTAAGCTGACAACCATGACAGGAACTACAATATGCTTTAATCTCCTTTACCATCCCTGGCCAATAAAACGAAAATTTGATTCTCTGAATTGTTTTATGAGCTCCTAGATGTGCTCCGAATACTTATTCATGCGCAATTTCTAGTATTTTTCTCTTCCTCATTTCAGGAATAACTAACTGTTTTATCCTATTTCCGCCCAATAGCTCTTCATGGTACAGGATATCATTTTCTATCACATATCCTCCTTTGTTTCCCCTTACAAAATTCCATGCTTCCTGAAGAGTATCACAAATCTGTTGCTGTTTCTTGAATTTTTCTGTGTTATTTCCATTCTCCTCATCATATTCTGTTATAGTTGGCTCTTGTTCTTCCTCTTCAGTATTTACACTCTCATCTAACGATTTTTTGGAGGAATCTGATCTTAAGTTCATAGCGGCTGTAAATCTGGGACTGTATATTCTTTCTTGTTCTAATAATGCTTCATAAGTTTCAGTATCCAATAATATGTCAGTATTCAGCCCCTCCACAGTTGCCACCACCATTTTAGTTACTGGCGTAATATACCCATTCGTTACCAAAACCAATATCCACTTCTTTTATGTGCTTTGTAATCTACTTCCTTCCCCACTACACTGCTTTTAAACACACTAATTTGTTCACCTGAATCCACTACAGCTTCATATTCTGTTCCACCATACGAAATTTTTACTATTTTAAGATGAGACATTTTTAGTTGAACTGCGCTGCATTTCTTATTTTCTCTTACAACTTCGCCGTTGAATCTCGCTGTGACTACTTTGCTTTCATCCTCAACTACTTTGACTTCTGCCACTTGCATCTCAGATACCTTTACCTCAGCAACTTTACCCTCGGTCTTTCCTCTCCCGTCTTTCTTATCCCTGCAAAATTTCGCAAAATGTTCTACTCGTCCAATATTGAAACATGTAACTGGTTTTTGGAAAGAATTTCGCTTATCATATCCACTGCGGTTGTTTAATTCTTGTCTATATCCTTCACCAAATGTATGACATCTTCTGTTGCACATGCTAAGTTTTTCCCGATAGGAATTTCTATACGGTTGAGACAAAGTAGCTTTGGTGGCCTGGTTATATTGCCTTGCGTTTTCATAATCATCTAACTTCTCAGTAAGATCATCAACTGTAACAATTCTACTTCAGTCATCAATAAAATGTTGCTGTATATCCCTGGAAACCTGTTCCTTCATCTGCTCTACAATGACAAGTTGTTTCAGCCTGTCAAAATCGTAGATTTTTAGTCCCGAAATCCACTCATTAAAATAGTTCGCCAACTCAAATCCAAAATTTCGCCAAGTGTTCTCGGCCGATTTACAATGCCTCTTAAATTTTATTTTAAATGCTTCTGGACTCAATTGAAATCTTTTTAATAACATACCTTTTATATGTTCATAATCATTTGTCTTTTTTTCTGATTCCCTGGCAATCAAATTCGCCATTTCTAACGGCAATAGTCCAACAAGATTCGTTACCCAATCTTCTTCCTTAATATGTACTCTGTGCGTGTCTTTCAAACAGTATTAGGTAAAAACTTATATCACCTTCTTTGGGGTCAAAAGTACGCATTAATTTTTGCAATCCAACTGGTACGTGTTCTTGTATTACTTCATTCTGAGAATTCCTCTCTCTCCTAAACCCATTACTCATCGTCGAGGCTTATATCTTCAAATTCTCTAATTCATCTTCTCTTTCTTGGCGCTTTACTTCATCTTCTCTTTCTTGGCGCTTTATTTCATCTTCTCTCTCTTGGCGCTTTAATTCATTTTCTCTCTCTTGGCTCTTTAATTCATCTTCTCTGTCTTGGCGCTTTATTTCATCTTCTCCCTCTTGGTGCTTTAACTTATCTTCTCTCTCTTGGCGTTTAATTTCATTTTCTCTTTCGCTTACGATTCTGTGTAATAATTATTTCGCTAACACCTCTTCATACTCCTTACTTGCAACTATCAACTTTTTTAAAGCAGGAACTTTCATTTCTTCCGTTACAGTTTCTCCTAATTCTTCCGCCAAACACTTCAAATCTACCTTCAAAGCGCTCTTCCTAAAAACGCCATTTCTCATCCACTTGTAAAATAAACTTCCTCAACTGTACAACTTATTAACAATTTATCAGAGATTCAAAATTGTTCACTTACTACTAAATGTTGGATATAATTGAAATTCCCACACTTCAGCACAGTTTCAATGTCGCCAAGTTTCAAAACAGTTCACGATTCTTAATCTTGAGAACAATTCAAAATCCTTTCTTCAAAACAGTTCTACATCCTTAATCTTGGAAACAATTTGAAACCCATTGAGGCTTCCCCGCACCAAATGTCAGTCGTGAACCCAGTTTATACTCAAAAACGAAAAATTTAATAAGAACAGCACAAATTCAACATTTTATTTCAGCGAATTCCATCAACTCCATTTTTTTGGCTCGTTGCCAAAGACAAAATACAAAAGTAGCCCGTTCAAAATACTATCTCGTGATCGCAAAAACGAGTAATTTAATAACATTACTGTGTAACCCTGACAAATCCCTTGTTGCGAGCAGTTTCTAAATACGGACGACATGATCTGATCTACTGAAGAGTCGTCCGTAAGGGTCGGCTCCAAAGTCTCGACCACAGATGGTAATTCGACACGTGGATCTGGTAAAAGAATCTGCACCGGTGGCTGAGTTGGATATGGTAAAAGGAGCTGCACAGGTGGATCTTATCTGCATAGGTGGATCTGCATAGGTGGTTGAGGAGTCGTCAGCTCAGGTGTCACTGGTATCTGCACAGGTGGATCTAGGATCTGCAAAGGTGGTTGAGGTGGATCTGGTAAAAGAATCTGCGCAGGTGGTTGAGGTGTCGTCAGCTCAGGTGTCGCTTGTATTTGCACAGGTGGTATCTGCTCAGATGGTATCTGCACAGGAGGCTGAAGCTCTGGAATAACCACGGGTTGAGGGGAGGCCAAGGTAGTTGAAGGTCTGTCGATCAACACAGGAGCCACAGATGGTCTAATGATGGGTGTGATAAATACTCTGGATCTCTTTGGAAATCTCATGGAAGAAGGCCCTGGCTGTTCTCTTAAAGGTCGATTTTGTCTCTGCAAGTGCATGAGCCGGGGTAAGAGGAGGTAGCTTGTAGGTATTTTGATCGTACCGTTTACTTTTTCTAAAATACCCCAGGTTAAATCCGTTCTCAATGAGCTGGGAAGAATGGTTTCGGGGATAATGTCCAAACCAAACACAGTCTTTTGAACCGTCAACAAGATGTAACGGGTTCCAGCCGGGATCAGGTATGCCGTGTGGGGTTGCAACACCTTTCGATGATAGAGCATCTATACGAACTTTATCAAACCTGCCGCCTTTTTAGGGAAATTTAATTCCTCCTAAATCAACTCCAAAAAGTCTTCCTTGTTATGCAGATTAGATTAAGGTCAAACGAAATAGTAAAGTTAGAGCAGTAGGAGCTAGATATTGAAACATTAAGTTATAGTGAATTTGAATTGAATTTTTATTGTTGGAGATAATTTAATCTCATGAAGAATTGAGATTTCAGCGGTAAATATAATTTCATATTTAAAGTCTCATTAAAGTTTTAAGAGTGAGATTAAAGTTAAATGTTCAATAAGAACGTTATTAAATATAATTCTGGGATCTCTTATCGTGGTAATTTCTGCGTGATCGTTATTTAATAAATTAATTAATTGGATCATTAATTAATTAAGTTAATTTAAAGGATATTACCTTTAAAACCTCATAATATTAGAAGTAACTGTTAATAAGTTTATTTTGATTCTATTTGGGAAAGATAACCAAATAAAGAAAGTTATTTATAAAAATGGCTACTGGTTCTTTTATGACTCATAATTATTCTAGTTCTCAAAGTGAGGTTCCTAGAGACCTTCACAGAGCATCTGATCAAATGGCTCAAAGCTGCTCCTAAACAATTTGGGATTGGCTCGACACCTGAGATTGGAAGAAGGAAATTCATAGATCAGCATGGGGACGTTGGTCGTTTGAATAAGGTGAATCTCTTCAAATTTTACCGTTCGGAAGCTAAAAGTAAAATCTTTTTTCACAAAAAACATGTTATTATAAATATACACCATTCTCTTGTCAGTGTTTTTCAGGGGTCTATAGGGATTTCTCAAAAGTCCCTTGGAGATTTTCTCCCACAAGACATCATCGGGCCTGAATTCGTTCACGTACGCTTGAAATTATCCACCAGGGTCTTTTTTGGGACCAATTGTCTTTACAAAACAAGACAAACACACGTTTCGTGTTGGGTTCCTGGTAAATGATGCAAGCACGGACTTGGCCCTGCCAAGCTGCATATTTCAATGCGTCTGGTTTCTCGGGCAGCGTCACGGGCACCACGGTCGTTGAAATGTGCTTGGGGAAGGCATCGATTTCGTCCATTGTGCTGGCAGCTCGAGAGGCAACTGATGTGAAGCGTCGAGACGATTCTTTTTTTATACTTTCAAACAGGATGTGGGTGGAGCCATTAGTAGCCAATCACGGATGATGAGTATTCGAGCCAATCACGAGTGAAAAATGTGATTGATGGGTTGATGCGGAATAGCACACATACCTTGCACTGCAGTCCAACTATGACATATTGTCTGATTACAAAACGGACATTGCCCCAGCTCGCGTCCATTTGAATTTAAAAGCATCACAGGGTTTCTCTTGAATGGATTTGAGGAGCTCCGATTCGCATGGATTTCCTTAAAATTTTGTTTAGAATGTTGATCGGTGACACAAATGGTACCTACATTGAGATAGTGTAAAAATTTAAACAGTTCGTTTGGACATTCCCGATCCATGGCATACGAGACTACTCCGTTGGTCAGCGTGAAACCATTGTTCTTAATACACAACACGGGCAAACCTTGGCTGTGGAATAAGACGTGGGAATTTTCCTGCGAAGTGTGCATCAATTGCTGTACATAAGGGGGTCTTCGAAACACTCTGGGTTTGAAATCAGGCGCCTTCGAAACGGGGGTCTAAAATCGGGTCTGCGAAACAACCTGGGATCTCGCGTCCTTCGTTCCTGATTTCGTCTTTTCCTAAATTGCGTAGAACGTTCTCGATGAATGATGGAAGCAACCTTCTTGATAGCTACCTTCTTTACAGGTGGTAAAGTAGAAACCTCAGGTGACTTAGAAACAATTGATGGCTTGGAATCCAAGGGGAAATAAATCTTTCAAAGGTGACCCGGGAACCCTAGATTGTTCCATGGGTGGTAAATTTTTCATAGGGGACTGGGGAACCGTAGATTGTTCCATGGGTGGTAACAAATCATAAATCACATCTTGAGATGGTTCATGGGATGGAGAAGCCACTGGAGTCGGTGGCAAAGGTAAAACTGGTGTTGGCACACTGAACATGTCAATAAAATCATCATAGTCTGGGGAATTCTTTTTGCAGGAATGAGTATCATGAGATGAGTGGGAGCTTTTTTAAACTCTACTCTCAAAAATATTTCATTGCTATAAAAAAAATTTTATAATAAGGTTATAAACATCTTCCATGTATGTTTCATTTTTGAAAGCCATCAACTTTGTTCAGTCTGAAAAATTTGCGAGTGAATGAGAAAGTTGAGAGACAGCTGAAAGAGGTCGAAGTAACCTTTTTACTCGACTGTTCCAACGCCATGGATTGGAAGAGATTCTGTCCGCTCTTTTCCCCTGTAATATCCTTTTCAAAATTTTATTTTCGCGTAACGTACCTTGCAATTTAGAGAGAGTTTCACTCATTTTCTTTAGTTTTCCACTCTTGTTCCTTGGTTTTCAAGACGTCATTTTCCTTCTTCCATATATCTTTTTCCCTTTGAATCAGGTCATTTTTCGCTTTCATCTCGTTGAGTTTGGCGCTTAATATCCTTTTTTGGTCCATGACCCACTCTTGTTTTACTTTCTTAATTTCTTTCAGCATATTTTGTTGTTTGCGGGATAATGCGTACATTTCGTCTGTAATCCATTGAAACAAACAATCGTTTCCGTGGTTACCCTGTTTTAAATACAATTACTTGTTACGGTATAGTGTCACGTACAAGGCAGTCTCTTCCTCAGTCACCTCGTATCGGAAAGGAATCACGCAGTTTAAAAACTTCCAGCCCGTCACGTGGATTGGTACATTCCATTTCAAATGAACTCATGAGTCTGGTAACATTTTGGTGACCTTTTCCCAACTGGAAGCATTTTTATTGCCCAGTTGCTCCAACAGTAATTTTTCTATCCCTCCTGGAAAGAGCGTAAAGAGAAAGGCAATACTATGCGGATGCAATGGCCGATTGATGTGAAAATGGGATAATTGCTCCGGATCCATCAAGTTTTCGGGAATTCTACCTCCATCACATGACGACTTTGGTTGACTCATGTAGACAATGCTCCGCACCATACGAAATGCATTTTTAATCTTGAAACATTTCTTGGCCTGACCATTCGAGGGAAACTCATATAACGCACTTTTCCCTTCCTAATCTCTTTAAAAGAATTTTCTTGCTCGCACGCTAAAATCATGTGCCGATGTTGTATTTTACCCCTCTCGATCTCTAATCCATCGTATAGACACCAAAAGGGTAAAATGACAAATTGTTCCCGGATCACTTCATTTCCTTACAAAATGTATCAAAATTGTTGTGTTTAACCATGATGTGAAACCAGACCAAGTCTCCTTTCAAGTAGCGCTGAATAATACCCCACACATCTTTTCCCAAACCATTGTCAAATTCTATCCCTTCTTCCCACAAGTCGGGTTTTTTAAACACTGAATCGTAAAAACCTTCCCTCACTTTGCGACGACCATACATTTCCCAAGGCATGTGTTGAAAGTGCCTACAATCTCGTCAATCTCCTCAATTCCATCCTCCTCCTCCTCTGAGAATGCACAGACATCTTTGGCATCCTTAGCGAAACGTTCCAAGCATAACAGAACATGATTGACATGGCCAGGACGATTTTTTTGCCCATGTTTCCAATTTTCGTTTCCAAAACAAAACACACGTTGCTTACAAAAATTTAAAACATGTTTCTGGGACGCGTGCTTGTGATAAAAAGGACCCAAAGTCATTTAATCCCGTCACTGAAGGCAGCATATTGGATTGTTTGAGAGTTGGTTTGAGTCTCCTGAAAAAGGTCCTGCCTGACATTTAAGAGAATTTGTGATATTCCAACTTATAAAGATCTTGTCTGAATGATATATTTTTTAAAAAGAAATGTGTTTTTTAATATATGTGTGTTTTGTTTCCATTTGGGTTTTTTATTAGTCCTTCCTCTATTTGGGTTTTTTTATTTATCCTTTCTCCATTTAGTTTTTTTGTCCTTTCTCTATTTGGGTTTTTTTATTCATCCTTTTTTTTCCATTTCCATGTTTCAACGACTCCATGCGTTTAAATGTTCAGCGGGATTGATTTGACCGACCTCTGATTACCGTCTTAGGCTTCCATGCCTACTACAGAACAACCTCAAGAGAAGGAGCCTCAGTGTGGAAGCATTAGACTTAGACGGAGATCCGGCAGATAGGAGCACATAAAAAAATCAGGTTGTATTGTCCTTTTTTTCCGTTTTCTTTCTGACAAGCAGTCAGGTGTTTTTGCATTACCAAGTCGAAATTTTTTTAAGTATATTATTTGTACAAGAGTTGACACTAAGATGTGTGCATTTTTAAAGTCAGAAAAATGAAACTTTTGTACATTAATTTTTTTCCAAAATATGGAAACAATTGTTTCGGGACATTTGTTTGCAATATCTGACTTGAAGGTTCTGCGGGAATATCTAGCATTGTTTGTTATATATATATTGTAAATTGTATGTATGTCTGTATATTATTAAGCCTATTTATATGTATATGTATATTTTTAATTCGCATCTGGTGGCTTGGGACGCGGCGTAGTTAGGCAATACTAACAATAACATTTACAAGCGCAGCATGCATGAAATGGGAGTTTTTTTTAAAGAGCCAGATGTATTAATTCATGTATTGTAAAATGATGTGTGAAATGTGAAAATGTATTTGTGCATAATGTTAATATTTTTTTTCTTCGAAAAGATATTAAAAGAGTTCTCATTTCAGGGTAGCTGACCCTGATCATTGTACCGTAGGCAGTAAAACTTGGGTAAAATAAGACAGTAGGTTACAATGTTTAAATAGTTAAGTAAAGCACACGGCCAGGTTTTTTCACTGTGGTTTTTCCCTCGGTCCATAGCCATAATTGGGTGTGCTCTAGAGAATTTTAAATATCTAAATGTCTACGTCAAACTTTAATAATAAGCCAGTGTTTCTCAAACTTTCAATACTGGCAACCCAATTTTCAATCATAATTTTTGTCGCCCCCTGTACAACAATAATGTATTTACTGCAATAAAAATGCACTTTGAGAGAGAGACGCTCAAGTTACAATACGATCTTAAATATAAACCGTACACATTAATACGATAAGTATATTAAATTTTGTATGTGTAAATTTAAAGTAATATATATATATATTTTAAGAAAATTACTTAAAATACATATTACTTACTTATTATTATGTTATTTTTCTTTCTCTAATTTTTAAATTGGAACGGATCGCTAAATGATATATTTAATAAAAGATTTATTTCTTTCAGCTTCCATTTCTCAAAGTTCAAATGTTATTAGAAAAATAGTCTAGTCTATGTTGTTCTCTATCATATCCATCTCATCTGGCATTATCGGTTACGTTTGCGTGATTCTGGGCAACCTATCAGACGTCTGCGCAAAACATGTAAAAATGCTTTTCCTCGTACAATTCCAGTCAGTTTTGGTCGACTAGATACTTCTATAGCTACCGAATCTAGCTTGAATGTACATTTTTTAATCTGTGCGTTAATTGTAATTCACGGTAATTAAGTATTTACGGCAGTAGATTAAAACAAAATCATACATACATTTTTAAGTCGAAAGCGAGCATTCGACGATAATAAAGGATCAACAAGTACACAGACGAGCATGGTTCTGAAAATTAAATCTAGGCAATATTCACAAAAATACTTAAATTTTGGATTTACCACTACTGAAGTAAATGATGGGGAAAAAAGCCCCAGCTCGTTATGTGTTAAAACTTACAAATCTGAAGAACAGGATGTGAAAGTTGTTTTTAAAACCATGTAAAATCATTTAGCCATGTTGGCAAAGAATTTTAAAAAGTATTATCTGGATGAGGACAACTTGGTAGCAAGTTACGAGTGTATTAGGGATCTATTTCAAGATACTCCAGAAGGGCTCTCAACTTCCGAAGAATCAATCTTTTCACATCCAGTAAAAAATTAAAACGCAATTTTGTAATAAATCGCTCTTTGAATTTTAGGTGGAGGATGGATTTTCTGTACTGAAAACAAAAGCCCTATTACCATTTTCAACATCCTACCTTTGTTAAACCGGATTTACTGCGGTGGCCGCTTTGAAGACAAAATATAGATCTCAGCTAAATATAGATAAATAACTCAGTGTCAATATCTGATATTAAACCTTCCTTTGAAAAGCTTTGCTCTACAAGACAAGCCCATGAAGGTCACTAATAATTATTAAACTTATTCTTAATTTAGTATTAAGAAATTATTTATAAAATACCTTCTTCAGTACTGATACATTAAACGTATACTAGATGAAACACCGGCTCTTCGCACGAGTTCATTTTTTCAAAAAATAAAGCATTATTCTTGATATAATAGCTGAACTGTAAGGAGCGTAAAGCTGCGTGCACGACATTGTGTACAGAAATGTAAAATGATTTTTTTAGATAAATTCTATAACTGTAAATAACTGTTTAAAAGAACTGTAATTTTAAACCTCACAGAATTAGCATTTAGAATTAATGTTAAATAATCAAAAAGAATATAAAATTCCGATGAAGAATAATTGTGTTACTTTTTAATATTTAAAGCGAGAAGACATCAAAATGTTTTAACCCGGGAGAAGATGCGCACTCGATACTAAAGCTTGTGGTAGTGCGGGGGGACTCAGTCACCCCAATAATTTGTTTATAATTATTTCTACTGTACACGATACAAATCGGAATTCCAGTGAATAATTTAATTAAGAGAAAGTATATACTTCCTGGCTTTCAATGGCTATTCAATTTTCTTTGCTGATTTGAGAAAAAAAATCCAATAAAACTGATCTAAAATGATTCAAAAGTGCAAGATTTTAATAAAGGACGCAAATCAGAGACACTTTCACTAATATTGCAGAAATGTTATTCGCTGGCAAAGCTGTCATATTTTGTTCAAGTTATTGTAGTTTTAATGAGCTTTCATCATCGAGGGAGTGAATATTAACGTCGCATTGTTAAACTACACGGTTCCCTAGTGATCCTTCTCTATTTTCGACCCTCTTTCTTGTAATTTCAATTCATCTTTTTTTCTTTTCCCGTCTAGACCACAGATTTAAAACGTTGTTTGTCGCAGCTCAGCCAAAATTGTCACTTACGCCATAAAACCTTACTTACTCACTCACGCACTGTTAAGCTACACGAGGGCTTTTGGAGATGGACCTCGTAATTTTGAACCATGGACAAGTGACGAGGACGATACATGAGCTGGCCTCTTTTAACTACCACACCACTCAAAGAAGAGGACGTTTGAGCTCTCGACAGATTTAAAGTGCATCTCTCCCATACACGGCGGGTCTTTAGTGGTACTGGAGTTTAACTCGTGACACCTCTGGTGACCAACAAGTAGCAAGTTGAACTTTTCTTTCTTGTGTCTTTTTGACGAGGCGAACTGAACCTTGTGGTACACTTATGACTTCATATTTTAAGTTGATGGAGTTCTTTAGGAAGCATTTGAAAATTTTCCATTTCTTTCATATTCATCGCGTTTCTCAATCATGAATAATATGCATTCTTTCAGCAGGTTCTTCTGTTGCTTGATCGTTTTCAACTTCCTTCAATAGAGATCACAGATGCCCCGTGCCACCGCTCCCGAGTTAAAAGTGTATTCAGAAAGAAATACGAATGAACTAAAAAGGATTATGACATTTTTCACTATGCTTTATATGTTTGAGAATACTTTTAAAAATATAAATCTTGGCCAAATAATCCTTCAAATCATTCAATTCTTTTCCAAATATCGTAAAACTCTTTATTATTTACAATTTCTCTAAGCGAAAAATAAACGCATGAAAGATGGGACGGGGCTAATGTAGAACTAACCATACCAGTACGTTTGAAGGTCAATCAAATGATCAGCAAATCATTATGCTGCCTGGCTGAAAAGTGAATCATGTCTTCCTTTTCTTTTTCTACAACTAATGTACAGTATTCCAATGCTAATTACAGTGATGAATTGTTTATCTTCTTAGAATTTCTCACATGGTCTGGGTTTCGTTTTTTTTAACGAGTAATATTTTATGTTAAAACATAATAAAAAAATCTCAAATTGAGGAAATGCAGCAACTTAAACAAAATGTTTTTTTTCTTTAATTTGGTTTTGGGATCAAAGATAACTATTTGATGACGGATAAACGCCAGATGATAAACATAAATTGTATCAGTGTTTTTGTGTATTTTCTTTTATTATGGAAGAAAGTATTTTGTTTTACTTCTCTTTCTGGTTATTTTTTTAAAAAAATCTTTAAATTTTCGATATGCTCGCGCCCCCTTGTAGGGTTATCGATCCCCCCAGGGGCGCGCCCCACACTTTGAGAAAAACTATAATAAGCAATTTAAAGCGGAGCTTGTGATCTTTTTTTCTTTTCTTTCCCTTAGCGTAGGAAACAACTTAAAGTGCCAGATAGTTAGGTATTTTAAATTCTTAAAGACTGAAAATTCAGTGTTTTAGAATATCACTACGTAATTTATTTCAGGCCATTTTAGACCTTCGAATAAATCCCGTTTTCTTCTTGGAGAGGATTGTGAGGAATCTGTACGGCACTTTATCACTTATACTCTTAGGCGTCTATGGGATTGTAAATTTGCATATATTTCCAAACAGCTCTAAAAGAAGAAACTGGGATATGCAAATTAATTAACGTATTTAAGGAGAGCGTTGTAAGTTAATAGTAGGCTATTACGCCAACAGATAGGTTGATAGTGTTTTATGGAGGTTTAAGTTGAATGTGTGATTAGCGGCTCGCTAATCATTAAGCAGTGATCTACAATTGGAAAATTTATTACGCCAGGAAAGTGAGGTAGTAAAAGGAAGGTAAGATTTAAATCTAGATTATCGGCTCATAAGAGTATATATATAATAAAGTTAGTGGTAATTTAATGAACGCTACTAATTCAAATTGCGTGTGTCTCTCGATCCTCTTATTCCGGTAACCCCGCTCGATATTGAGTTTAATTGTTGAATAATATATTATTTCGTGATTTAATTTAATAGTAAGGGTCAATCACATTCACGTAGACATATTGATTAATCTTTGTAATTAGAAGGTTGATAATTGATTCAAGTGAATAAATATAATTTGTTATTATAAAAATGTCGTCTGGTCGTTCTTTGCCTCAAATCAATCTTGGTGTCCAGGGTGAAATCCAGGGGTATTCTCACAGCTTCCTTTCTATTAATAAGCGCTTCTGCTACTCCATACACACCCTTGGTTCGAAAGAAAACCGACACATGTTTGAACAATTGTTTATTGACAGAAATTTTATTTACAGGTTGCATGATGAATCCATCATTACCCAATGTAAAGAGAGGATGATGGTTGGGCACCAGCAAAATAATGTTTTTGGAACCTTCCGGGATTTGAGTCTTTTATTGGACTATTGATGTTCAATGGGCTTCTTTCCAAGGAATTTGAAATGAAAGGTGGGGGGATTCATCTTGGTACACTTGACACAACGAGTGATCAGGGGTGGAGTACGAATGCGTTACGTCACCTCGACTTCATTCACTAAAAAATCCATCAAAGGTGGTCTCTCATGAGGTCTTTCAGAAGGTTTCTCAGAAGGCGGACTTTTCACATGAGGTTTTGCCCTCAATAGCGCCACCATCTCCAAAGATGTCTTGGATTGCATCCGACACATGTCTTGCACCTTTTCGATAAAGTCTTGGGCCCACTTTCTCACCAAGACTGAATGGGGGACGGGAGAGTCTTGAACGTGGAAGACGGAAGACAATTTGTAGCTTTCCACAAACAGGTTGCCTGGGTTCTCCACCAGAGCCAAACCCGCATTGAGATTGGTGGCCAAACTCGTGGCCAACGACGACAATTCGGCATTCAAAATGTTAAACATCACATCGGGAGTCATGAGCTTTGACTTTTGCGTCAAGACGGGATAGGGCTTGTAGACCGGCAACACATTTTTGCCTTGAATCACAAAGGTGTCGAAACGTTTGGCAAATTTGTACGCTTTGGATCGACCGAGGAGAACTTCAACGTCCACAAGTCTAAAGTAGATGTTGCCATCTTTACCAGCCATTGCAGCCAGAGGATAGCGTTGATTGGGCAAACGAATTTTGAAACACATGATTACTCAGAGTGATGAAGTCGGTCGAGCTTTTATAATCTCCACAAAATAATTTTTTTTTACATTGTTGTGCAAATTTTTTTTACAGTTAGAGTGGAAAAGTTTTCCATGCTTCATCTCACATTCTGTGAAGAATTTCCATAATGTTGTGGAAAGCCACTTTTGTCATAGTTGTACATCCTCTGCCAATTTACGCTATTTTGGTTCGTCATATGCATGGCTCAGGGTAAATATTCTTTTCCACTCTGTAAAACTTCCTCCAATGTTGCTTCGGTGGGTTCGCCGGGCAACATTCGTTCTTGAAACACCATCGATTCCAATAAAACGTAGATGGCACAATCATGGGGTGGCTCTTCTCCCTAACCACACACTAAGCAATCCTGTTGACAAAAGCACGGTTCCGAAGCGACTGGCATGGTTGGCACGATCAATTGGCAACGATACACTTTCAAATGGCACGATCCATTGTCATGATAAAAAGTCAAGATGAAATGAGTATTGCAGAAAGGTAGTAAGCATATAGTGCTCTATATAGAGATGGTTTTCGTATTGAGCCATCCCTTACGACGACTGGATCCAATTGTTTCCCAATAAAATATTTCTCGGGTTCGTCAAATAAATAATAATAATTACAAGTCAAATAAATAATAATTTTAATGCACTTTCCCTGCTATAGATGCAATCTGAGATATGAACTTCATCACTCTGAATAATCATTTGTTTCAAAATTCTTTTGCCCAATCAACGCTATCCTCTGGCTGCTATGGTTGGTAAAGATCGCAACATCTACTTTAGACTTGTGGACGTTGAAGCTCTCCTCGGTCGATCCAAAGTGTACAAATTTGCTAAACGTTTCGACACCTTTGTGATTCAAGGCAAAAATGTGTTGCCGGTCTACAAGCCCTATCCCGTCTTGACGCAAAAGTCAAAGCTCATGACTCCCGATGTGATGTTTAACATTTTGAATGCCGAATTGTCGTCGTTGGCCACGAGTTTGGCCACCAATCTCAATGCGGGTTTGGCTCTGGTGGAGAACCCAGGCAACCTGTTTGTGGAAAGCTACAAATTGTCTTCCGTCTTCCACGTTCAAGACTCTCCCGTCCCCCATTCAGTCTTGGTGAGAAAGTGGGCCCAAGACTTTATCGAAAAGGTGCAAGACATGCGTCGGATGCAATCCAAGATATCTTTGGAGATGGTGGCGCTATTGAGGGCAAAACCTCCTGTGAAAAGTCCACCTGCTGAGAGACCTTCTGAGAGACCACCTTTGATGGATTTTTAGTGATTGAAGTTGATATGGCTTCACGCATTCCTACTCCAAACCTTGTGACGGGCTCACGCGTCTTTTCTTTAACATGTCCTTTGGGTTCTTTGGCCCAGAACTAATGGCAACTTTTTCCAACCAAATCCAAGAAGTGAAGTGTGAATGAAAGATGCAAATGAACAAGCTTTTAAATATCGGAACTTAAAGTAAGCGAAATGGCAATGTAGGGTAATGTTTGACAATTGATGTTAGTTTGTGGCAGTTGATGGTTATTATAGTTCGTGGTTCAAGTCTGAAGGAGTTTTATGTGACGTAAATAGAAGTTATTAGTGATTGAATATATGAAGGTCAAGTTGAACACCAGTGCATACAAAGACAAGATTAAGCATAGGACAAGATTGATAGTTTCTCCAAGTTATAATAAGGTATGATTGATTATTTAATATTAGAATCAGGGTTTAGGCGGTTCATTTATTGGTAGTGGTCTGAATTAGATTAAGTCTTATTATAAATATATATATTGTGTGTTGCGTATTTTTCATTGTAGATTCTCTCACATTAACTATTATAATTTAAATTGTTAAAGGTTTAAGTTGAATATCTTAATAAAGTCATATTAAGATAATGTTTGATTCTAGTTCTTTCGTTAATCCTATGCCTCTAGCTCACGCTGATACTTCGAGAGATGTTCTTCCAAGGGGAGGAACATCACAATGGTGCCCAACACGGTTTAATCTATATGACCCGAGATGAGAAACGCGAGAGGGTTTAATGTTTGGCCAGAAGTGTACTTTTCTGGGTCTTAGAACGTCACTGAGTTTCACTGGGGCTGTTCCAAACGTCAAGGTTGGAAACCATAAAACGTTCATCTCAAAATAATCATTTGAGGTTGGAGCGCAGCAGCCTTCTACCATGAATCTAGTCTACTCCGATGAGAGAAACCACTTCCTCATTCTCTACTATAAAAGCAGAGAACACTCCAAATCCCATGAGACATGGAGGACGACAAAGATTTCCAGCTAAACTTTGCCGTGTACCAAAGGGGCGATCTTGCTGCTTATCTCAATTTTATGATAGCGTTTTGAGCCCTGTTGAACACCTTGAAACCTTCCAAAGTTTCCCCATCTAACCTCGCTAATCTGTTGCGACCCATCTTGCCATATTACGAGCCTCACGACATTCCTTCGTTTAAGAGTTATTGTTATTTTGAACTTAGGGACTTATACAGTGATTACTTAGAAGAGGAGGCCGTCAAAGGAAAAGAGGCTTTTATTCAAGCCATATGGACCATGTTTGCCAAACCCTGATTACAAAATTAGGCAAAAAAAGCTTTGGAAAAGTCACCCTCTGGACTCTATTGGCTCAAGCATTGTTGGATGAGTGTTAGGGACAGGAAGGGCCCGAAATTGTTTTTCAAGTGCCAGGTCTGTGTCCCATCTGTCTGAGTCCAATGCATTGGCCAGAAAAAAGCTTTCACTCATCTCGTGATTCTTACAAAAAGGAATTCTCCAGAGTATGATGATTTGGTTGACATGTTCAATTTGCCAACACCTGTTTCACCTTTGCCATCCACTCTAGAGGTTTCTCCATCCTATGCGCCATCTCAATATGGGATTTCACCCATTGAAAAATCTGTGACTCTCTTGGAATATTCACCTTTGAGAGATCCACCTAAAATAATTGCACCTGTAAAGAAAGTAGATTCCACCATTCAACGACGACCTCGATCTAGGGATAGATGGCTATGAGATCTCTCCCAGACGGTCGTACCCTAGGGTGTTTCGATGACCCCTTTATGCAAATATATTCCCCCAGGAACATGCTCAAGTTTTTTTCCACACTCAAGGTTTGGCCGTGTTGTGTCTCCGAGACCATAGTTTCACGCTCACCAATACTGTCATCTCGTATGCCTTGGATCGTGGGTATCCGAATAAACTATTTAAATATTAACATTAACTCAATGTCTGTACCATTTGTGTGACCAACCAACGTTCCAAGCAAGAATTTAAAGAAATTCAAGTGAGTTGGAGCTCCTCCAGTCCTTTCAAACGGTCCCCGGTCATGCTTTTGAATTCAAATCAACAAGAGTTGAGAGAATGTCCATTTTGCAACTAGACGCAATTTCATCGTTGGATTGCCGTGCAAGGCACGTGTGAAATCCTCCACCAACCCATCAATCCAATTTTTCACTCGTGAGAACGTTTGGCTATAGGTAGCTCCACCTACATCCTGTCTGAAAAGTATAAAAGCGAGATTTGTTTCCACACTTTTCATCAGTTGCCTTTCATCAATCAGCACGATGGACTCTATTGATGCCTCCCCGAGCACATTTCTACCACCGTAGTGCCCGTGATGCTGCCCGAGAAACCCGATGCGTTTGAATATGCTGTTCGGCAGGGCCAAGTTAGAGCTGGTATCATCTACCAAGAGCCCAACGCAAAACGTGTGTTTGTCCTGTTTTGTAACGAACATTGGCATAAAAAAAAGACGTGGTTGGACAATTTCAAACGGGCCGTCAGGGAGGCAAAGCATGCGAATGAATTTAGACCCCACGAAGTGATGTGGGAAAAAACATCGAAAGGCATGTTGATAAATCCAGATAGACTGCTCAAAAATACCGACAAGAGGATGATTTACATTTATGGCAACATGTTTTTTGCCAAAAAAGACTTTACCTTTGGCTTGCGAACGATGAAATCCCAGAGAGATTCACTTTATTCAAACGATGCATGTGCCCATGTTGATCTACGAAATGCCAGCCTCCAGTCTCTAGTGCCAATCCCAACCCAATGTGATTAGGAGACGTTTTGAGCCCTATGACTAAATGCTCTACCATCGAACGATCCAGGACACGACAAATCCGATCCCGGCTGGAACTAACTACATTGTGCTGACGGTTCAAAAAACAGCATTTGGTGTAGACATTATCCACGAATATCTTCTCCACCAGCTCATTCAGAAGGGATTTCTCATGGGGAATTTACGGAAAATGAAATATTTGATCAAACACCGTACAAGATGCCTCCACCTACCCGGTTCATGTACTAGCCGATAAGCGACCTTTGGAGGAAAAGTCCATGCCTTTCTCCAAGAGATGATTTAAAGTGCGCATCACTCCCGTCTTTAGACTTGTGTCCAGACGTTCTCAACCCTAGCCTCAACCTGAGCTACTGATTGCATAGCCACCTGTCCCAGAACCTATACAGATTCCAGAGCCACCTGTCTCAGAGCCTATGCAGATTCCAGAGCCACCTGTCCCAGAACCTGAGACACCAGTGCAGATTCCAGAACCACCTGTCCCAGAACCTGAGACACCAGTGCAGATTCCAGAACCACCTGTCCCAGAACCTGAGACACCAGTGCAGATTCCAGAACCACCTGTCCCAGAGCCTGTGCAGATTCATTTTCCAGAGCTGGAGCCGATCTTTAAGGATGCTGTTTCGCTCGACCAGCTCATGTCCTTCGTATTTGAAGAGGAACCAGCACCCCCAGCCCATACCCTAGAACCCCAATTGCTTCACATGGTACCATCTATTTTTGATGGAAACAATGATCTCATCTCATTCGTGGATGAATTTGAAAGGGAGTTGGGTATGGAGCCCCTGCACTTGAGAATGCCCAGACTGGACCATTGTGTAAAAGAATCTATTGGATTTAAAGCCATCAAACCCATGGATCTGTCTGTCGATAGTTGCCTGTAGCTGATTGTATATATATTTGTTGTAAATAAATAATTAACCTGAAAATACGTCTGATTTTTTTGTCAGAATGGTTTAGGTACAAAACTTGTTGGGCCAGTGACGACCTCGCACCATTATCGTATTCGGAAATTGGGGTCGGTGGCCGGATCGAGTAACGTATTACGAGCCAGAGTATACTTACACCATCTTTTTTGAACCCAACTTTGGCATGCACGTTCCTCGTTCGTTTGGAAACACAGTCATTGTGTTTACGAGTCATTTGGATCTGACGTGGGATAAAGGAGTAGACTTAAAGTTCTTTCGAGTGGGCCGTTCTTCGTCTCGCCGAGTTTGGGAGGCATATCAGCCTAAAAATACGGATACCTACACTTTGGATCTCACGCACTGCACGCGACTGGCGGACGTATACGTGAAATGGTTGACGTGTTTGGACGATTGGGAAACGCAACGAGGCGAGAACCTACCCTGGCGTATGGTGTGCCCCATCCTTGGAAACGGGCTTTGGAAAAACAGGTGGAGACCTCACATCAGAAGGCTTTGGCCAATGGGATGCCCTCTGACGTTACGCTCCTCGAGCATATATAAAGCAAAAGCCGCCCTTCTCTCTCAGATAAAGCAACATGTTGAGTCAACCCCCCTATTTTGCTCATGCCAACGTGTTTCATCACGAGGGCAAGCCAGTGACCATCGAACTCTCCATTGCCACGATTCCCAGAGATGGCCGCGATCCCAAAGAGATGTGCATCACGGTGAATCTTGCCAGGATCCCCTCCACGCCCAAAGAATTGCAATCCAGCAGTCACGAGAATTAACGTCTTCGTCTGGTACACCTCCCGTTACCCAAGAGTGTACCCGTGGAACACCTACCCTTTTGCAGGAGGAACAAGTTGAGTCAGCTGGGCCGAGGAGGCTTCGTGGTGGTTAAAGGAACGGAACACCAAAAAATTTTCCAAGAGCTGAGAGTGCTTGGCCATGTCCCTGGAGATGCTGCCCAAATTTAAAGAAATTTGCGACGGAATCTTTCCCAATTCTTAGCATGGGGATTTGCACGAGGGAGGGGATGTTAAGTACTGCACCATGATAAAATTTTACCAATTTGTCAAATACCTACAGTAGTTTAACAAGCTGCAGGTGGAATGGAGCCATAAAGTTTCAGCTTTGTAAAAAAAATTGGACCGGAAAAAGGGGGATCGACTCGGTCCCTCTTTTTTTGGGTCAAATAGTATACCAAAATTGGAATGTTTATAACTTGTGCTGAAGGTTGATGAATGAAGATTGGATTCCCCTGAATTGTGGCAGTGGGACCCATACAAAAAACTTTTTTCTAGGTTGCAAAGTATCACAATAGATGTCTGGTGATATTTTTTCTCAGCCAATAGGAATCGATTCACGTGACCCAGCAAAGTATAAAAGGCGAGAACTCAGTAACCAGAGACATTCTCACTCTGAAGCAGCATGTCTCACCTAGCTTTTTTCGGCCATGCCAACGTGTTTCACCATGGTGGTCAACCTGTACTTATCGAACTGTCCATTGCCAGAATTCCGGAGGATGGCAAAGATCTGGAAGTGATTTGCATCACGGTAGACCATTCCAACCTCATTACGACCTCCAAAGACAGCCGGGCCAACAAATACATCAACGTACGCCTCAGCCTGAAAAGCCACTTTCCCATATCTGAACCCCTCGAATACCTATCTTTCTGCGTCAGTGGCAAGTTTTGTCATCTGGTCCAAGGAAATCGAGGCTTCATCATCGTCAAAGGAGCGGACTAGCGGAAAATTTTTGAAAAGCTGGGACTTTTTACAATCAACCTGGAAACGCTGCCCCATTTCCGGGATTTGAATGACAGAACCCTACCTGACCACCTACATGAAGAGGTGCATAAGTACTATGACATTTTCGAGTGCACCATGGTAAAACGTTACCGGTTTGCGCGATATCTGCAGCACCGTAACAAGCTGCAAGCTGAATGCAAAAGACTGACTGAACAACTAGTAGAGTGAGTGAAAAAATATACCGTTTAGGAGGAATTTAGTCACATACACACGCACTGAAGATTTTTATATATAAAGATATATATATATAGCCTCATAATCATAAGTACCTCAGTCAAAAATTATGTTACTGACATTATGTACAAAGTTTATATATTCATTTCTATAAGCATAACTTTTAAAGATAAATAATTTATTTAAAGTAATTAATTAATGCAAAGTTATATCTTGTCTTTCAAGAAGCAGAGCCCCCTGTCTTTTCCTTTTTTTCAAATTCCAGTTAAGTTTTTACCCAAATAAGGTTACACCCATAAGGTTGTTATTCAATTGGATTCGTTCGCAGGTATTAAGGAATAAATGCTTTTTATGATGTTATTAACTTATACTTTTTAACAATTTTCTACGCATTTGCTTCAATTTAAATTCCAAAACAAGTTGGGACTATTTTTCAAACGGATTGTTACATTTCTTACCTTCTCAATGCGGCCAACTTGAGGTTGAACGGAGTACAGCATTCTTTGTTGCTCCATATCCCACAAAAATAATAACTGTAACCGCGTATTAGGTTAAAATAATCTCGGGTTTAAGGGTAGGATTTATCATTAATGGTGCTAAAAGTATTGAATACACTCAGAAACATTGAAAATAGCGATCCAAGAAGGAAGCGAAGTACAATCGCGAAGCTTTGCAAATAAGTACAGCGTAATGTGATATGCAAATGTGTCCAAGTTTTGTGCCAATACGCATGCTCATAAACGCCGAGGTGGCGCTACAATCAGGAAGAGGGTGCTATATAAGTCAGCGCAAATTCGAAGATTCATAAACGTGACGATTACCCGCCGATTGTAGGAAGACTTTGGTAAGCGAAACATGCCAGGTAAACGTGCTAGAAAATATTTATCACAGTTATGCGAGTTTGAGAGAGGCCTGATCATCGGGATGAAAACTGCAGGCTGGTCAACGCGCCGTGTTTCTGACTAGGTGGATCGTTCGGAGTGTGCCGTTAGAAATTGTTGGGAGCAGTGGACACGAGAAGGTACCCACGCGCGGAAAACCGGGTCTGGAGCGACCAGGAAGACCACGAGGGGAGAGGATCGAAGTATCGTGCGGCAAGCACTTATGGACCCAACAGTGACTTGCTCAACGATACGAGCAGACGTAGGCGTAGCAATTTTTCCACAAACAATTTCCAGACACCTTGCAGAAGCAAATCTTAAATCCAAGCGCCCTTTCCGTGCACTCCCTTTAACACCGGAACATCGGCAACTGCGTCTACAGTGGTGCCAAGCCAGATCAATGTGGAATGACACAGATTGGCAAAAGGTTGTGTTTAGTGATGAATCCCGGTTTGTTTTGGGGACAGATGATAACCGTATACGGATGTGGAGGCGCCCTGGTGAGCGGTACAATTCCCCTCACACTGTTCTACGTCACGCTGCCCACACAGCTGGTGTAATGGTCTGGGAGGCCCTAGCCTATGATAGCCTGTCCACTTTAATTGTGATGCTTGGAACCTTAACGGGCCAACGTTACGTTGATGATATTCTTCGACCCCATGTAGGACCTTTCCTAAATAGTCTCCCGGGGCAATTTTCCAGCAAGGTAATGCTCGTCTGCATACAGCAAGAGTTGCTCAAGACTTCCTACGTCATTTTCAGACTCTTTCATGGCCGTCCCGCTCCCCCGATTTGTCCCCTGTAGAGCACGTGTGGGATCAGCTAAAACGGCAGATGCCATCGTGCCACTGTACATGATTTAGGGTTGGCTGTTCAAGATTTGTGCGCCCATCTGCCTCAGGACAACATAAGGTGTCTAATCAACTCAATGCCGGACCGTGTGGCGGCATGTATTTCAGCTGGAGGTGGTCCAACGCGCTATTGAAGTTGCCCAGTATTTGTGTCGTTGCACACCCTGTATTCGTTTAATTGTCTTGTTTTCGAGATCAAGTGAATCTCTCATCAGTGTCATTATATGTGCATTAAATTTCATTTCAATCCGATGCTTTCTTCTTGGGTCGCTATTTTCAATGTTCCTGAGTGTAATTATGACTTTTCAAGCGGATTCGAAACGGTGAGATCGTTTTGAATTTTTTGTTTTTTATTGAACATTATTTCATATAACTTTTATTCTGTCTTCGGATAAGAGCTTTTAATTTAAGTATTTACACAAGATAGTTTATCAATACAAATTTGAGTGTTGGAGTAAGGAAGACAAAATGGGTGACTACCCTCACCCAGATAATAATATGGAGGTGGAAAATATAAACTCTAATTTTTAATTAAATGAATATAGATGTAGTTTAACAGATGTAGAATTATTGTCCAAGTTTGCGGAAAGACAAAATTTAAATACGAGTCCAAATATTACAATTGTCTTAAAATCAGAAAATAACTTTCAGAGTGGTAATCCACTTAAATTAAAAGAAAGTATACTGAAAGCGTTCTCAATTAAAAAAAGTATTCTGAGTATAAGCAAAAAAAGAAACGGCGAGATCATAATTAAAACAAATAATTGCGAGACCGCCAAAGAAGCTTTAAAAATTAAAGAAATTAATGGTGTAAAAATAAGTAAAAGATTGTCCTTTATTGGCCTAACCAGTAGTTACATATTACAAGGAATAGACACAGAATATACAATAGACGACATGAAATCGGAATTAGAAAATAACAATTATGCAATTTTTGATATTCAACGTTTTATCAAAAAAACAGAATCTGGATTTAAACCTATCAAAACAATTAAAGTTACCCAAATTAGATGCAGTATTCCCAAAAAGTTCCAATACGATTTGAAATTTTTAAAACTAATCTCTACTATGAAAAACCTAGGCAATGCACAAATAGTTGGAAATTTGGACACATTCAAAAATTTTGTAGAAGCTCAATAAAATGCCGAATTTTTTCACTCTGAAAACGATTGTAAAGAAATAAAAATAAAAAAAATGTAGCTCTTTTGGAGAAGAGCATGCAGCTAACGATAAAGTTTGAAAAAGATATCAAGAGGAAGTTGAAATCTTAAAAATTAAAGTTCAGCAACAAATCTCGAGAAACAAAGCAGTTGAGATATTCTAAAGGGAAAAAAGAACATCATACTCGGCCAAAACGTATAATGATCAAACAGAGAAGATAGAAAATTTTGAAAAAAAGTTTGCGAAATTAAGAGTTGAAATTTGAAGAAAACAATAACATATTTGAAAAGAAATTAGAACAAATAGTACAACGCTTTTCGACAGAACTGAATACCGCGGTAGCACAAATAAATTTGAGCTTTTCTTCCTTAATGAATACCATGGAATCCAGCTTGAAAAAACTTGCATCCAATATAACATTTCCAAAAGATGATGACTTTCTAATAAATAGAAAACTGAATGAAAAAGCAAAAAGATTCAAGAAAATATCAGAACAGAGAGGAAATACATTAGAAAGTGTAGTAGAAAAAAATAAAGAAACTTAAATAAATAATCAAATTTTCTTATATTCTCGCTAAAAACTCAATATTAATCTACTTTCCTTTTTGAATATTTAAAATAATTCGTAGTATCGCCCCTTTTTTTCGTTTTAAATCATGAATGATGGAATGCACGTGGAATTAAAAACAAGAGGTCAGATATTCTTTTCGCGCCAATTTTTCAAAAAGCAAGTATTTTAATAATTCAAGAAACTTGGTTACATCCAAATGATGTTTTCACAATTCCCAAAAGGAATATATTCAGAATTGATAGGGAAATCAAAAGAGGAGGAGGGTTACTGATAGTTTTAAATAAAGATATTAGCGGAATAAAAAAAAATATTCTCAGAAATTAGTGAAGACATAGAAATTTTAATAGTCAGAGTTCAGATAGATTTAGTTCCTATCACAATTTTTAATGTATACATCCCACCGGGTAACTTTAAAGACATTAATTTATCTAAAATAGCATCATATATTGATAATCACAGTTTGATATTGGGAGATTTCAACGCATCTCATGAGATATGGGGATCAAAAAATTTCAGTGCTTCTGGAAAAAAGAATTTTGACTGAATTATTTGAAATGACTTAATATTATTAAATGATAAAAGTCCAACTTATCTCCATTCATCGGGAATTTTTACATCTATAGACCTTTCTTTAGCTTCTATAGATTTAAACTATGATTTATCCTGGTCCACAAATACCGATAATTTTGGAAGTGATCACTTCCCTATAATTATTAATTACAAAAGAACACAGCTCAGCAACTAATAATTTAAAAAAAATTGGAACAAATTTATCAATATTATTCAACAAAATTTAAATTTAAATGAAAACATAAATATAGATATTATAAAAGAAATTAAAAAAGCTCAAATCTTATCTCAAGAAAGAGAAAAAAACACAGATCAGTTCAAGAGCATGTGGGCATTTAAAAGCAAAAAAAAAAGAAAACTCCGTAATAAAGCAGGGGAAAACTTTAAAGAAGAAGACTGGATAAAATATAAAGAAGAAAGCGCAAAACTTAATCGAACAATCAAAGTCTCTAAAGAAAATTTTTGGCTCAAGACATGTGAACAAATATCTTCTCCTAAAGTTCTTTTTAAAATAATCCGAATAATCAAAAATAGAACAAATCCTAACTATTCTTCATTCAATATTATTGAAAATAACGGAACCATATTAACAAACGAACAATCCAAAGCAAACTGTTTTTTACAATATTACGCAAAACAAACCAACGATAGTATTCCAAATATCTCTATTCCGGACAATAGCCAGGACATTAGTAAAACTTTTTCTTTAAAAGAATTAGAAACAGCAACATCTCATCAAAAGAACAGCAGTCCAGGGCATGATAAAATTTCTCTCCAAACAATAAACCATCTCCCCATCAAAGCAATAAATCTCCTTCTGAAATCCTTTAATGACAGTTGGTCTTCAAGTCAAATACCAAAAGGTTGGACTCACGCAATTATTCTAACTTTCATAAAACCTCCCAAAAATCCCTTTGAAGTTTCGTCATACCGTCCTACATCTCTTACTTCAGTAATTGCCAAATTATTAGAAAGAATGATTCTGCATAGAATGCTAGATTTCAGTTTTCAAAACAAAATTTTTCATGTTAATCATCATGGTTTTTACCCTCACGGAAGCAGCATTAATACATTACTTCAATTACATCATGACATTATACTGGCTAGAGAACGCAAAGAATATTTTATTTTGGTAGCGTTAGATATTAAAGCAGCATATGATTCAGTGTGGCCAAATGGCCTTGTTTCTAAATTAAACAAAGTTGGATACTCTGGTAGATTGCTACGATGGATACAAAACTTCTTACTTCAGAGAACAATTCAAATCAAATGGATGAACATTTTTTCAAAAATCGTTAAAAGTAATTATGGTGTACCCCAGGGTTGTATCTTAAGTCCTTTCCTTTTGATGATTTATATGGCAGATATTTTTGAAATTCAACACGACAGCCATGTTCTGGTTTATGCAGACGACATATTTTTATACAATAGTGGTACAAATTGGAATAAAACAATAGGCGAAATGCAAGAATCTTTAAATAAAATTTCAGTCTGGTGTAAAAAATGGAAATTGTCCGCCTCTCCAGAAAAAAAACAATCTAATCAACTTTTCCAGAAAAAGAAGCACAATACCTCCATTACTTAAAATATGCGACAAACCTATTCCCGAAGTGAAGAGTCTTAAAAAATCCTGTGTATCATCTTCGACCCCAATATCACCTGGAAAAATCATATTAATTACCTACGTCAGAAAGGATTCAAATATTTAAATGCAATTAAAGCCTTATCTTCTCCGAAAATAGGAACAAGATCTGATCATCTTTTAAATATTATTAATGCCACAATCCGTTCTATCTTTGACTATGGAAGTCAACTTTTTTCCTTTTCTAGCAATAACATGAGACAAAAACTAGAACCGATTTACAATGCTGCTTTACGTTTAGCCCTAGATCACCCAAGAAACACCCCGTTAGATTTATTAAGAGCAGAGTTTATGAATGGAAGTATTAATAATCGCCATAATTTTCTTTGCCAAAAATTTATAACTAAACAAATTGCATTAAAAAACTGGTCACCAAATGCAAGATTATTTTGGGATATAAATAAATTTTTTTATAAATATAGAGAAAAAGATATCAGTATTTTTCAAAAGACGATCAATCTGCTCCAAGAATTATGTATCTCTAAAGTAGATATTTTTCAATAGATCGCTCCTCCTTCAATCTACGAAAATCTCAAAATAAACATCTGTACTCATGAACTACCATTTCAAAACAAGGATCTTCCAGATGACATAGTACAAAATATGTTTAATGATTACATTCAGCCAAAATTAAATAACAATATCATAATAGCAACAGATGGTTCAAAAAATACTAATCAAACATCAATAGGAATTTTGATCCCTAAGAAAAAAGTTCGACAAAATTTCATACTGAAAGAAATGATTTCAATATTCACAGCTGAAGCTATAGCCATATGGACTGCGTTAAAAAATTGGGTTTCTGAAACAGAAAACTATATCATCCTGACGGACAGCTTAACAGTCCTAAAAAGTATCCAGAATATTAATAGAAAATCCAATACGATAATATTAAATTTAAGTTCAACTTTACATCAGTGCCTCCAAATAGCTCAATCAATTACATTCATTTGGGTACCAGCTCACAAGGGAATAGGGATTAATGAAGAAATTGATAAATTAGCTAAAGCCTCTCCAGAGCCGTGGAATATTATTTCTTGGATAACTTGGGAAGACCTACATTCACATTTCAAAAAACAACACAAAAATAAAAGTGAAGAAATATGGAAAAAGAGCAAAAGACATAAAAATTATTTTATATTTCTGATCTTGAAACTGGAACAGACAGGCAGTAAAAAATAGAAATACAGAAGTTTTAATCAATAAGTTGCGAGCTAAAAAAATTACCATTAAAAGATATATATTTCCTTTTTAAACAAACAGATTCTCCTTTGTGTGCAGATTGTAAAAGTACCAGAAACTAGTGAACATTTTATATTAAACTGTATCAAATACAAATCGCAGCGTGAAATTTTGAAAAATTTTATCTCCAACATCGGAGAATGATCTTATTCCTCAATAGCGAAACGTAAAACAACAGAGCATGTTCAAAAAGTTGAAAAATTTTTGACATCAACCAATAGATTCTAAAATTCCAGCTAATAGTTTTTTAATACTCTACTTTCATCAATCTCAGTTGAAGCACAAGGCGATAATTCAAACTACTGATGGACAGTGCAATCACGAGCTGTACGTTACAACTTAGGTTAAAAACTAATCAAAATTTTATTGGAGCATAAGGCGTTAGCCAAGTTCTCCACTATTACAGTGAAATCACTGTACTGAACTGAACTGAACTATACCAGTATTGTCTTTTGTTCCTGCTCATCCTTCAAGAATGGTTTGTTGTGTAAATTTTGGTTTGGTTAATGGTTTGTTGTCTAATATTTGAATTGAACATTACATAATTATTGTGTGATATACCTATCCTTGTGAAGGCGATTTGAGTTTTCTGGAAATTGTATCTTATGAAATTTTCTATAAATCGCCTGTCAAGATGTAAATTTTAACTCTTAAATTTATTCCAAGTGACTTGCTAGGAAAAGTCTGCGTTCACGTACTATTGCTTACATGAACAATGGGGGGGGATTTAAAACTATATTTTATTTAGTTCATTTTAAGTATTCAGAATAACAAAAGTAAATTTGGTTTGCTTTCATAGCTTTTAAAATCAAAACAGGGTTGTAGTGATACTAACAAAAATCAAGTAGAAAAGTCTGCATTCACTGGTTTAGTAGTAATTGTAAAAGTTATTGAAAAAGGGGACAATGAGCTATTTAGTAGCTGTTTGGTTAACCTCGTCTTTTGAGAATCTCCTGAAGTCGTTTCGACATTGAAGTAACAAATCTCGTGGTTTCTTCAGTGCTTTTCTCCCATTGGTCCTTAAGAACACTTAGATATATTGTGTTGACCAGCGGCGCACACAGGAATTTTTCAAGGAACGGGAGGCAGGGTCGAAAGTTCGCCATTCTTGTATCATGCTCCTTTTGATTTTGTCAATTTTCGGGAACAAATCACAGTAAAAAAACTAATTATTGAATAAACAATTAGCATTAATTAATAAAATTAATCATTAGTAACAAATACATAATTAAATTTTATGTACTATGTACTTAGAATTATAATCGATCTTGAAAAAAATCAAGGGCTTTGGGGGCGGACCCCCTTGTGTGCGCCACTGGTGTTGACGAATCCAATGCTCCAGAAAATCTCTTAGGTATTCTATAGGATTCAGATCAGTGGACTGAGGGGTCATGTGCAGTTAATTTGGGACATTATACAAGAGCCAAAGCTTCACAGTCTCAGCTGTGCTTAGGATCTTTATCATGTTGGAAATGAAAAGATGATCCTAAGCCAAATTGGGTGGCACTTTCCTTTAAATTGTTTTTCAAGACATCTAGGTAATCATATTTGTTCATAATTTATTCTCGATATACTCCAACTTTCCTACACCATTGCTCGTCATGCATCCCTACACCATGACTCCATCATCACTGTGCTTTACCGTTGGTACTAAAGGCTCTTTTAGAAGTTCTGTGCAAGGTTTTCTCCATACCAATTTACGATCTCTTATGCCAAAGATGCAAAATTTGCTCTCATCAGAGAATATCACAATCTTCCAGAACAGAGGAGGCTTATGTATATGCTCTTTTGCAAAAGCTATCCATTTAAGCCGATTGTTCATTGAAATATAAGGCTTTGAGCAAGCCTCTCAGCTATGGTATCTGGCCTTTTCCAAGGTTTTTCTTGCAGTAACCGCCCAAATGTTTTTGTTATGCTTCTCGCGAATGACTGTTGCTATTTAAATTGCTGTTGAACACAGATTTTTTTTCACCATTTATATCATACTTTGTTTTTCTCTGATTGTGAGTTTAGATGGACGACCTAAACGTGATTTGTATGTGTAAACTCTTGTAGATTTAGAGTTATAAATAACACGCTGGGGATGGATGAATACTGCTGTCTGACGGATCTGGCTATATCCCAATGACTTTTTGCATCTTGCCACATTTTCACAGTGATTTTACACTCACTAATGCCAATTTCTTCCTTTTACATTCCATGTTCCTTGAATTGCTTCGTATCTCACAAGAACGTAAAAATTATTGCATCACAATTTGCTATTTTACTTGATAACTGAATGCAAAAACTCTATAATGCTTGTTGATAAAAATTCCAGGAATCAAGAATATTCAAATAGTAAACGCAGACTTTTTCTGCCTACAATTTGTGTGCTTTGCTACCAAACTGATGTTATCTTAAGTAGTTTTAATTCAAAATTAATTGATTCATGCATGCTCAATATTTAAATAATAGTTAACAAATTCTTGAAATTTTGTTAGAAAAAAACTATATTTCTATTAAATTTTACTTTTGTTGCTTTTTTTTGTTGAGGGTGAACACAGACTTTTTCTAACAAGTGTATACATTTTTTATTTTAAGTATATGTACATATTTATCTATATTTGTTGGGTGTAAACCCATAAATAATATTTTAAAAAATCTTTATTTATCGTTATTTAATCTTTCCCAAGTTCTCTCGCCAGGAGAGTCAAAGCGTTTTTTTAATCAAAATACTGTGCAGTTTAATTTCTTTTTTCAAAAAGTCTATGAATTATTTATTTTGTCATATCACATATGATTTATTATAAATCATTAATAATAAACTAATTATACTGTTTGAAATGTTTTAAAATATTACTTGAATAAACAAGATAAGTTTTTAATGCCTATTTTCTCATGATTCTGGTTGTTTCCTGTGTTGATAATTTTCTTGTTCCTTCTTTTTAGATGTCTGGAGTAGATGAGGAAAAAACTGGGAAAGAGGCTTCTGACTCCTTAGTAAGTTGCATGAAAATTTCATTTAAATCTATGAAACTGTGTTTCACATAATATTTTGGAAAAATTCTTCATTCAAATTTTTTATATTTTTGTCAACATGTTTAAAACATAAGTAATTTAGAAAAATTTATAATTCATTATTATTTAATTTTTCCCAATTGATTACTTGCCAGGATAGACAAAACATTTCACTTGATGAGAATATTATATAATTAAATTTCTTTCTTAAATTTTCAGGGAAAAAAATTAAATTAAATATTGTGTCATTACTTTTTACATCCCTACTACCTTTTATACTTTACACATAAAATTTACTCTTTTTTCCAGTTTTCATTATGCTTTTATGCCTAGCTCATTAATTTTCATGTAATTTCAGTCATCCAGCAATTATTTCCTTCCCTAGGTGCTAGTTTGATATCAGGGGTAGTAGCGCCAAGTTGTTGTTTATGTTCTCCAAGATGGGCGATAACTTTACAATATGGTTACCTTAATATTTTTGTCTGTCGATGTGGTTGCGATGGTGATAGTGTATATTAGAAATAACTTTTATTGGTTTTTTCTCGCTGTAACACTATTAATTCAAAAGATTTCAATTGATTTGTGTGAAAATATTTAACCATTTTCAGTGTAATTTTTCTATTGTTTGCGTCTTCTGTTTAATCCTGTGCTATTTTCGAATATGGATATTTCTAAAATGAGTGAGTACTAGAATATTTTTTTCTTAAAAGAATAAGTGTTGTGCTTTTAATTATTGCTATAAATCATTTATTTTTGTTTTATTTTACGTTTTAAGAATGTTTTTGATGTGTAACATCATTCCTCTCGGTTGCTGGATATTTGTTGGGAGTGATTTCGTGAAAAGATATGGATGTGTGTAACAAGATGTGACATAAGTGTGTACTTCTTGATTTGAGCAATGAGAATGCCTGGCTGTGTTGTTTCGCTACCCTTGCTTGGGGGTCCAACTCTAGTAGCCATCAAGCACTCAAACACTTGACTCTAAATCCGTTAGTCATGATATTGGGGGACATTAGTGTGGCAGAATGCTTATTTGAAAATAGACAAACATTGATTTTGGTGGTTGTATACATTCCTTCAAATCAAATGGTTAAAAAAAAATTAAAGATTTCCTGCATTTTGTACTTTTACCATCTAACAAAGGTGGTTCTGCTCTTTTAGAAAAATTACCACTCGCTTCCCCTGATTTTGAGTGGTGATTTTAACTTTAACTTCAGTTTGCCAAAAGCTGAGCCGCTCATAGCTTTTATGAAGGATGAACTCAAGCACGAAATGAGCACAAATTAGAATATTTTGATTGCTAACAGTGGTACTGTTATTGACGCTGTTTTTCAACGGTTTTTAAATACTTTGAAATTGACCTCAGAACCGCAAGTAAAATTAGACAGTTCAATTAGGCAGTTAATCTAATTAGCAGTCAATTAGACAGTTCATTAAAAAGATTTCAACAAACTTTCAAAGTATTTATAATTCTAGTAATCTCTCAATCTGGGATATTGAAAAATATATCCCTGATCCAAATTTCAATAGACCGAAAAATATTCTCTCAGACCCCCTCTTCATGTAATTATTTTTCTCCTCTCAAATCTTGCTTCCTCCATCTTAAGTGCTTATTTCACCTCTTTCCACGAGTGCCCCGTGGTCTAGTGGTCAGTCATTCGCTCCCAATGCTTTGCATCGGGTTCTCTCGATCCCCAGGTTCTTCCATTTTTCAGTTTTTACTTTTTACTCTAATTTTCCTCGGAAAATTATTCCGACTGATTTCTTTTTATTTAAATATTCCTCTATTATTTTTATTCTTGATAATATATTTTTAATAGGTTTTAAAAAAGCTGTTTTCTGTTTTATTTTCAACTGCTTTTTCATGATCCTAGCTGCATTCCCATTGGTCAGTTTAGCTTCGCCCACCCAAGATCGAAATTTTAACTTTATTTTCAGTGCTTTGTGCTGACTTTGAAGCTTCCTTTCTCAATTTTAATGCATTTTAATATTTTAAATTTTTATTTTCCCAAAATCCCCCAGTATTTTTATTTTATTTTTAAAGCATTTAAACTTAACAAAGGGCAAAAGTTAATCATGTACAGTCACTCAAATACCTACTGATATGAGGTTGTAGCTCGAAAGAGCTGGGTACTCAGGTCATCCACCCAACGATGAAATACCTTGAAATTACAAGTATATGTGTCATATTTTAGTTACCTTAAGTCTATTGTCTCCGCTCTTCCCCAAATTGAACAAGAATAATTATTTTTGATAAAATATTGCATTTTACTCCTTTTGGTAATTAAATACAATTTTCATTAAAGATATAATTATTCGATAGAAAATTATTTCCAATCATGCCGATTAATATTTTTTCAAGAAAAAAACAATATTGCGTATTTACCACCATAACATGTCAGATGTTACACATCATGTGCGACTACTGTAAGACTCCTTTCTTCTTTTTTTTTACGTTCTTTGTTCGATGAAATTCGTTGAAGAAACTTGCAGTGCAAGTTTCATATTGTAAGCTTTCACTACTTTGTAATTGATATTCTTAATTCATTGTAACAATTATTTTATTCATAATGTAATACAAAAATGCAATTATTACTATGTGTAATATTCATCTAATATTTGTTATTTATAATTGTTTCTTTTAACATTTATTTATAAATATTATTACTTATTTTGTTGTTTATTTATAATTGAATTGACTCAACACACACAGTAAACACACGCAGTGGACTGTAATATTTTTAATCTTACTCTCTACTCCGTACACAACCTCTCGGAGTGAGTGTTACACTTACACTGATGTTTTTCTTTACAAGCCGCTAGAGGGCGCTGTTCAATAACAGAACTAACAATAATTATTATTGTTATTGATGTGTAACATCTTTCCTCTTGCTTGCTGAATATTTGTTGGAGTGATTTCGTGAAAAAGGACAAATGTGTGTAACAGGAAGTGTCGTAAGCGTGCACTATTTGATTTGACCAATGAGAGCGCATCGGGGTACAGCTCTAGTAGCCATCAAGCACTCAAGCGTTTGACTCTAAATTCACAATCAGTCTGTAAAATCTACCCCTTAATTGCAAGAATCTCTATATTAGAGCAGAGAAAATAAATTGCTTATCTACACACTAATCCTAAGACCAGTGTTAACCAGTATGCCGTGCCAATCTGGGCACATGCAGCTAAAATTCATATTAATCAAATTGAAGTTTCTCAAAGCATCATTCTCCGACAAATATTAAAAGATTGATGGTTCATGAGGAATAAGGACCTCAGATCTGCGAGCAAAATGATGTATATTAGGCAATTTATCAAAAAATTAGCAACTAACTTCTTTCAAAAAATTGATAACTCTAATAATCCTTCGATCTTGGATATTAAAAAATGTATCCCTGATCCTAATTTTAACAGACCCAATAATATTCTTTTGGATCCTGTCTTCAATTAGAATTCTTAATTAAATTTATTTAACTCTTCTCACCCAATTTAAAAGCTTACTTTAATTCCCTCTCTGAACCTTCATAGCCTAATGGTTATAGTAGCTGACTTGAAATGAATAGCCCCAGGTTCGATTCCCAGGAACTCGCTATTTTCAAATTTACTTTAAATCACTTTAATTTTCAGTGTAATTTTCACTGTAAAATTATTTATCCAGATCAAATTTAAATTAACACATTCTTTCCTATTTTTTCAAAATGTATTTTATTTTCTATTAGCTTTTAAAAAAGCAGTTTTCTTATTTCAAATCATTCAATATTTCTCTGGTTTCTACAACTACTGGAGTTCTAAGCTGCATTCCCATTGGTCAGGCCTCACCTTGCCCACCCACTGATCCAAATTTGTTTTTATTCTCAGTGTTTGCACCGTTTTTGAAGATATTTTTCTAGCACTTAAAGCATTTTAGTAGTTTTAAATTTCAATTTTTTACTCTCATAAGTATATTTTACTTTTTAAGTAGTGAAGTTTGTTTTGACTAGCAATTAGCTTGGGAATAATCTTTACTTACGTGTATTTTTAAGCACTGATTATTGTGTTTGATTGCTATTGAAGGTGTGAAGACCTTCGGATATTTACCCTGTGAATATTGCCGCTGAATCCTGTGTTGAAAGGATTAGATTTTTGATAATAAATTCGCATCGCTCTTAAAGAACTGTTTATTTTCTTTGTGATTGTTTTGCATAAAATCATCGAACCCGGATCTACGTAACAATATTTATATATTTTTTTTGCTGTAAGTCCTTTTTTGAACTTGACTAATTGTACTTTACGTGTGTTTATATTTGTTACACTTAAGAATGCTGAATTATTTGTTTTCACTGATTATTACCTCATTGTCTAACAAATGTGAAATAATATACTTTCAACATATAAAGAACTAGCTAGTATACCCATTCTTCGCACGTGTGAACTGAAAAATTAAACAACATGGATGGAAGGATAAAGAAGTTTTTAATGAGCTAATTTTACGTGAATTGCAAATTAAACAAAAAAAAGCTTTTTGCATATCTCAGCTGAACAAAAAAAATAAAGAAAGGGGAAAAAAAACACCTTTGTTAAATTTTAAGTCTTTAGATCTAATAGCTGATAAAAGATTTTTTTATTTATTACTCCCTGTAGCTCTCTTGAGGGTCAATTTTCGAAAATACCTCCCTAAGCTGATCTCTGCTCAACAAAAGTAGCACAATGTTAAATGTTTTGTGTAATGAACGCTTAAAATAGTGTAAATAATTTATACCTGAAAGTGTAATACATTAATATTACTTTCTGTTGTATTTATTTTATGTTAAAATTGTAATATTCGCAAGCAACGCCGTTTCTTCAATTATGTAGTAAGGGATATACATTAACAAAATACTCAACTTTGGGAAATTTAAACCTTTGGAGCTAATTAATTAAAGATATTCCACTGTAAAATTAATTAGATACAATGTTCACTTAAAATAAATAGTCAAATCGTTTTCTAATGTCTTCATTATTATACAAAAAAACATAAGACACTTAAATTTTGACATTAACTATTTTTTCTGGACCAAAATGATAATTGCAATCGGCTGAAAACACAATTTCTGCTACAAAACTATTCGCCTTCACCGCTAAAATGCTAATCATAGAACCCGCACTGCCAGACATCGTGGAAGAGTGGATTTCAAAGAATATTCCTGCTAAGTTGGTGTGGTAGTTAGCAGAAGGTGGTACCATCTCTGGTGTCGTCCTCGTCACTTAACCATGATTCAAAGTTACGTGGTCCATCGCGAAAAGCTCTCGTGTAGCTGAACAGTGCGACGTTAATGTTCATTCACTCCAAAAAATACTATACAGTACTTATTGTTATTTTTATACTTAAAAATGCAATATCTGCGTATTCAATTAAAATTATAGCATTATAATTAACTACTAACCACAAACAAACTATACAAATTTGTCCAAATGATGTAGTGTAAAAGACAAATTTATTTACTTTAAGTACCAGAAGCGATAAAAGTATTTATTTTGATATAAGGATCGATTTCTTATGGTTCACACATGAAAAAAATTAATAGTAGCAAATAACGAGGGATTTAAAACAATCTCTCCCTTCAAAACTTTGTTTTATTCTGAAATAAAAAAATAGAGAATACACTGAACACTGGAACAAATTAGAAGCCAGCGCCTTGCATAGACGAAACAAAAAGTGTTTTTCAAATATGCTGTCGCGAGCTTTTTTTGCAGCGCACGCCAGAATTGCTTGCAGATGGCAGAATTTTTTACTATTTAGTTGACAAATATCGTTATGTTTTGGACACTTCACACAATATCTTTGTAAATTATAGCCTAAACTATAAATTATAGCCTTGTGTTATTCTGATCTGTAAGCTATATTACTGTAAAGTTTCATTAAAATCAATTCAGTTGTTTTTGCGTGAAAGACGCCCAAACCTCCTCACAAACTTTCGCGTTTATAATATATATTAGGATGTTATAAAAAAGAATTCAATGTATTAACATAGCATGAAAGAGAGGAAAATATGCATTTAGTGCTGTTTTTCATACTAACATATGCATCTGTAAAAGGTGCTATTTCTCTATCTTTAAAAGTTGATGAGATGGTTATATATGTATATATCTAGATATATATTATAAATGCGAAAGTTTGTGAGGATGTTTGGCCGTCTTTCACGCAAAAACAACTGAATGGATTTTAATGAAACTTTACAGTAATATAGCTTATACATCAGAATAACACATAGGCTATAATTTATAAAGATATTGTGAGAAGTGTCCAAAATATAACGATATTTGTCAAGTAAGTAGGAAAAAATTCTGCCATCTGCAAGCAATTCTGGGGTGAGCTGCAAAAAAGCCCACAACACCATATATTTATCTTTTGTTTCTTTAAGAAACTCTTTTTGTTTTGGCAACGCAAGGCACTCGCTTCTAATTAATTCCTGTGATCAGCATATTCCCTAATTTTTTTTTTATTTCAGAATAAAACTAAGTTTTGAAGAAAGGTTGTTATAAATCAATCTTTATTTGAAGGGGGGGTTTTTATGATTTTATTATACACATTTGGTAGTAAGAAATTTATTCTTTCAAAATAAATTCTTTTATGTGTTCTGGTACTTAAAGTAAATAAACTTTCTCTTTCACACTACATCATTTGGACAAATTTTCAAAATTTGTTTGTGTTTAGTAGTTAATTATAACGCTATAATTTTAATTGAATAAACAGATATAGTTATTTTTATACTTAAAAATACAATAACTACTGTACTGTATTTTTTCGAGTGAGTGAATATTAACGTCGCACTGTTCAAGCTACACGAGGACTTTTGGCAACGGACCACGTATTTTTGAACCATTGTCAAGTGACGTGGATGACACCTGAGCTGGCACCCTCTCCTCCTAATTACCACACCACACCAGCTTAGAAGGAATATTCTACCAATACTTAACAGGAATATTCTTTGAAATCCACTCTTTCAAGATATATAGCAGCACGGGTTCTATGATGAGTTTTTTAGCAGGGAAGGCGAATAGTTTTGTAGCAGATATTACGTTTTCAGTGGATTGCAAAGATTATTATTTTTGTCCCGAAAAAATAGTTTGTCAAAATTTTAGTGTCTTATGTTTTTGTATGTTAATGAAGACCTTAGAAAACTATTTGACTATTTTAAGTGAACGGTGTATATAATTAATTTTACAGTGGAATATCTTTAATTCATTTATTAGCTCTAACGGATTAAATTTCCTCAAAGTGGAGTGTTTTGTTTATGTATGTCCCTTAATTTTCAATGTAGTGATCCAAAAAAAAATATTGTATGAAAAAAACTGCAGTGAATCATAATGCGGTGGATAAAGTATTAATGTGTATCGCTCCCCTACATGGCGGATCTTACAAAGCTCTAATAAAGCTAAAGCTATGAAAGTAGCCAGACATTTTCCAACTTGACTCTGTCGTTAACACTTTGCTATGTTTTTCATTGAATCACCATTATAATTGAAGAAACGGCGTTGCTTGCGAATATTACAATTTTAACATAAAATAAATACAACAGAAAGTAATATTAATGTATTACACTTTCAGGTATAAATTATTTACACTATTTTAAGCGTTCATTACACAAAACATTTAACATTGTGCTACTTTTGTTCAGCAGAGATCAGCTTAGAGAGGTATTTTGAAAAATTGACCCTCAAGAGAGCTACGGGGAGTAATAAATAAAAAAAAAATCCTTTTTATCAGCTATTAGATCTAAAGACTTAAAATTTAACAAAGGTCTTTTTATTTTCTTTCTTTTTTTTTGTTTAACTGAGATATGCAAAAAGCCTTTTCTGTTTAATTTGAAATTCACGTAAAATTAACTTATTAAAAACTTCTTTATCCTTCAATCTGTGTTGTTTAATTTTTCAGTTCACCCGTGCAAAGAATGGATATACCAGCTAGTTTAACTATAAATAAAGCTTTCAGAGTTTTCACTGTAAAAAAAGTCTTAAAATTTTTCAAGAATTCATGTACTCAATGGTTATTTCTTGGTTGTAGTCTTGAAGTCATCTTCTTAGTTGATTGTTAACTTCTGTATGTGCAATTTTTTTTAAATATAAATATTGAATAATCTCATCATATTTTATACAAAAGCATCTTTACTGCATAGCAGTAGTCGGCAACCTATGGCACTTGTACCACATGTGGCAGATGATACAATTCTCTTGGCACTGCACTACTCTACAAATTTGTCAGTTTTGAGTGGATGGAAGTTGATAAGTTTGTAAATGCCGGCTGGGTGGCGTGGTTCGTTTGTCGCTGGCCTTCTGCACCCAAGGTTGTGGGTTCAACCCCGGCCCAAGCCGGTGGATTTTCATCATGTAGGAAATTGACAGCGACCATATCGTATGATGATGCAGCTTGTAAAAAATTTCTTGGAGTGCCCATTTGGCTTAGGTGCCCTTGGCAAAATTAAATTCCTAAGTTCAATGTTGCATCGTCAGAGCTCAGGTGCTACCCTCTGGGGAGGAAACTGGGTGTCAAAATTACTTGTGGCTTACTTACTCCCAGTTCCTGGGGAATGAACTAGGTCTGCAAAGGTAAAAAATACCAATACACAACCCCATTAGAGATGAAAGAAAGAAAAAAAGTTTGTAAGTGGATCTTAATTGACAAACCTCTTCAAACTTACGGACCTTTATGGAATTACGAAGAAATCTGAAAGTTAACTCTAAAGAAAAATTTACAGCTATTTTGTAAATTATTGAATGTCGTTTTGGGAAAGAATAAATTGCTTGAAGAGAGAAAATTGCATTTACTTTCTTTGCTTTTGGCTCTACGTATCAAAGTAAACAATATGTCCTCATATGAAAAATATTTCGAGTTTGCAAAGAAATTATTTAAAAACTGAATGCTCGGAATCGTGTGAAATTGAAAGCTACTAATTATATCCTTGATTTTCCATAGAGCAGTGCAAGTACTAGGTTTGCATTACAATTTTTATATAACTGTTTATTGAACTATAATGAAGGGAGATACTTATATTTTATGTTGTCTATCTCTTATTTTAATAAATATGTTTAAAAATATTTTATGTGATCTTTAAATAAGGCTTAATTAATATAGAATAAAACTCTGAACCTATATTCTTGACCTCTGTCCCCCTAACTCTGCATGCATTATCATGGGAATCCAATTGTTTCACAAATATGTCCTTCTGTGTGGCTCGCTGAATCATATTGGTAGATTGGCTTGGCACACCCACAGCTAAAAGGTTGCTGACCGCTGCTGTAAAGTTATTGCTTTCATGTATGTTACTATATGTTTAACTTTAAATTTACCGTTGTGTGTACGAGCTTTTATAAATCAGAGATTGGTACAAAAGATTTCCTTTCAGTACTTTTCTTATCGAAGTAACTCATTGAAAAATAGCATAATTTCTTCAAAATAACTTCCTTTTCCATGTATTATTTTAAAAATACTTGTATATCATACTTTATTATGTAAAATTCAAAATGCTATTTATTCTTTAAGAATTTTGTTGAAAGGTGAATCCCGATTTTTTACACAATGTCATTTTTAAAAGTTCACAGCTATGCTTTTTATGATGTAATATAAATCTTCACTTTTCACTGTAAAAAAATGGGAAAAGATCAAGGTGAAAGGGCTTACTTTGTCAATGGAGGGCTGTCACGTTTTGAATAAAACAATGTCCAAAAAAAACAAATCTTGTTAACTTCTATAAAGTTTTAATTGCTGCAGCACCTATAATACATTAGACTTCACACACAATTAATACGGCACACGCTAGACAAATAGCATTTCTATCAATAACAACTTGTACAAGATATCGCATATTTTCTCTCATTGTTTGTTCTATGTGTCCTTTTATAATTGAATTATATCAGTTCCCTTCAAGCGGTGGCACTGCTGTCCCCTTTTTGGTTGGGAATTGCTTGGTTGGGAGTTTGAAACACTCTCCCACCTTTTGTATTTGAAGTTGTAGAAGAATCCAAAACAGCAAGAATAAATGTCCTAAAAAAGCTTATTAAAGTAACTATAACAAATTAAAGTCAATAAAAGAGTTCAAAATAGCTTATTGATAATCAAGTCTCTTAGGTTATTGCAAAAGTCTTCCATAATGAGAACAATGCACTCTTTGCACCACAGGAATTTGATCTTGATCGAGGCAAGGACCATCCTCTACGTCTTTTTGTTGATGGCAAAGAGTCAACTGTGGTTACTTCTAGTGGATAGAGCTTCTGAATTTGTCTCGTAACACTTCCATAACACACAATCTTTTGTCTTTCCCTTTATACACTTTGTGACTTTTCCTAGAGGCCAGTTGATTCTTTTGTTGTTGGCATCACCAATTAGTATGAGATCACCTTCTTTAATGAACAAATCTCCTTTAACTTTTAAATAGTCTTTCGGTGTCCCTAGATACTCATTTATGAAGCGGTTTCGCAGATCTTGACGCAATTTCAGTCTATAAGCACACCTTTTGTTCAATCTTTTCGAATCTATCATTTCCAGATCCGGAACACCAACATCTCTAATTTCCTGGAGAAACATAGAAGGTGTAAATGCTGATAGTTCATCAGGATCTTTCGAGAGGTATGTTAAGCATCAAGAATTAAGCACTTTGCACAGTGACTAATTCTTCGCTCAAACAATTCTTCCCAGAACTTTTATCAGAATGCTCTTAAATAATCCTATCAGCCTTTCCCAGAAACCACCCCACCAGGATGCAGCAGGACTACATTTCCAGGAAATTCTTTTTTCTGATGCAAAATTTTTGATCTTTTCCCAATCAATCTTCTGTAAAAAGTTGGCTGTGCCCACAAGATTCTTTCCATTGTCGGAGTAGACAGTGGAAGGGCGTCCTCTTCTCACAATGAACCGCCGAAGAACCAGTATAAAACATTCGGTAGATAAAGATAACACCAACTCTAAATACACTGTTTGGTAAACAGCACAGGTGGCAAGTACTATCCAGCATTTCTTGTCAGTTTTTAGAAACAAAGGTCCACATAGGTCAATGCCAGTAACTTCAAAGACAGCAGCATCCCTGACTCTGTCTTCTGGAAGAGGAATGCTCATGGCTTCTAATGGACGGGGAGAAAATCTTCCACACTTGGTGCATTTCCTTATCATGCCTCACACAGTTTTTCTGCTCTTAATTATCCAAAAAGATTCTCTGATGCATGACATCAGTGTTTGAGTACCTGCATGTTCCAACTCTATGTGTTTGCTCATTATCAATTTTTCGACCATTTGATGCTTGTGAAGCAACAATAGTGGGAAATCTAAATGTTTCTAAATCTTTTCTTGAAGCAATTCTAGTTTTGACTAGTAGGAGATCACTGTATTTCATAGATCGAAAGTTAAACTTCTCTCTTCCAGAAAAGGTTTCTTTCTTCCAGAATAGGCTTCTCTTTGTATTTCCTTCAAAATTACTTTTTCCGATGTTTTTATTTCGTCCGTTTCCAATCTTCCCTTTTTCCTGTCAATAGGGTTTCTTTTCACATTCTTACAAAATCGGATGACATATGCCATTATTCTTATGATTTTGTTAAAAGGAGATATTTTCTGAAAAAATGCAAATCTGCAAAGGTCTAAAGTAGTAGCTGCGAGTACACTTCTTCTCTCTGAGATGACAATTTCAATATTGGGCTCTATTTCACTAGCTGGCCATTCTTCGTGGAGTAGCTTTAACCAGTTGAGTCCTTCCCACTAATGGGATTTCAATAAAGCTTTATTATTGCTGCACCCCCTTGAGGGCAGATCTGCTTGTTTTAATTTTCCTTGAATATGTTACCAATCTTCTGGATCCATCAATTTCCGTATTTCATTGACTCTGTTAGCTATAAATGTAGCCCAATTGTCTTCTTTCTTTATCCAGTATAATGCATTCGTTGAGTCTGTATAGAAGAAAGTTGGCACGTTTTTTAGGTTAAGATCTTCTTTCACATTGTAAGCGAGTCTGGCTCCGATGGCACACGCAAGGATTTCTAATCTAGGAATTGTAATCAATTTTATAGGCTCTACCTTTACTCTAGCATGCAGTAATTGACAGTTAACGATACCCTTATAACTATTTCTTATATAAATTGAAGCTGCATAAGCAGACTTGCTAGCACCTACGAAGACATGTAGAGTAGCTCTCTCATTTAGTTCAGGTAGTTTTCTTGGGATTTGTGTATGTTTTAGGTAACTTAGCTCATTAGCCCACTTCAGAAATTTTTTCCCTAAAATATCTGAAAGCTCTGTGTCCCAATTAATTTTCTCCCTCCAACAATCCTGCAAGATTAACTTTGGAGCAAGGGTAACCGGGCACTTATCTCTTTTATCTCACAAGAAAGGGTATAACTATATAAATTCCATTTAAGTCCCAAGACAGACAATTTCTTTAAATTCATCACTGGACAGGTTCAATATGGAATTTTCCTCATTACTACCTGGTTGGTTATGTTTCCATCCCCTTAGGTCAAATTGAGCAGAAGCCATTAATTCTTTAGATACCTTAATGAAAGAGTTTAACTCGCCTATAGTATTTACACTTGCAACGCTGTTATTTACATACATAGATTCTTTTAACTTAGCAGCTATTCCTTTTTGGTACTCAGCCACATTTTCTAAATGATAATTGATTGTTGCGGCAAGTAAAAAGGGGCTTGCGTTCACTCCAAAAACAATACGCCAATGTGAATAACAATAAGTTTTCTTGGGTCGCCCTCCTCCCACCATAGGAACCAGATAAAATTTTTATCTGAGGGAGCAACTTTTATTTGGAGAAAAGCTCGCTGTATGTCCAAAATCACCCCATACCTTCCTTGCCGAAATCTGTTTAAAAGCTTAGGGATCAATTCCAAATAATTTGGCCCCTTTTCAATACAATCGTTCAGTGACCCCGATTTGGCAAACGCATCAAATACCAGGGGGATTCGAATGGTGGAATTTTCTTTAAAGATGGATCGATGCGGTAAGAAATGGCTGTTTTCCTTTGCAAGTTCCTCTGGTTCAACAGGTTCTATAGTTTTTTTGGAGACCCATTCCTTAAATATAATTCCATACTCCTGTAGACAATTTCTTTTTGTAAAGTCCTTATGCAAGACTAATCATCTTTCGACAATGTTTTTATTATCTGATAATTCAGGACAAACCTCTAACCACGGGAGTGACACCTGATATCTACCCTCGTCATGTCTTAATGAACGCACAAAATGTTCCCTCACCTCATCCTCGATTTTGACTGAGTAATACTCGGTTCCTTATTTCCCAGCGAATCAAGTGACCATAAGTTGCAAATTTTCAAATCACTATTAAGCGATAAAAGAACTTCATTAGCGCTCAAGCTTCTCTTGTTCTCCCCATTACAGTCTATCCGAAATAAGTATTAATCGCAACGAGTCCACTCGGCAGATTCTTAATTTCTCCTGTAAACAGTCTCCTGCATAGTCCACACTTATCAATCTGTGGATTTCATTAATGTTGCGTTCATATAAACAGAAATTTTCATTTACCATTAAATCGCTAGGAGTGATTCCACAATTTTTAATTTCTTCTATAAGTTTCATACTTTCCAGTTTTGGCATCGGTGCACAAATAGTTTTTTGTTCCATTACATTAATTGCGCAATCGAAACTATTATCTACATTACTTAGATTAATAACATATTTTTTATGTTTCTTTTTTTTTCTGTAACCTCCCAAACAGTCCATGCACAACCAGTTTCATATCCTACATTCTTTAATTGTAGTTAGCGCGCCGTGAATTCTGAAATGTAACTACCCGATGAGCCAGAATGTATACTTAATCTAATCAAATGTTTTGCTTAGCTCCTAAAATTTTAACAATAACCGTTTGTAACATAACCTTCTTTCTAGTAGCGGTATTATTTAACATGATGTCATTTTCTGTTTTTGAAAAATTGTTAGAAATTAAATCTTTTCTCATGTCCACTATCTATTTAATTAAATACGCGAGTTGTGTAATGTTTCTTTATTTGCATGTTCATCGCAACAGGTTGATGAATATGCAAATTATTTTGCACTGCAGATGACGTCATCGTGTGACCTGTTTGTGAATGACGTCATCGCATTGCTGATTGGTTGCCATACACATTGTACTTGTATATATTCCAATTCATCGTGTGTCTGTTGATTCCTGTTTGTACAATGTCCTGTCGATAGTTTTAAATAAAAGTATTTTAAAACAGCGAAGCCTCATGAATGCTGAAACTGCTCTCTACTAATTTCATTTACGATAAAGAATAACAAGGTTATGGGCCACATGCAGTTTTGGAAGTCAGCATTGTGAGTTATTTTAAGAAGATCCTATCGACTGGGGGCCAGACCGCAGTTGAAATGGAACCTTCGATTGAACTGCTTAATTCCATCAACTACAACACTTGGAAAGAAGATGTTCGAGTTTTATTGATGGACAGAAATAGCTGGAGGATGATAACACGCCAAGAAGTTAAACCCGACAACGTTGCATCCGCCAAGGAAAAACGTAATTTCGAATCCAGATGGGATCAGGCATTTTCAAGAATTTGAGTATCGAGAAGGAGTACCGGAACTTGATTTTGGATACCTGCGATCCTATAGTTGCCTCGAAGAAACTTCAGGATAATTTTCAGCCACATACTCGTGCACGCGTTATTGGACTATTGGATGAATTTTTCAACTGCAGAATATTAGAAGAGGACGAAATAGGACTTTATGCTGCTCGTTTAAAAACCATCGTATTTCAGTTGCGAGATGCCGGACATCCTCTAGAAGACTTATACCAAGCATTTTTCAGTTAATTGGGTACTTACCTGAAAGCTACCAAGGTATTGTACAATCCATTTATCGCTGCAGGACCGGCGCTAGGGGTGGGCAAGCCGGGCCCCTGCCCGGGGCGGCAAATTGGCTTTAAAATTAACCAGTTTATGAAAAAAATAAATCAAGATTCATTTAACTTTTATGAAAAACTAGTATATGTTGAATTTTAATAATAATAATTATTATTATTATTATATATATATATTTATGTTTATAAACTTTTAAGTATTTTAGAAGTCAAAATATTTGGAATTCAAAGACAACGCTCACAAGCATAGTAAATTCCCACTTAAAAATAGCTTAAAACGTAAGCAAAAAATCACTCTTTTTATTATAATTTAAATAAATGGTCACACATACTAAGTGCTGTTATAGAATTCTTTACCGCATGTCTTAATTTGTCAAAACATGTATGAAAATGTTGGCAGGTGCGAAAAATCAGCTCTGACAAGCTTTCCACACTTTTAACCGTGACTATAAAAGGGATAAAAGGTAATTCTATTGTTTTATTTATGGAATAATTGCATTGTAGATTGGTTGCTCATGAAGTAGAGGGCGTTATATTACAATTACTATTTACAGGGCATTTTTTGAAACTTGTGTCAGTTATTAAAGTAAGGTGAGTTGAATAATTAAAAAATATTCAGTTTTTCTCAAGAAATCAAGAAGGTTATCAATTCGATCAATTTTTTGTTTTTTTATGTTTTTTCGACGATTACTTCGGCATATCTCCACCAATTTGAATGATTTTTTACAAGCTTTTATTTAACTTGCAATGTAAAATGTTCGGGTGGAATCTTCCAACTCAATTTTGAAGCTGATGTCTTCAAACGATTGAGCTGAAATATTGTATACACATTTAGTTTCGATGACAATGCAGCTTTTGACCAATTATATACCGATAATGCAATTAGTTAAAAAGATATTAAAGTAATTTGTTCGGGTGGAATCTTGCAACTCAATTTTGAAGCTGATGTCTTCCACCGATTCAGCTGAAATTTGGTATATATATATTAATTTTGCTTTGGTCTTACAGCGTTAATCCCCCATTATTCTCTTGTTGCGGCCCAAGTAAAATATAACAATATTTTGATTAATTTTGCTTTGTCCATGGTTGTTTTGGTCTTACAGTGTTTATCCCCGTTCCCCATTATCCCCTTGTTGCGGCTCGAGTGAATTATCTATCATATATACGTGGCCCGGCGGGAAAAAAGATTGAGTACCACTGAGCTAGCCTGTTCAAAATTAACCGGCAGATGACCTTGCAACAATGATGCGTTGAATGAGATGAACAGACTGAGAAACCTGTACAGTGATAACTAAAAAGTAAAAAATAAATTTCAAGTAAACACTTTTTTAAAAACAAGCTTTTTATTTAAATGCTCTAAAAAGAATAAAATAAACTTTTCTTTTAAAACTTTTTTTGCTATCAACTTATAACGTCATTACACAATGTATAGTAGTATAGTGTTACGAATTTTGTGTGAATAGTGTAAATAATTTGTATTTGAGTGTTTCATGCATTTATATTACTGTTATATTTATTTCATGTTAAAATTGTACTATTCACAAGCACCGCCTCTTACGTTATAATGGCGATTCAATGAGATCTTGGCGGTAGAGCCAAGTTGGCATCATTTTTGGCGACCATTTTGGCGTCATTGGCGACCATGTTGGCGAATTCGGAAACTAGTGTCACATTCAATGACATGAGCGGTTATATTTCTAGAAGTTTCTGTCGTGCATATAAAAAGGATGCTCGCCGGTACAGATTCCGCCGGTCTTGATTAAGCCAGCGAGTAGTGAGGATTGTTTGACTAGCGATTAGCTCGGCTGTGCTTGTGAATAATCTTTACTTACGTGTATTTTTAAAACACTGTTTATTGTGTTTGATTGCTGTTGAAGGTGTGAAGACCTTTAGATATTTACCCTTTAAATATTGCCAATGAATCCTGTATTGAAAGGATTGGATTTTTGTTAATAAATTCATATCGCTCTTAAAGAACTGCTTATTTCATTTGTGATTGTTTTGCATAAAATCCTCGAACCCTCGGATCTACGTAACAATAATATAAAAGCTTGTCGCGAGATTTACCTGTGTAGATAAACAAGCAAATTAAAGAACTTGATCTGATTAATTTTAATTTTTAAAATTTTCAAACTAAGTAAATAGGAGTACTTAAATCTCTCTCGCGACAAGCTTTTATATTATAAATTGTGTAATGACGTTATAAGTTGATAGCAAAAAAAGTTTTTAAAAAAATGTTTATTTTATTCTTTTTAGAGCATTTAAATAAAAGCTTGTTTTTAAAAAAGTTTTTTTACTTTAAATTTATTTTATGTTTGATAGGGTATATTAACAGTTTGGTATCATTGTTAAAAAGGTGGTTTAAAATGTCATCCCTAAATTTGGGGGTAACATTTAGGGACTGATAAAAAATAGAAGTTTCCGAAAACAATTAAAATTTGAGGTGAATAAAGCCACTGTGAATCCAAATAAAAGGCAAAATTAAAACTTTTGAAAAACTACCCCTTTTGTCTTTGAAGTTAATATTAAGGGGTGGAAAAAAAATTAAAGTTTTCAGATTAAATAAGGTTTACTTTTCAAAAAAGAAAAAAATATATATAAGGCACCTGATTATAAAAATATATGGAATTTACTTTACATTACTTCAGTGAAGTCGGTTAAAAATAATTTTATACCTTTTAGTGCTTTATTTTAAATGGGTTCTATTTTTTAAAATTTTTTATTAATATGGTTTTTCAAAAACTCCCAATAGAGAATACGTCAATCCATTGATATAAAACAGTGGTCTTCAAAGTGTGTTCCACGGAATCCAGGGGTTCCGCCAATCAAAATAAAAATTCGAAGAAAAAAAATAATAAATGTGTATGCAAAATATTCACGTTTTCTATGGTAACCCCAAAGTATTTTTTAACGAGTATTCATTAGTATTTAAAGCCCTGTTTCCCAATGCTGGTTCCATGGGGAAAGGGAGAGGAGGCGATAAAGAATTTTGGCATCCTGTTCCTTCTCTTTCAACTAATTTCCTACAGCTTTGTATGCGTGAATTTGGGTACTATTGAAAGAGATTCTGGCAGAAATTGGTTTCAACAAAAGTGATGAAAAGCATGGTCATGTTTTATGAATGAAAAGAAAGGGGCAGAATGACCCTGAGAAAAAGACCTTTTTTCGAAGAAATTTGAGGGAATTCTGTCTCAGTTTGACTAACAAACTAAGTCTTTTAGCTTCCTGTGCTTATGCAGACAAGACTAAGTCGTACAACAAAAAACGTAACCATATTTTCATTTTCAAATTCTCTTTTAAATTTTTAAAGTTTAATGCCCAGGAATTTTAATCATTGCGTAAGATAAAGTAAAAAAAATTATTTTGCTGCATTTGTGCCTTTTCTATTTTATTTATTTTTCGTTTCATATATATAAATATATTTTGTAGAATATTTTCTTGATGATTAACATATTTAAGTATGTGTGTTTTCGTAGCTTGAATGTACCATAATCATCTTAAAACATTTTCGATTGACATTATTCAAATGAAAAAAATATTATTTGCCTCTCGTATAAAAATAATTTCTTTAGTCACTTATAAAGGACAATAATAGTTCATTTAAAATGCAAAACATTAATGAGCTTTTGAGTACATTCATTATTTATATTTGGGATTTAAAAGATACTCCTCAAAACGACGTACTAATGTATTTTAAAGATCTAGAAAGAGTGTTAACTGATGGGAACTCATCAAATATAAACGCACTGGACATGGCAGACGAGATAGTGGTTTTGGCTTTGCTAAATAAAAAAGAATGCCCAATCAAGATTTGAAAATTCATATCAAACCTGGATTTTGCTCTTAATCTCGGTATAGTTTTAAGGATATTGCTTGCTTTCCCAATAAGTGTGGCAAGTGGAGAAAAGAGTTTCTCCAAATTAAAATTTATTTAAAAAAATTTACACTCCACATCAACCGAGGATCGGCTACACGATTTGACATCAATAGCATTGAACATGAACTGGCTGAAGAATTTAATATTAAAGAAATTTTTTAAAAAATTCTTAGAATTAAAAGTGAGAAAGAAACACTTTTAAGTTTTTTTAACTCATGGTTTAAATGTATTTTTAATATGTATTTAATTTTTAATATTTAGTGGTTCTATAATTTGTTTTAGTATTTCTTTAGTATCTATATTTTATAATTATACACTTGAAATGACTTCTTTTTTTTCTATACAACCCTAATTTTAATTTAGAGCCAAAAACATAAATTAATATTTTTTGCTAATCAAAACTTCAACATTATTGATAGCAATTTTTTTGTTCACGTTTTATTTTACCATTAAGCGTGGGAACGGTTTAGGTTATTTCTTTTAATTTTTGTTATAAACGGAGGTGGCATTTTACTTTTTTGCCCAGGGCGGCGAAACTGCTAGTGCCTGCCCTGATCGCTGGGATAATAACGACTTTAAATTTGAACATGTATTATCGGAGCTCCTCGCTGAGGTAAGTAGGCGGAAGCAATGTAAAAAAGATTTAAACTTAATTGATATTAATCATCTTGCTCTTAAAGCAAAAGCTCATAAAACTAAATATATAAAACTTAAATCTGGAAACTTTAAGAAATCTGAGAATAAAATAGGACCGTGTTTTAACTGTCATAAAATGGGTTGTTTAATTGCAAATTGTAAGGAAAAAAATTAAAAAGTAGTAAATATCAAAGTGGCAACAATTTCATAATTGAAGCTTGCATTGATCAGGAAGTAAATACTAATGATTATATGTTGGTTTTCGACATTTATTATGGTTTTGAAGGAAGGTCTCTCAGATTGAGATCATATTGTGATGTTGAGAAATATTGTAGGGCCCACAATATAAAATTTAATAAGATTTTTTTAAATTTCAGCGGGAAAGACAAATATTCTGTACCCAAAGGGGAAAGTAGTACCAGTGAGTACAATAATCATGAAGCACATGTTGAAGTTACCATACCTCGAAATTTTAAAGAAGCTTCTTTATCTCCAGATAAAGATAAATGGTTTGTTGCTATGAAAGAGGAAATTAATTTTATGTCAGAAAGATGTGTTTATTAGTCCCTAGGCCTAAAAAGGAAAAAGTTATTGGAAATGGGTGGGTTTACACAATTAAAAGGAATAAGGAAGGAAAAATTTTAAGATATAAAGCTTGTTTTGTTGCTCAAGGATACCGACAACGTAAGGGAGAAGCATGTGATGAAGTGTTTAGTCCTGTTGGGAACTTTTCAATAATTAGAATGTTTTTCACCATTCTTGTCTGTTGCTTTGGGTGGTCACACTGTCAATTAGATATTAAATGTGCCTACCTATATGCAAACTTGGGTAAAAGAGTTTTAATGCAATAACCTCAGGGCTTTATAGATCATGAAAGACCACATTATGTATGTTTGCTAAATAAAGCAATTTATGGTCTACATCAAAGTGGTTGAGAATGGTTTTTTGAAATACACACCACAATTTAGAAGAGTTAAATTTTAAGAAATTAAATTGGTGTAACTGTGTTTATATACATGAAGATAACGTAGTATTACTATTATATGTTGATGACATTGTATTATTTGGTAAATCTGATCACATAATATTAAAGAAATAATAAGGAATTTAAAGGTTAAATTTGATTTAAAAATTATGGGCAGAACTAAAAAATTACTAGGTGTTGAATTTGAAGAAGTTGATGGTAAATTTTTTATCCATCAAACTGAATATATAAATAAAGTGTGTAACCTATATAGGAAATATAAATTCCCAATTTCAACGTTACCACTAGCTAAGGGAATTATGCTAACTAAAATTGATTGTCCTAATTCTGAAACTGAAATAACTGAAATGGAAAGATTACCATACAGAAATATACTTGGCTGTTTATCTTACTTAGCAGGTCGCACTAGACCAGATATAAGTTATACAGTAAACATACTTTCCCAATTTCAGGAAAACCCAGGTTTTGCTCATTGGAATTGTTTACTAAGATTATTAGGATATGTTGAGAAAACAAAGGACTTTAAATTAAATTTATCTAACATAAATAACATCAATATCAAAAAAATGATATAGTGATTCTGATTTTGCAGCCAATAGGGATAACAGAATTTCAATGGGAGGAATTATTTTATTTATTGATTTTGTACCAATATTCTGGAGAACTTTTAAACAGAAATGTGTAAGTTTATCAACTATGGAGGCAGAATATATAACTTTGACTGAAGCTTCCAAAGAATTAATTTGGATTATTCTTATTTTGGAAGAATGTAACAACTTTAAATTATTTTCCATTAATTCAAATAAAAGTGAATTACTGTGTGATAACAGAGCTGCAATTGACTTTTCTAATTCTCCTATTGAAAATAGTAGGACTAAACATATAGATATAAAATATCATTTCTTAAGAAATTTAGTATATGAAAAATTGTTTGTTTTTACTAAAAGTATGATTTAATACAATCTGGCAGATGTTTTTACTAAGCCGTTATCCAAAGATAAATTGTATAAATTTCTCAAATTAGTATTTGTAAATGTATAATATATTTATATTTTAAAATTTGTTAAATATGTAAAATCTAATTTAAGAATTGAATTACTTTTATGGACATGAGTGGGGGGCCATTGTTAGAAATTAAATCTTTTCTCATGTCCACTATCTATTCAATTAAATATGCGAGTCGCGTAATGTTTCTTTATTTGCTTGTTCATCGCAACAGGTTGATGAATATGCAAATTTGTTTGCACTGCCGATGACTTCATCGTGTGACCTGTTTGTGAATGACGTCATCGCATTGCTGATTGGTCGCCGTACACGTTGTACTTGTATATATTCTGATTGGTTGTGTGTCTGTTGATTCCTGTTTGTACCATGTCCTGTCGATAGTTTTAAATAAAAGTATTCTATAAAACAAAGAAGTCTCATGAATGCTGAAACTGCTCTCTGCTAATTTCATTTATGATAAAGAATAACAAAAATTCCCCTGTGCTTTTCCTCTTCCTATACACATTATAGTCACATGTCTCCCTGAACATAAATCATGCTTAACATTTGCCCTACAAGATGAAAAAAGATGCCGTTTTTTAATTTTATGATTCAGGCACCTAAAACAAGAACCAGCTCGCTTACAAGTTTCTACCTTCTCTTTCGAACTTAATTGATTATCCATACAAGCCTTTGCTGAATGTCTGTTCAATTTACAAAATAAACAAATCTGATGATTCTCAAATTTCCTAGACTCGTTAATCAGTGCTGATGCAGTATTTAGGTTGCCGGTATTGTGAGTGATTCATTTTAGCACTGTTTCATTTCCGGAACAGAATTGTTTACATTTAAAAAAATTCGCTCTCTAACTGTAAGCTGGGAAGACAAAAAGTCTGTTAGCATATAAATTTCGCAACCAGAAGTATTGATCTGTGATTTATTGTATTCCAAAAGATCACATGGCAATAATTTTGTTAAAATGAGAACCAAAATCCTTGAATAGCTATACTCTTTCACAGCTAATATTTTTTGTATATGATGAAAGAGGTTACGGAAACCTTTTACATCATTTGAGTTTTTTAATAGGCTGGTTTTTGGAGTAATTTTTCAATGTGCATATTAATTAAAACTTTTTTATCCCCAAATCTTTGTTTCAAAATATCTATTGAGTGATCATAATGTTCCTCTGTTAATTCTAATCCATTGATTAAGTTTAATGCAGAACCTCCCAAAAATGATCTTAAATAATTAAATTTATCAATTTTGCACACATCATTTTCATGAATGGCAGATTTAAATGCATTCCAAAAATTTAACCAATCATTGATTTTGCCATAGAATTTTGGAATAATTAACTTTGGCAACTTTATGTGTTCTTTTTCATTTCGGCTTGAGCTGTTGAGGGATATGTTGAAATCTTGCAAAGAATTATTAACGCTGGATTCTTTATTAATTTTTTGAATGAATTTTTGTACTTTAAATCATATTCGTGTTATTTTTTCTCTATACTCTTCTACAATCTCAAATTCAACTTTTATCCTTTCAATTTCAATCAGACTTTCAATTTGGGAATCAATTAATTTTAATTCTTCACCCCTTTCAGTTAAAAGTTGGAAAGATTCTTCTAAATCCTCGACCATTATGTTGGGCATTAAAATGTCACTTTCTAATTTTGTTTTTTGTTTCGTTGCTATGCCACATAAACTACCACGCTGACGTTTTAATTTACTTAGTATTAATTCATTTGAATCAATTTGACTCAGAGCCTGTAAAACCATTTTCTCACTTTAATCTATACAAATTTATTTTAAATTGTAAAATTTATATCAATACTTGTATAGATATCAAATTTGTAAATTTCTCAAAGGATTATTATGTGCGGGAATCTTCCGTTTTCAAGCATGCAAAATATGATATAAGTTATTCTTTTGTATATATAAATAAAATGTTATCAAAGTACTTATTTTAGTAGCAGCCCCTGTTTGGGCACCAGATTTCACTTTTTGCTGTTAAAAGATCAAGGTGAAAGGGCTTACCTTGTGCATGGAGGGCTGCTGCAAATAAAACAAAAAGTCAAAAAAAAATCTTGTGAACTTCTTTAAAGTTTTAATTTTTAACACATAATACATTAGACTTTACACACACTAGACAAATAGCATTTCTATCAATAACAACTTGTACAAGGTATTGTGTAGTTTCTCTCTCTCATTGTTTCTACTACATGTCCATTTAAAAATTAAATTATATCAGTTCCTTTCAAGCAGTGGCGCTGCTGTCGCTTTTTTGGTTGGGAGTTTGAGACAAAAATAATCGACAATTAAGTAACTACTGTTTAAGAGGTTATAAAGATATTACTTGAATAATAAGGACCCATTTTTTAATTCCTATTATCTTGTATTTCTGTGATTTTTTGCATTGATTATTTCCCCTCTCCTATAGATCTCTGAAACAAATGAGAAAAAAGGTGAAAAAATTGGGGAAGATGCATCTGATACATCATGGGTATGTATAATTAAAATTTATTTTAATTCTAAAGTTACAACAATTAGCAAGACCCATTTTGAATTCCAATTATCTTGTATTTCTGGTAATTTGTTGTGTTAATTATCTTCCCTTCCTTTTAGATGTACGAAGATGAAGAAAGAAGTGAAGAGACTGGAAATGCGACGTATGATTCATTATCAGTATGTAGGATGAAAAGTTAATTTAATTCCAAAATTGTTTTACATATTATGAAAAAAATTTTCATATATCCTAAAACATCTTGAGACTAAATATAATATTTGTACTAATTTTCAATTTTATCAGTTTCTATTCATAGTTGTTTTTTAATTTATGGTAATTTGAATTTATTTAAATTATTATACTTTAAATTATGTTTGTTTAATCTTTTTATTGCATAACATTTTTTTTTTTAAAAAAAAAGATACTAAATATATTACATTGTTTGCTACATTAATATTAAATAACATTTTGTGTGTGTGTGGTTTATAACAGATGGTATAAATTATCCAGTTTTAAGTAATTTATAAAAACTTTATCAATGATATACATAAATTGTGACGAATCTATACGGAACTTTATCACTAACCTTCTGAGTCGACCTTTTTAGGGAAATTTAATTCCCTACCTATTTCCAATCAACTCCAAAAAGCGGACAGGATTCCTTGTTATGCAGATTAGATTAAGTATTTAAGTCAAACGAAATAGTAAAGTTAGAGCAGTAGGAGATAGAGATTGAAGCAAAAAGTTATCGTGGATTTAAATTGAAGATTTCTTGTCAGAGATATTTAATCTCAAGAATTGAGATCCCGAGTTGTAACTATTGATTTGTGTTTAAAGTCTCATTAAAGATTTAGGAGTGAGATTAAAGTTAAATGTTCAATAAGAACATTATTAAATATAATTCTGGGATCTCTTATCGTGGTAATCCCTGCGTGATCGTTATTTAATGTTTAATTAATGAGATCATTAATTAATTAAGTTAAATTTAAAGGATATTACCTTTAAAACCTCATAATACTAGTAGATAAATTTGTTAATAAGTCTTTGATTCTATTTGGATAAGATAACCAAATAAAGAAAGTTGTTTATAAAAATGGCTACTGGTTCTTACATGACTCCTATTTATTCTCGTTCTCAAAGTGAGGTCCTAGGAGACCTTCACAAAATGCTTACTGGAAAATATTCTCATACTTCTGAAATCCATAATGCATTCTTATAGTTATTAGAATTATGCAGTGGATCACAAATGTGTTCGTACACTTGTAGTTTCGAATAAAATTTAAAAGTTTTCGACTAATAAAAATAAATATATCGGAATTGTAATTTTTTTTTTATGATATCTCTGCAACTTCTTCTTAATGGAATGACATAATTAATTTTTTAAAAATAGTATAACAATTATTTTTAAAAATAAATCAAAAAGCTACTAAAAAGTTATACCTCAAAAGTCTTCGTACATTTAAAAAAAATCTCAACATATCTTTAAATATTGTTTTTCTTTCTTAATTTGGTACTTAATAGGATATTTTTTAGTGTCCGCAACAGCTTTTAAACGTCTTGGTACATATTTTTTTACTTCCCATTATGTGTTTATATGTCAAGTTTTCTTTTCTTTTTAAATCCAATCCTCGCCAAGTATGTTCTACTGGGCTAAATAAAGTATTTGAGAGGTGTTTTCAGATTTTTTTGGGACAGTTATAGAGGCTCCATAGGCGTACATTGAGAGCAATGCACTTGGCATCATTATCCTGTTAAAAAAGGAAGTTGTCTCCAATATCCAAATTTGGGGCAGATAATTTAAAATTTCTTTTTAAAATATTTAAATAGAGCTCATGATTCTCAATACCACCAAAAAATATCAAATTACCTAATCCTGAAGCCAATTTACAACCTCACACAAGAACACTTTTCTGCTTCAGCGTGGTGATGGATGAATTCTTGTTCCACATAAATTCATGAGATAAAATTCCTCATTTGATCATTTACAAACTATCATGCACCCATCGGAACCAAAAATGTTGGAATTTTCTGTTATCCCAATTAATTTTCTGCAACTTTATCCAGGGAATCTAGTTGGATCAATGAACCATGGTAGCTGTATATTCTTCTAACTTTGATTGGATAGGTTTTAAAAAGTGAACAAATTATCTTGAAGCTTGATTACCCTGGGCCTTTCCTGTATTGCAAATAGTGCCATCAGAAAATCACAAGAGTTTTCTAGATTATAACTTTGATAAGCTCAAATGTCACAAAGGGTTTTCATTAATCATTTCTTTATAGTTTTTCCCCCTTCTGTTATAAATATATTAATTAAAGATTAGCATGGAAGATTGCTTGTGTAACCAATTCCAATACAAATTTTTATGTATGAAAATATATATATACATATGCAATCAGACCTCTATTTAACGAAGTCACTAAATCTCCCCAAAAAGTTCATAAAATAGAAGTCCATCTTTCAATATACTTTATAAACCACAAAACAAATTTTAAATTCATAAAAACTATATATTAAAAGTAATTATTCACACCTTTTTGTAAATTAATATATTTATTTTATATATCTTACCCATCGAAAAAATTAGAGAAAAACTGCGAGAAAATAAGAATGTTGTAAGGTGTTATGTACTGTACTTTCAATATTATTTATATTAAAATTAATGAATTTTAAGGACATTTTCTAATTTAAAGTATACAAGTAATTTTAAACATATTATTTTATAACTAGGATTTCTAAACTCACATTGCCACATCATCCTTAAATTTAATTACTCGTAAAATCTATACATTTTGTTTGAAAAAATACTTTATTTCATATTACACCTTACATCTTTTTAATGCATCAAAAATCACTTTACGGGGCCCAAAGCTTGACTGACGCCAAGTATGTATTTAACCAATTTATAAAATATTAAAGGTAAAACCTGACTTTGTAGGGGAGAGGGACTCTTAATATATCCTAAGTAAGCCTTTCTAAATGGCTAGTCCACAGTGGCGCATCAAGATTCAACAATGCCAGCTGCAAATTTGTCAACATGACTATAGATAACAAAGAATCTGGCTTGATTTTTTATTGTCAAATTTTATTTCTTAGACTGAATATTTTTCTATTTAATATTGTTAAAATAAGCTTATTTTTTACAAATTGAGTACAAAGAAAAAAATAATTTAAACTCATTGATTGTTTTTCAGGCTTTGAAGCGCACATTTGATGAAATCGCTTTAATTTTAAGTGGTGGTAAAACTACCTTTTCGGATCTTATCCGCCAAGCAGAAGATAAAATGGATGAAAGAACTCGTCATGATTTGGGTACAGAAACTTTTGTTACTTTCTTAATCAAATAAAAAAAAATTTCCTTCCTAAGTTAAACAATTTTTATCTGATAAGCTTGGAATATTTTTGTACATTGTATTTTTTAGTATTTCTTTAACAAATATTTCTATTACTTACTGAAGCTGTCTTTTTTTTATCGGTTTTCAAACTCTTATCCCAGGAACTTGAATTTATTAATATAAGAATAATTCAAACTAGAATACTTAAGCATGAAAGGATTTTAAAATGAAAGAAGTAGTTATTTTCTTAGTACAGAAGGTTTTCCAAAGGACTATAAATTGTTTTTTTCATATTTTAAAATGCAAATCAATCTAAAAGCTTTTAAATTCTCAATTGTGTTTGTTGATTTATAAATGATTTGCTTTTTATCTTCAAATTTTAAGAATCATTAAAATATTGTTTGATGTTGCATCAATCAAAGTTGTCCGATTGAATATTAATGACAGTTAAAATAATATCAACACCAACAATTTGTTAGTACACGAAATTCCAATATGTATATGCTGTTGATAGTTTGTGCAGTTTTATCTGTTTGTATAAATGTAATCTTATTATTTATTAAGCTTTATTCTTATATATATGTATCTTGGTATATACAGGGTGTTTTTTTAGAGGTATAGAACTTTAAATTGCAATAAAACAACGATGTATTATTCGATTGACATGAATTTTTTTTTATTCGAAAGATAATCTTGTGGCATTACATTTTAAATATGATTTCTGGCATATGACTGCCACGGCTGGCTCGGATGTAGTCCAATCTGGACGTCCAATTTTTGATGACTTTTTCCAACATTTGTGGCCGTATATCGGCAATAACACGCCGAATGATGTCTTCCAAATGGTCAAGCATTTGTGGCTTATCCGCATAGACCAATGACTTTACATAGCCCCACAGAAAATAGTCTAGCGGTGTTAAATCACAAGATCTTGGAGGCCAATTCACAGGTCCAAAACGTGAAATTAGGCGGTCACCCAACGTGTCTTTCAATAAATCGATTGTGGCACGAGCTGTGTGACATGTTGCGCCGTCTTGTTGGAACCACAGCTCCTGGACATCATGATTGTTCAATTCAGAAATGAAAAAGTTAGTAATCATGGCTCTATACCGATCACCATTTACTGTAACGTTGTGGCCTTCATTGTTTTTGAAGAAGTGGTCCGCCAGCCCATAAAGCGCACCAAACAGTCATTTTTTCTGGATGTAACAGTGTTTCGACATACACTTGTGGATTAGCTTCACTCCAAATGTAGCCATTCAACCAGAAGTGCACTTCATCGCTAAACAAAATTCGCTTATGAAAATCGGGAACAACGGCAATCTTGTTTTGGGCCCATTCGACGAATCTACGCCTTGCTTGATGATCGTTTTGATGAATTGCCAAACCAAACTGAGAATAAATCACTTGACAGCTGTTAAATCGGTCGCCATCTTGGAAAGTAATGCCAACTTAAACTTCTATACCTGGAAAAAGAGCACTCTTTATATGTATTAATATTAGTTTTATTATCTTATAGGTAGAAAATAATCTGTTATATGTAACACAAAAACTATTGTTATTCACAAATAATTAAGAGTATTATTAAATTATTATACAGTTATTCTTTTAGAGTCTTGATTCTGTACTAGCATTTTTAATAGTTTTGAATACTGAAAAATGTTCATTGTTTAGACATCTCTATTTATCATAAATCAATGCTGATAATGTAAAAAGAAAATGTGAATAATGAGGTTATTAGTTAGCTATATATATATCAGAATAACTAGTAATTTTTTTTTTTTACATTTCTATTTCTCATAATTGGCAGATTTGATTCTATTTTAAAAAGGCAAGAATATTTATGATAGTATAATAATAATTCTAAAACCTTTCAAAAAGAAGTGTAATCATCTGAATGCAGTTTCAACTTTAATATTATTTAGCCGGCTGGGTGACATGGTTGCTTTGTCACTGGCCTTCTGCACCTATGGTTGCAGGTTTGACCCCGACCCAAGTTGGTGGATTTTCATGATGCAGAAAATCGACAGAGGCCTTGTCATATGATTATACTGCATGTAAAAAATACTTAGAGTGTCTTTTTGGCTTGTGGACTCAGCAAAATTAAAAAATCCTGGTACAGGATTGCATCATCAGAGCTCAGGTGCCTCTCTCTCTTTGGAGGAAACTGGACTTCAAAATTACCTGTGGTGATTGGTATCCAGCTATATGGTGCCACACTAAAAAGAGATACCAGCTTCCGGGAAATGTACTAGGTCTGCAATAGAAAAACTCCTATCCGCAGCCTATTAGCAATAAAAAAAACTTTAATATTAACATGTGTGCGCTAACATTAAGATTCTCCCAAAATTTTATTTATTGTTTTCTTGCATTTAATTTTAAAATGTATGTAGAATATATTTTTCTGTTGATAAGTATTAATAAAACATATTTATAAAAACTTAAATTAGGAGTGTATGAATAACTTTTAATGGATCCATCATGAAAGATTACATAATATATTTTTTTAATAAACTTTTAAGTGATTATAAAAAATTTTCATAATTTAAACCTGTTTATGGAAATTCATGTATGGTGTACAATGTATTATTATACATTTTTAATTAATACTTATTAATGTTTATTTTATATTTTACATATTTTTAATTAAATTTTGTTCTGGGAAAGCTGTTATTTTTATCATGAAAATTTCCTTTTCTTATATTGTTTTTTTTTTGTCTATTTTGTTTTGCATATTCCTCTAGCATATTCTGTGTAATCATTTTAGTTGTACCAATATTTATGAATGAAGAAAACCAATTATAAATGTTGTGCACATAACATCTGTCTGTGATGTCACATTGGTTAACCCTCCAAGCGTTTTGCACGTAAAATCCTGCCATTCCAAAACTGCTTTGAAAATGCACTGCATGTGTATTTTTGCCTTCAAGTAACATTCTTAAAAGCGGTTAAGCCGTATTTTTCTGAAATCCTTTCCCCCCTTTAAAGGTTTAACATCTTGAAAGATAATTAGGGACGGTGGAAACCACATAGCAGGACACTGACAGGAAGTTTTATGTCTCAATCGTAAAAAATCCGTGAAAAATTTCTTTAGAGCCCAGTTAGTGTTTGTTTGTTTGCTTGATTTGAGTTTTAAAAAGTTTTGAAAAGTCCCAACGCATAAATAAAATGTTATAATTCCCTTTTGGTTTAATAATAATTTGAAACTGTAACAAGTTGGGGTGTGTCAGGGCAATCTGCTATTTTATATAGTTAGACAAATTACTTTTTTAAATATATTCTATTGTTTCATTTTTCTTATCTTAATCAATGCTTTCAGTTTTTGAAACATGATTATTTCATTATAAGATGCCAAAAATAATAATAATAAAACACTGAACACTTTAAAATTTGAAACCTTTTAAACTTTTCAACTATTAAAAATGAATCAATTTAAACTTCATCAAATAATTTGCAACATTTTCTAACACTTTAATAAATATAGCAAGGGGGGGAAAAACTAATTCAGATCTATTAGTTTTTTTTTCTTCCTAGATTTCAAAGCTAGGTGTTCAGAGAAGTTAACGTGCAGTACCTAGTTATATATTGTCAAGATACGCCGAATTATATTTGAATTTTAAGTGCTTGAACTTCAGTTTACATCAAAGAGAACTTCAATGTTTGAATAAATGGTAATCAAAAATATACGGACACATTTATAGTAGACATTTATGCATATAAATAAACATAAAGATCAATTTTAAATTCAAGCTATTTAAAAACATTCAAATTATTATTCAGAAATATCTATTTATGCAAAATACCTCAACATTTATCTTTTTTTAAAGCCTGTCTGAAGAAGTAATTAAAATCTGGATATGTTTTGAAATCTCAACCATTTAAAACTAGGAATTTTATATTAGAAATTTCATTTGAAATTTCGAAAAAAAAAATGATTTGCTCAGTTAAAAGTTATTTACCATAAATACTAACACTTCTTTGAATATAATATAAAATTCAAATTTTATTATATAACATCTTTAGTATTTTTAAATATATTTCGAAAATTTCATATACAATTCGGTTAAAAACTGCATGTTAAGAGCAAAAAAATATTTTAAAAAAATTGATGAATATACAATAAATTTTTACATAGAAGCAAAGATGAGAAGCTAAACCGTAGGAATGAAATTTATGAGTATATCTAAAGTAGTTTTCGAAATATTTTTTTTAAAGTTCAGAAAATTTGTACGTTATGTTAATTAAATGGTTAACATAATATGTTAATAATAGTCATGGAATCGTTTGACGACACATTCATATACTAATAAAATTATAATGGTCATTGATGCGAATGTCAAGAATTTTATGCAATTTTAAATTCAGACATTAAGATATTTTTGTAGAAAATATAAAACGACCATCTAAAATACATGAAAAATGCAGTCTGCTATAAAATGATCTTGACAAACAAAATCCGGCATTTTCACTTACTATGGCAGAGCCGGCTTAGTGAGGGGCGATCTGGAAAAACAGAGAGAGAACCGTGGTTTTGATGGATGCAGCTCTAGCTTTTAAAGTTTTTAGGGAAAAAATATAAAAATTGCAAATACAAAAATAAGTCTTGTACTTTTTCCACATATTTTTATAACAACGAATTGTGGAATTGGCTTCCAATACGTTGTTGTGTGTGACAATATCTAAGGCAAGCAACCGTACTTTAGATAGATTTGTACTACTTTTTCGTAAACCGTACTCCTTTTAAAATTCGTGCAGTCAAAATACACCTTTTGTACCCTTTAAAAATTTATGTAAACTATAACGGTTAATTTTAATTTATGCAACTTGTGAAATGTTCATAATTAACCATTTCTGTCCAAACATTTTACATTAAAAAAAAAGTTTGGACTCCCTCATTCATTAGGGAATTGTATAAGATTCCAGCATTAAGTTTTATTTTTCATCAAATAGGGTCGAGTGGTAGTGTATCGTACTTCTACACCACAGGTCCGGGTTCTATTAACGGGCTGCGTAAGGTCGACTCTGCCTTTTATCCCTGCTGCAGTGGGTCGATAAATGAGTACCAAGCTTGATTGGGGTCTTAAACACTGGAGGTCTCACTTCAGACAGACCACCTAATCGCCTCAGCTGCTCGTGCACCTCAGTGCCCAATGGTCACATATACTGGGATGGGCATATTAGGCCCTGGCCTTCATGTATAGTTGTGCCACTGAGTCTGAGTTTTAAGTGAGGATTGCCTCACTTTGGGGATGATACCCTTTACATAAACATTTATTTCCAATCATTTGCTAATTAAACATTTTTCTTTCAATTACGTTTATTTCAGAAGGAACTGGGATTTTTCAAATGTATTTGCTTAATAACATGTATATTCGTGTATATTAAAACTTTGATCTATCCAAAATTATATGTTTTTTGCTCCTCTAAAAGTTTTTAGGATTTTAGAACTGATCTTACAATCCATGTAATTTTTATAGTAGTATATTTAAAAATGATATAAAGACATTTTTATAACTGAGTTTGCATGCCTTGTTTATAAATATAAAAAAAATTGTTTTCAGCTACAGTTTTTAAAATGTACTGAAATAAGTGGAGGAATAGGATTTTTACATATTATGAATATTTTTGACTGCAGTAGGATATATTTATATTTCAGTTTCTTTACAATTTGAATAGAAGTTGTAAGCCACACACACATTTTGCGAATAGTTTGATATTGAGTATATAAACCCATAGGCTGTTTAACAGTGAAGTGTTTTATTTTGATACCAGCACACACTAAAATAAGGCTCATTTGCAATTATATGATCAGCTTCAGTGATATTTAAATTTTCAAAAATAATCTACATGTACGAAAACATTCTTTCAAAACCATACACCACATCTCATACTATCTCTTCCCCACAGCAGGCAATATTTGTATACACTCAAAAAATTTAATACAGGATACATTTCCAAATGTTAAAATTGTTCTTAAAATTTGGTATGGATACACATTGTGGAATTGTCGGTTAACTTCACTGAACAAAATTGTTTCAAGTGTACTGTTTTGAAAGACAAAATTAATTGGGGAGAACTTTTTCTCACAATGGAATTTGTAATGACTGAATTGTGTGAAAATGTAGTTATCAATGTGACAGTTTTCCTTGTAATAAAAGAAACAGAAAGATAAGAAATTAAACTTGAGTAGAAAATGGTTAGAAGTACTGTCACGCGCATTTGAAGAAAAAGTATATCCCCCATTAAAATTAAAAATTATTGACTGAATGTGTGTTATGTCCATCACAAATGCTGATGTAGAGAAGACAATTTTTATTTAATACAAGAAGTTTGAAAAGGAGAGCACTAGGAATGAAAATTTAGAATTTTTCCGAAAAGTATTCCTTTAATATAAAAATTTCATTTATATGATTTAAATAAATTAAAAGTATTGAAATCCTTTTTTACGTTATTTTAAATTAAAAATATAATTGATTAGAGAAAGATCGGTTTTATTTCATAAATATAATCATCGTATGTATATCACGGTATGTACAATTTATTTTCTTATTGTTTAAAAAAGATATTGCCTTTACTCTTTTTACCTCATTACCTTTTTTTAGAAACAGGAAAGTGAGTGCGTTTTCTTACTCTGATATTCAAAAATGAATACAGGGTGTTTTTTTTTTAACTTTTTTCTATAATTTTTAAAAATGACAAAAAAAATTTGTTTGAAGAGATATAATTATTTTACAACTTCTAAGACGCCTTTTTTTCTCTCCTCTTCATTTTGTATTAATTTTACTGTGACTGAACATATCAGGGAAACAACCAAGTGGAACAACAACTTTCATACAGGATTGCCCAAGACAACTTAACAGCTGTAAAAGAGTGATCTCCTGGTTCTCACTTAACAAAGAGGTCAACCTAAGTCACAAAATCGTCCCTTTTGACCTACCAAGTTTTAAAAGGGGGAAAGGAATGAAGTCTGTTGCATTTTTGAAGGAGATTGCAAAATAAAAATAAACACTTTCGGAATGATTTTTCAGGTGGAAGCAAAGCACCTAGAGGGTTAAATCCATTGCATCAATTTCGTCAACTTATTTTTGAGATCATTGAAAAAACCATCTGCTTTCTGAAATATTTTTTTCTCTGCAAATGTTTAGCAAAGCATTTTACATAGAAAACATTTTCAAAGCATTTTGAATAGACATTTTGTTTACTTAAAGTTCCTGTATTGGATGCTTTTCTTTATCCCTTTCATTATTGTTACTTATTGTGGGGAGAGAAGGATTTATATATATAAAATTTTCATTATATTTTTCTCCCAAATATATATATTTACTTAATTTAGATTAGTTATTATCTTCAGTTTTTTATTCTTTCTTATGAAAGATTTTTCTTATTAAAATTTGTGGACAAATGTCGTTTTGAATATACTTTTTTCAAACATGTCTTAAAATTTAATTTATGAGAATTCTTCTTAAATGGAAAACCATTTTATTTGTAATAGCCTAAATCACAACACTTTAGTAAAACTAAAGTTTTGATTACTTTGCTTTGTTAAACTTATCTAATTTTATTTTCTGAGACATAATCATTACTTTCCTATTATAGCAATCCTGGTGCTTTTTGCAAAGCCTTAATCAGATATAGATCTTTCTTTTATATCCATGGAATAATTACAATTCATTTGAAAATGAGCCATATACTGTAAGGGTATGTGCATTTATAAAAATATTTTACATTTTATAAACGGAGGCTGAAACTGAAACAAGGTATATAGCTGCACTGCATTTTTTAATGTGTCATGAATATATGCTTGAAATGGTACTTTAAAAGTTTAAGGCTTTACTGGAATTTAGGAATTACATGTAAATTTCACTGTTACCATAAACATCCTTAAAAAAATTATTGAGCTTTGCTAGTATATATTTTATTACTCTGAATAATTTTATTGACTTATTGTAACTAATTCTTGTCTTAGTTTCTCTTGCCTTTGCAAATTCCGGAAGTTATCCCATGACTTAAAAAGTAATGCTTCAATAGTTTGAGTCTTACATACTACAAGTTTAGATTTATTAATTTGGGTTACAGTTGCAGTCAAATTTTAGTGAAATAATATATACCAGTAAAAAATAAATGTGATATGTCTTCTAATTTGTGATTCATGCTAAATTATTGCTACAAATCCTTTGAAATATTCTATCCTATTAAAATATGATTCTTTAGGGATCTGACTACAAAGTAAATAAAAAAAAAGTATATTTAATATTGTTTGCCATGTCTAGTGCAATGAGACAAAATTAGTATTTATACTTAAGGCAATAAAAGTGTAAATTATACAGTTTTATAAATATTACAAATACTAATTCGTTTCTAAAAGGATTTTTATCATTAAGGATGTCATGTTGTTGATTATGCCATATAGAAGGGCAGATGCACATTAAATCTGTTAAGATTCAAAGTCTTCATGTTGGTGTGATGTGGAAATTTGGAGAGTGGTTGGCAAATCAGGTGTCATCCAAGTCACTTGACCACAGTTCAAAATTGTGACGACTGTCAGCTCTTTTGTTGTTTCTGTGTGCCACAAAAATCTAAATCAAATATCATTAAGGATGTTGTGTTTTTCCAACACAACAGTAAAATAAATCATAAAATTTGTCTAAATGTCAATGTAAAAAAAAAATCTGCTTAAAGATCTGTTTTGAAAAGCTAGAAGATAATCAGTTGAATAGATAGTAACATGCTTCTGGAAATTATCCTATTTAAATATAAGCCCAGAGTTTGAGGAAAGGAAAGCAAACATAATGAGTAGCATCTGCTATACTATAAAGGTATCACAGTGTTTGGGTTAGCAAATAAAATGACAAATCATAAGTCCCAATAGTTTTCTGTGTGACAGGTAATATTTTAGATCCCATTAGTCGCTAATTAAATTTCCAGACAAGTTTTTGCTGGCTATCAAATTTTGAGTAAGTTAAAGATCTGATTTACTCAACGAATTGTTAAACTAACCTCCCAGAAGGATTTACACTCCAACTCTTTGAAAATTACAACAGGTACTATTCTTCAGAGCTGAGTTTACTGAAAATTTTTCTAATAAAATGATAAGATTTATGTGCAAGTTTTGTGTTCATGAGTGATTACAACTAAATGAGCTACTGGTGAGTTTTTTTATTTTGTTTCAAATTTATAGACAGTAATTGCAGCAATAAGTTTTTTAATTAGCCATGGATTCCCAGTTTGAAGTAAGACATTGCTAAAGGTAATTCAACTCTTTAATTGGTGAGATTCCTGGTTGGAAGAACCGTGAACTACTGTAAATGTACTTGTTAGTTTACATTAATAAAAAGTTTATAGTACTGTGAGGTCCATGATCTCAAGCACTGTTTTCTGAGTACTCTATAATTGATCCTTGTAGTTATTGGTGTCGTCTGGATCATTAATGTCAAATCTGGTAATTTGAGAACTAATCTGATAATTTCTGTATCATCAGATCTGTCATCCCTCTTGTTCAATCACTGACTTAATGGTACTGTGCTCTGACATGATTCAATCAGTCTTGACAGCACCATCAAATCATGTAATCATTGCAGTCCAAATGTTGAATGTTTCACTACTGTACTTTTTAGTGCAATTCAACATGGTTCAAATGCTTGCATATAAGTTAAGCATAATCGATGCACTTTCAAAGTAAGTATTTGAGATGAAAGTTAGACCTTTACAAATGAAATTCATCCCTTTTTTTGTATCTTATTTCTAAATTGTGATGTTTCAGAGCTTCAGTTATTCATAAATTGGCTCTCAAAAATGTAATCACTTGTATTTTGGATTAAAAAGTATTCACATAGGAAATTTCGTTACCATTTATTTATCTCCTTTCTTCCTGTTTTTTGCTTTATTTTTATCTTACAATATAGCTACAAACCTTAATGACATTTTACAGAAAAAGATTCAAAACAAACCCCATTCTTTCTGTTAAAAGAAGTTATATTTTGAAAGTCTTTGTAATGTAATTTAAAATAAGTGAGAGCTATATAGAAGCATAAGGGACTATTTTTTGAGAATTGTAATGAGAGGATTTTTTGTAGGGCTTTAGTCAAAACAGTATAATAGGGATCTGAAAAAAAGAGGGGAAAATTTTTTACAAAATATTGTAAGATATTTAAACACTCATATCTTCTGAAAATGAGTGCTTTATTATGGAAAGCCTTTCTATTTTTTTTAAAGAAAGTTTTAATTATTTTGAGTTAATATCTAAGTGCCTGTTAGGCTGATATTATGCCAATTAAATACATATCAATTTCTTTCACATGTATATATTGAAGAATAGACTGTTCAAGGGATGTCTTTGTTAAAAAAGTTTTTTTTCCCCTAAACTTGATGTTTAATTGGTGTGCTGATGTAGATTATTTGTCATTGTGGGAAAGGTAGATCTACTTATTTATAGTGAAAAAATAAACTATTTTCGCATCTTATCCTGAATTTTATTATTTTAATAGAGAATACAAGTTAATACCAATAAATTGTATTAATTTATGTTTTTGGACAATTTGAAACTATTCATGAAACAGTTAAACAAATAATTAAAAAATGGATTACATGAAAAGAAACAGTATTTAACAAGATCATAACTCATTTTTCATATAAGCTTTAGGATAAAAAAATAATTTTATTACTTTGATAAATGTATGAAGAATTTGAAATGTACTTTATATATATACAACAGAACGTCGTTTATCCGAATCAATTGAGACTGGACACCGTTCGGATAGCCAAAAACTGAATGCCATCCATGCTGTATATGAAACTGGACACTATTCGAATATTGAAATTCATAACATGCAGGGAAAGTGCTTGAAGAAAATGCAAAATGTCGCAATTCTACCTTTATTGTGGAAAATAATCACTTATTTTTCACTGTATCATTGTACACCTTCTCTGCAAGGTCTCCGATTTTCTTGAGCAGCAGTATTTGAGTAGGACAGCACTCTGATTGTTGTTTGTACCACTCCATAGCTGTCTCTAACACAGAAAATGCGTCAGCATTCGATGGACCCTTTGTACTTTCGTATTGTTGTCCTCTTCATCTGGTTTCTCGTCTGGTCAAATTCTGGGTCAGATTCTTCTCGTCCGTAAGTCACAATCTTGTCATCATTTAATATTTAAAATCCTGAGATTGATTGGACTAAGTCGGTAAACTCCTTCCTGTGGTCGTCATTGCACTGTTCAAAAACATTCATATACAGTACATGTAGTTGACAAAAAAAACGTTCGAATTTTTGACGCTCCGGTTAATAAACGTTCGGATAAACGATGTTGTATTGTATGTATATATATATAATGATTTGAAATGTAATATATATATTTGAAATTAACTATATGTATATTATTTCAGGAGAATGTAGTACCCATGAACAAGAGAAAAATGGGAAAAGTATATTACGGGATGATGATGCTGTCAAAATGAGTAGCACAGCAGAAGACTTTGATACATTAAAAGACAATTCAAAACCAATGGATAACATGGATTCAGAGGTAAGGGTATAAAAAAGCTTATAATGTAAACAATGTGGAAAGAAATGATGATCCTGATATAGATACAGAAGTCTTGCCTGAAGCTTAAGTAGTAGTAATACATTCCTCCTCTTTGATTTGACTTCGAAAAATGGCTTTATATAAATTAATAATAAATATTTTCTAATGTTAAGTTGGATCATGAGGATCAAAAGAATAGCATTTTCTTTAGAATGTATATCTCTGAGAAATCAAAACTATATTTCTCAGAAATCTATTGTTTCCTATTCCACATCACTTCTCCTTGTTGCTTGTAGTACAAGACTTGGCAGATCAGATTACTTTTACTCTGAAGATCAGTTTAAAGGAATCTAATTCTTTTTGTGTCTCAATCAGATTTTCTCTGTGAAAAGCAAGATTCTTTTTCTATTTCAAGCTATTTACCCTTACTTGGAATGCTAAAAACTTGATAAGTCATATCTGAAAGTATTAGGAGAATCTGCAAAGGTTTCTTTTGTTCCTCTCTGAATCCTCTTCTATAGTCCATCTACATGTGCATTCATTCTCTCTCTCTTGAAATACATTGATTATGGAGTTGTTGTTTTTTTAAATTATTCTTTCACTTAAGAACTGTCATTTAAAATTAAAAAATAATTCCTTATTTTAAGTTATATTATGATATTTTAGAAAAGCAATACTATTTCAGAGAAAAAATATATAACTTTCAATAATCATTGTTTCTTAAAGTAGCAATTAAAATAAAGATTCGTTTTTTTTTATTTTCCAAAATAATAATTTTGCAGACAAAATTCATAACACTTTGTCAAAGTTTTAAAGCAATTGTTTTTGAATAATTTTAATGTGTTTTTCTTCTAATTATAATTTTTTTTAACAAAAACATTTTAAAAGAATTATGCTTAGAAGAAAATTAAGGCTTGGAATATATTATTTACAAGTATGATGAAAGTTAAAATCTGAAAAAATTGGGTTTGTTTTGTAATGGATTCTTGCGTCGAAATGGAATCAAAACTAATTTATTTCTATTAATTTTATCCTTTAATTTGTATTGTTGTTTTTATGTTTATGAACTAATTGTGAGTCTCAATTTGTTAGTCGGGTATTAAGAATGTGAAAATTAAGTATAAATATTTGGTTGACAATGTATGGAGTTATTCTTCCAAGGGATACTTTTTGTTGTCAGCATGGATAATATGACTAATAATTCAGTTGTACACCTTATATCTTTCGAAGCTTTAAGTTTATTTGTTATTATGCTGGGGAAGTTAGAAAAACAGGTTTGCTAGCTCAAGTGAAGTAACTAGGCGTGAGATCGGGTGATGGGGGAGGCTAAGTTTTTGAGAAAGATCGGCTGTTCACACATACGTCTGTCAATGCCCGTCTTAACAATTGTTGGAATGCGCTCACGTTGTGAAGTGAGGTTCCATCATACATGAATATGGTTTCTTGTAGGCAAACTCGTTGCTGGAGAGTAGGAAATACATAGGTCTGTAACATCTCATGATACTGTTCCCGTTAACATAACAGGCAGTATGTCATTCAGGGGTCACTCGTTCAAAAAAATAGGGCCTGAGAAGGAATGAAGCAGTAAACCTGCACCATATGGTCGCTTTCGTATCATGCAAAACTTAAACATGTACCGCATCGGTGTTTTCTGCCACCCAGAAGCGACAATTATGGCTATTCACTTGTCTATTAAGATGGAAGTGGGCCTTGTCCGTTTACAGTATGATCCATGACAATGAATCATCGACTGTCATTCTTACGAGAAATTCTAGTGCAAAAGTTTTGCGAGTGTCTGGGTCGTGCGGTTTCAATTGCTGAACCGCTTGAATCTTATAAATTTACGCCTGATATGTCAGACAGTGGAGTAGGGCATATCAAAGATACGTGAACTTGTCAGTCCGTTAAGTGATTCACTGCTTGCTTTGATTACCTCTGTAGCAATATTCTCTACGACGTTGGTGTTGGTACTTTTTTGTCCTTTTCCAAGAAGAACGCTTAGCTGTCATACTTTCTTGAATTTTACCATCATGTCTTTAAAAGCACGCTCCGACATCGGTCCACGTCGTTTCTTGAAATGGTGGAACTCTTTGATAGCTGCCGCTGCATTTTCACTGTTGTGGTAGTATAGCTTCAGAAGAAATGCACTCTCAGATACATCAGGATTCTGTAATGCTTATTGATTGTGGAAGAACAACATCTCCCCTTTATTGTGCATGATATTAACGTATTTTTCTTCAGACCAGTAGAATGACCTCCAGGGCCCTATGAGTAGCGGAAGTTTGATTTCGCCAACCCTGTATACATAGTCGAAATTCTCTATCAAAGAGAGATGAACACTCAACAAGTAAAACTGAAAAAAATTTAAATCTCAAGAGAACCAGACTTGAAGGATAAATGAGAAATTACAAATATAATAGGGTGAAATTATAAAAAAATGGATGCTACATATTTTAAACATTGCTGACTTAGGACAGCTTATACATGAAATAATTTAAAAGTGGGATTGAACATGTTTTGGGGCCAGCCTGTCTTCCCCCTTTATGGTAATAATACTTAGTAAAATCCTATTGAAATAATGGACAGAATATCTAAATCCATTATAAGAGAAAAGTAAGTTACCTAAAAATTGCATTCAGAAATGCAGAGCCTGCGCTAAATCTGAGTAGAATAAATGAGTTATTGCCAGATTATATATCAATCCTTTGAACTCTATCAATCACAAATCCTTTATAATTAAGATTTAATTTTGTTATTGTATGTATATTTGAATAGATTTCTAGATATAAAATAAATTTTCAAAACATTTCAAGTAAATTTATTTGGTCATCCTGCATAAAATAATATAGACAAAGATAAATACAATAAACTAAGATTATATAATGTTAATTAACAGCCATTTTAAACAGTAAAATGACATTTGAATTGCACATTTTTTATATGAGCTGCAAAGAGCTTGAGTCTAAATATAAAAAAAGCATAGTAGGATGTTCTGTACATTTTGTCTCCTTTTAAGTCTGCATCTGGCACAGACCAATCAGCTTATTTCACCCAGCAGTTATGATCTGTCATGGCCTTGATCATAACTGTGAGAGTTATAGATACATTTAAAAATATTGTTTACATGTAACATTTTTCACATTTTTACTTGCACTGCAAACAATTGCATCATGTCAATGCTTATTTTGTAAATATTGTGTTTATAAATAAATAATGGTTCAGAGGGTGGTTTAGTTATTTGTAAATGTGCAGTAGTCATATTGGATTATATGTACTTTCAAATCTCATTTGCACATTCCACAGTTTATATACACCTATACTATCAAAGAATTATTTGTAGAATTTTTAACTCAAATAATATAAACAATTATAAAATTAATGACTAATGATAATTCAAATATATAAATTCAAATTGTTAAGTACTGAAAATTGTTTTATAGAATTGAGACCATTGAATTTAAAAAACTTCTCATAATTGTACTTATTGGTAGCTCATGTATCACTCCAAACTCATTAAATAGTTTTGATTTCTAAAAAACATATATACGTATGAAATGATCCTACAATGAAAAATTAATGTTTATACCTTTCATTGTCTGATTACCAGTTCCAAATGTTTTAGTTTTTTTAGAAATGCTATCTCTATAATTTCTCATATAGAAGAGCATGGAAAATTCAAGAACATGGAATGCATGTAAACACAATTTAGGAGATGAATTTATAACAAGATTCATCAGTACCATGGGTATTTTTGTTTATTTAAAAATTTTGACATCTACTTCTAACGTTTAACAATTTGTTTATAATATCTTATACAATTCTTGTACTCAATTTTTATATCTTACTGATAATATCTAATAAAACTCTCTGGAAATCTTATGAATGGCTTTTTAAATTTATTTACAACAAAAAAAGGATTTTTTTAAAATATTTACAAAAAGTATTAAATGTCATTAACCCAAACAGATAAAATGACTATAAAAAATTTAGAGAAAATCATTTCCTGAATCACATATTAAATAACTAATAAAAAGTCAAACTATGCAAAATTTCTAATATATTCACTGCATTTTAAACTGAAAATATCTCATTAGATTTATGGCATAAAATCTTAATTTTTGAACACCTAATGAGATTAGGCAGTTAACAGTAAACAAGAATTTTAAAAAATATTTGTTTCTGTAATTTTATTTGCTTTCTGTCAAAATTAGAATTTTATTTGCTCTAATTTTCACTACATTTGAGTACTGTCAAAATTAGTTTAATCAAATTAAATAAACTATTTCGAGAATTTTGAAATTTCAGATGTTAAAAACTGGCATAGGTGAAAATCCATGGCTATGCAATCAACTTTTTCTGATATATCGCAAATTACAATACTGAAATCATGCAATTTTTAGAGGAACTAGAAAGCAAAAATAGGAAAAACTCTTTTATAATATTTGTTCACATTTGTAGGTTATCTACAAAAATCTTTCATAGTGTTTCATTTCATACTAATTATAAAACTTCTACATATTATTACGAATTTTGTGTAAGTAATTTGTATTTGGGTGTTTAATCCATTTATCCTCTGTTATATTTATTTCATGTTGAAATTGTACTATTCACAAGCAATGCTGCCCCTGACGTTATAATAGCAATTCAATGAGAACTTGACAAAATCTTGGCGCTAAGTTGGCATCATTTTTGACAGCCAATTTGGTGCAGTTGGTGACCATTTTGGCGTCATTGGCGACCATGTTGGCGAGTTAAGAACCATCTGGATTTTTCTAGGAAATAGTGGATCTCTCCATTAACGTCACGCTCGATGACACGAGTGGTTATATTTCTAGAAGTTTGCTGCGCCTATAAATAGGAGTGCCAGCCACAACCAGTCAGTCTGATTCCAACCAGCGAGTAGTGAACATTGTTTTGACTAGCGATTAGCTCGGCTGTGCTTGTGAATAATCTTTTACTTACGTGTATTTTTAAACCCTGGTAATTGTTTTTGGTTGTTGTTGAAGGTGTGAAGACCTTCGGATATTTACCCTGTGAATATTGCTGCTGAATCCTGTATTTAAAGGAATGGATTTTTGATAGTAAATCCACATTGCTCTTAAAGAACTGTTTATTTTCTTTGTGATTGTTTTACATAAAATCCACGAACCCGGATCTATGTAACATGTAACAATATATATTTGATTTTTTAACACACTGGACATACCAACACTTAATGTATATCTAGTTATACCGGTTATGTCTTTTGACAAGTTACTGTATGTGTTTAATTTTAAATAATCCAGTTCCATTTCATGCAAACTTAAAATTTATTTGGAGAATGTAGAAATAAATCTAATCTATAATGACTAATCTTCTACAAATTGTGCAAATACCAATAAATGCGTATTTGCTATACATAGTAAAAAACAATTCGTACATCTTTGTGATAGGTTTATACCACACCGTCAATTTCTGAAAAATATATGTGTTAATAAATACCAAGCAAATATGTTACAATTTTTATTTTTTTGTAAAAGAATTATGAATTCAAAAATGACTTTTATTTTGATTATATAGAAGTGAGCAGGACTTTATATTCAGTATATGGACATAAATCTATTTTCTATTTTACACACATTCTAATTTAAAAATTTTAATGCCTTAATTTATTACCATATTTGGAATTCAATTCTCAATAAATCATATCTTTTATCTAAAATAGTGCAGCGAATAAAGACTTTCAAAATGTTGCACAGTATTTTTACATCCAATTTTACAAATGAAAAATGACAATTTTGATTTCTAATGTTTGAAAGTGGTATTTGATTCATCATCTAGTATAAACATTAATAGAGCTGAAGTAAATTAAGATATTTTTCCATTTTTGTAGTGAATGCTACTCAAAATTTTTTTCTTTTTCGCTGTAATATTGTAAAATTATTAAGTAAAATAAGTTTTATAAATATATATACTTGTTTTTGATATGACATGTTTAGTTACATATCAGATTCTTGCTTCTAATTTTAGATAATTAAATGCTGAAGTACCTCTGTTAACTACTCTGAAGATGTGTAAAATTTAAGTTAACTAAACATTATGTTCTCAATATAACTTAATTTAAAATAAACAAAAATTTTCTTTTAAGTTTATTAACATTTTACTTTTTTTATGTATGTTCTCTATATAATTTTATTTAAAATAAACAAAAATTTGCTTTGAAATATTTACATTCTTGTAGAAGTCTACATCTATCCAAAATCCTTTTTGAAGAGGGTTTTTTTGTCTTACAGTATTGAAAACATTATTCAAAGTGCTCTAACACATAATACAGTGAGAAGATGGTATGTAATCCTTACGCTTTCAAAACACTTAAATTTTTTACAGGAATATTAAAGGATTTTTTCCCCTACAATCATCCTTTCTTTTACTGATCGAGCAACCATTTCAGCAAAATAAGACTCTTTAGAAAGTAAAATGTAAAAGTTTAAGAGGAAAATAATTGTTAGCAATAGTAGTAAACAAATAACATTATAATTCACCTGACCCAGTCATCACGTGAATTTATTAGTCCATCAAACTCAATACATAAAAAAAAAAGAACTGATTGAACTGTTAACAGATTCTATGTTAAAATGCAGATATGAATGAGAAGATCTTGAGTTTTAGTTAAAAGTTTACACAGAACACCTTTAAAACTTCAGCAAAGCTATAAAAGGTCTTCGTTACAACATATTTATGAGAAAAAAAATTTACATGTCAGAAAAAACACATAATACAGAAATAAATTGAATGGTTAACATAACATACAAACACATATCTACAAAAAAACCTTGCTCTTTGGTATCCAGCTTCAGACTACATTGGACTTAATACCAAATTCTTTAAATTTCTGGTAAAAATTTATGAAAGAAAAATTATTTTTTTAAAGGAAAATTTATAAATAAATATTGATCAGTCAAAAAATTCATAATGCAATCTAAATTTAGAATAAATTGAAAACAATTAGATTGATATTTCCCATATTAACATGTATGCATGAATTAAATAAATATAAAAATAAATACAATTATTTTACAATATTAATAAAATTTGAACATACCAAATAAATGAGCAATCTCCACTTTCCGATATTTCGTGGGCCTATCTTATCAGTTAACGGAGCTTGATGAACCTTTATCCTCCATACAGGAAAATATTCACTGAACATAATCGGGATACTGTGAATCCTTAGAAAGTTTTCTTACAAAGCAGCTTAATTTCTGAGCATCACAAATTCTTTAGGTTATTTGAGTTTAAAATTTTTTATAAATATAACAATCCCTATATAATAATGAGCAATGCTTAATTTATGGGATCTATGTTAATTATAGTTTACTATGTGCAAGATCAAAATAAATAACTAAGCCTTTGTCTCAGCTAAAATTATCATTTCGATTAATAAATCATTACAATCATAAAACATTGTACAGCATATTACACTAATTTTTCAGCACAACAAATTAAATGCACACTTAAAATTTAATAATTCATACAAAACTAGTGTCTGGTTAATTTTGATTCCTATGCTACATAATTATTTTTTACAACACAAAAAACAATGAATTCATACAATATTCGTGTAAAATAACAAAAATAGGTTATTTTTTGAATTAACATATGTTTAAAGAACACAAATATAAGTGATTTTGTAAATAAAATCATTCGTAAATTATTTTATATTGTTATGAAAACGGTCGCCAAAATTATGGCCAAGTTACCATAAACAAGAATTGAGCAATGTTTGCAACAAAATACATAAGATTATTTCAATTAAGTACAACAAAATTAGAATGGAATCATTTTAATACTAACCTGTAATGAAATGCTTATTACAAAGCACAGATTTAAGATTTGCTTTCCAATTTTTTCGTTGCAATGCAGCCTTCTAGATGGACTTGCAGGAAAGCAGTACATTTTAACTGTAGATAGTAAATTTGTATCGTTTCTCATACTGCGTTCAAATAGGGAACAAACAGTTCCAAGTTTGCTGTTCCATAGGCTACTCATTTTAAATTGATAAAAAAGATTTCTCGCAAAATTAAAACTGCTTCCACATACAAACGTATACAAAACATTGTTATTTTGCTGAAACTGGATGAACAGAAGGGTTCCAATGACTACAGAACCTCCATAGTAAGTTTTACGATAGAACTTGTCCATATATAAGTACCTCATTCAAAAATTATGTTACTGACACTATGTGTGCAAAGTTTATATATTCAGTTCTATAAGCATAACTTTTAAAGAAAAATTTATTTAATATAATTATTTAAAACAAAATTATATCTTGTTTTTCAAGAAGCGCTGTCTGTCTTTTTCTTTTTTTCAAATTCGAACTAAATTTTTACCCAAATGTAATTCCATAAGGTTGTTTTTCATTTGTATTCGTTCACAGGTATTAAAGAATAAATGCTTTTTAAGATGTGATTAACTCATAAAATATATCTTTAAACCCATAATTTCTATAATACACGATACTTTTAAACAATTTTCTGCACATTTGCTTTAATTTAAATTCCAAAATAAGTTGGAACTATTTTTCAAGCGGATTGTTACATTTCCTACCCTTCCCAACACAGCCAACTTGAGGTGGAACGGAGTACACCATTGGAAAGGTCTGAGGGTTTTTGTATCTGTTTAACTCAAAACTTTTGGTGATCCCCGCATTAGTTTTTTTAGGGGATAATAGCCATTGTTGCTTCATATCCCACAAAAATAATAACTATAACCATATTAGTTTAATTAAAAATAATTTTTAATATACCGGTTAGTTCTTGTTCATCCCTCAAAAATGGTTTGTTGTGTACAACTAATATTTGAATTGAACATTACATAGTTATTGTCTGATATGCCTATCCTTGTAAAAGCAATTTGTATAGATTAGAGTTTTCTGGGAATTGTATCTCATATCTATTAATCGTCTGTCAAGATGTAAATTTTAACTCTTAAAATTGATTCCAAGTGGCTATAATATACACTTGCTAGAAAAAGTCTGCGTTCATGTACTGTTACTTACATGGACAATGAGGGGGGGATTAAAAACTGGAATTTGAAAAAAATTTTTAATTATATTTTATTTAGTTCATTTTAAGTATTCGGAATAACGAAAGTAAATCAGTTTTACTTTCATAACTTTTAAAATAAAGACAGGTTTGTAGCGATACTAACAAAAATCAAGTAGAAAAGGTCGTCTGCATTCACTGTTTTAGTAGTAAGTATAAAAATTATTTAAAAAAGGGGATAAGGAGATATTTAGTAGCTGTTTGGTTAACCTCGTCTTTTGAGAGCCTCCTGAAGTCATTTCGGCATTGAAGTAACAAATCTTGTGGTTTCTTTAGCGCTTATCTTCTCCCATTGGTCCTTAAGAACGCTCTTCAGCATATCCTTGCTAGATATGTTGTGTTGACGAATCCTACACTCCAGAAAATCTCATAGGTATTCTATAAGATTCAGATCAGAGGACTGAGGGGTCATGAGCAGTTAATTTGGGACATTATACAAGAGCCAAAGCTTCACAGTCTCAGCTGTGTGCTTAGGATCTTTGTCATGTTAGAAATGAAACGATGATCCTAAGCCAAATTTGGTGGCACTTTCCTTTAAGTTGTTTTTCAAGACATCGAGGTAATCATAATTTATTCAATATTCTCCAACTTGCCAACACTATTGCTCGACATGCTTCTCCACCACTGCCGTGCTTTACCGTTGATAATAAATGCTTTTTTAGAAACTTTGTGCAAAGTTTTCTCCATACCAATTTATGATCTTTTATGCCAAAGATGCAAAATTTGCTCTCAACAGAGAATATCACAGTCCTCCAGAATAGAGGAGGCTTATGTATATGCTCTTTTGCAAAAGCTATCCATTTAAGCCAATTGGTCATTGAAATATAAGGCTTTCAGCAAGCCTCTCAGCTACGGTATCTGGCCTTTTCCAAGGTTTTTCTTGCAGTAACTGCCCAAATGTTTTTGTTATGCTTTTCGTGAATGACTGTTGCTATTTAAATTGCAGTCGAACACAGATTTTTTTCACCATTTATATCATACTTTGTTTTTCTCTGATTATGAGTTTAGATGGACAACCTAAACGTGGTTTGTATGTGTAAACTCTTGTAGATTTAGAGTTATAAATAACACGCTGGATAGATGAATACTGCTGTCCGACGGATCTGGCTATATCCCAATGACTTTTTGCATCTTGCCACATTTTCACAGTGATTTTACACTCACTGATGCCAATTTCTTCCTTTTACATTCCATGTTCCTTGAATTGCTTCGTATCTCACAAGAACGTAAAAATTATTGCATCACAATTTGCTATTTTACTTGATAACTGAATGCAAAAACTCTATAATGCTTGTTGATAAAAATTCCAGGAATCAAGAATATTCAAATAGTGAACGCAGACTTTTTCTGCCTACAATTTGTGTGCTTTGCTACCAAACTGATGTTATCTTAAGTAGTTTTAATTCAAAATTAATTGATTCATGCATGCTCAATATTTAAATAATAGTTAACAAATTCTTGAAATTTTGTTAGAAAAAAACTATATTTCTATTAAATTTTACTTTTGTTGCTTTTTTTTTGTTGAGGGTGAACACAGACTTTTTCTAACAAGTGTATACATTTTTTTATTTTAAGTATATGTACATATTTATCCATATTTGTTGGGTGTAAACCCATAAATAATATTTTAAAAAATCTTTATTTATCGTTATTTAATCTTTCCCAAGTTCTCTCGCCAGGAGAGTCAAAGCGTTTTTTTAATCAAAATACTGTGCAGTTTAATTTCTTTTTTCAAAAAGTCTATGAATTATTTATTTTGTCATATCACATATGATTTATTATAAATCATTAATAATAAACTAATTATACTGTTTGAAATGTTTTAAAATATTACTTGAATAAACAAGATAAGTTTTTAATGCCTATTTTCTCATGATTCTGGTTGTTTCCTGTGTTGATACTTTTCTTGTTCCTTCTTTTTAGATGTCTGGAGTAGATGAGGAAAAAACTGGGAAAGAGGCTTCTGACTCCTTAGTAAGTTGCATGAAAATTTCATTTAAATCTATGAAACTGTGTTTCACATAATATTTTGGAAAAATTCTTCATTCAAATTTTTTATATTTTTGTCAACATGCTTAAAACATAAGTAATTTAGAAAAATTTATAATTCATTATTATTTAATTTTTCCCAATTGATTACTTGCCAGGATAGACAACACATTTCACTTGATGAGAATATTATATAATTAAATTTCTTTCTTAAATTTTCAGGGGAAAAAATTAAATTAAATATTGTGTCATTACTTTTTACATCCCTACTACCTTTTATACTTTACACATAAAATTTACTCTTTTCCAGTTTTCATTATGCTTTTATGCCTAGCTCATTAATTTTCATGTAATTTCAGTCATCCAGAAATTATTTTCTTTCCTATAACTTGCATTTATCATTTTATATTCGCAACAAACAGAAAATTGTTAGACAAAAATCCACAGATTTAGTTGCAGTTGAGTTTTAAAAAGTTCAGGACATTTGTACTTGTTGAGTATTTTACTTCCTTAACTACTGCTTTCTAATTCATTTGTACACATGGTTATATTTGTCAAGGCATTATATTTATATATTTTTTTCTGTAAATCTTTTTTTGAACTCAACTCATTGTACTTTGTATGTGTTTATATTTGCTACACTTAAGATTGCTGAATTATTTGTTTTCACTGATTATTACCACATTGTCTAACAAAAGTGAAATAGTATACTTTCAACATATAAAGAATGTTATGAAAAATAACTCAATGTATTAACATGAAAGCGAGGAAAATATGCATTTAGTTTTTTTTTTTTTTTTTTTTCATATTAACATATGCATCTGTAAAAGGTGCTATTTCTTTATCTTTAAAAGTTGATGAGATGATTATAGATATATTTAACTATAAATAAAGCATTCATGTACTCAATGATTTTTTCTTGGTTGTAGTCTTGAAGTCATCTTCTTACTTGATTGTTAACTTCCGTATGTGCAATTTTTTTTTAAAACAAAAATATTGAATAATCTTATATTTTATACAAAAGCATCTTTACTGCAAAACAGCAGTCGGATGATGCAATTCTCATTGGCACTGCACTACTCTACAAATTTGTCAATTTTTGAGTGGATGGAAGTCGATAAGTTTGTAAATGCCAACTGGGTGTCATGGTTCGTTTGTCGCTTGCCTTCTGCACCCAAGGTTGTGGGTTCTACCCCAGACCAAGCCGGTGGATTTTCATGATGTAGGAAATCAACAGCGACCATGTTGTATGATGATGCAGCATGTAAAAAATTTCTTGGGAGTGCCCGTTTGGCTTAGGTGCCCTTGGCAAAATTAAACTCCTAAGTTCAATTTTGCATCGTCAGAGCTTAGGTGCCACCCTCTGGGGAGGAAACTGGGTGTCAAAATTACTTGTGGCTTACTTACTCCCAGTTCCTGGGGAATGAACTAGGTCTCTGCAAAGGTAAAAAATACCAATACACAACCCCATTAGAGATGAAAAAAAGAAAAAAGTTTGTAAGTGGATCTTAATTGACAAACCTCTTCAAACTTACGGACCTTTATAGAATTACGAAGAAATCTGAATGTTAACTCTAAAGAAAAATTTACAGCTATTTTGTAAATTATTGAATGTCGTTTCGGGAAAGACTAAATTGCTTGAAGAGAGAGAAAATTGCATTTACTCTCTTTGCTTTTGGCTCTATGTATCAAAGTAAACAATATGTCCCCATATGAAAAATGTTTCGAGTTTGCAAAGAAATTATTTAAAAACTGAATGCTCAGAATCGTGTGAAATTGAAAGCTACTAATTATATCCTTGATTTTCCATAGAGCAGTGCAAGTACTAGGTTTGCATTACAATTTTTATTTAACTGTTTATTGAACTAGAATGAAGGGAGTTACTTATATTTTATGTTGTCTATTTCTTATTTTAATAAATATGTTTAAAAATATTTTATGTAATCTTTAAATAAGGCATAATTAATATAAAATAAAACTCTGAATCTGTATTCTTGACCTCTGTTCCCCTAACTCTGCATGCATTATCATGGGAATCCAATTGTTTCAAATATGTCCTACTGTGTGGATCGCTGAATCATATTGGTAGATTGGCTTGGCACACCCACAGCTAAATGGTTGCTGACCGCTGCTGTAAAGTTATTGCTTTCTTGTATGTTACTATATGTTTAACTTTAAATTTACCGTTGTGTGTATGAGCTTTTATAAATCAGATTGGTTCAAAAGATTTCCTTTCAGTACTTTTCTTATCAAAGTAACTCATTGAAAAATAGCATCATTTTTTCAAAATAACTTCCTTTTCTATGTATTATTTTAAAAATACTTGTATATCATGCTTTATTACATAAAATTCAAAATGCTATTTATTCTTTATTTTAAGAATTTTGTTGAAAGGTGAATCCCACATTTTTTACACATTGTTTTTTTTAAAGTTGGCAGCTATGCTTTTTATGATGTAATATAAATCTTCACTTTTCACTGTAAAAAAATGAAAAAAGATCAAGGTGAAAGGGCTTACTTTGTCAATGGAGAGCTGTCTCGTCTTGAATAAAACAATGTCCAAAAAAAAAACAAATCTTGTTAACTGTATAAAGTTTTAATTGCTACCGCACACATAATACATTAGACTTTACACACAATTAACATGGCACACGCTAGACAAATAGCATTTCTATCAATAACAACTTGTACAAGATATCACGTAGTTTCTCTCTCTCTCTCTCTCACTGTTTCTTCTACGTGTCCATTTATAAATTGAATTATATCAGTTCCCTTCAAGCGGTGGTGCTGCTGTCGCCTTTTGGTTGGGAGTTTGAGACATAAATAATCAACAATTAAGTAACTAATATTTAAGAGGTTATAAAGATATTACTTGAATAAAATAAAGGCCCATTTTTTAATTCCTATTATCTTGTATTTCTAGTGATTTGTTGCATTAATTATTTCCCCTTTCCCTTAGATGTCTGAAGCAAATGAGGAAAAAGGTGAAAAAATTGGGGAAGAGGCATCTGATACGTCATCGGTATCAGGGCCGGTTCTAGCAGTTTTGCCGCCCCGGACAAAAATGAAAAATGCCGCCCCTCTCCACAATGTATAAAAAATATTTTACTATACGTATAAAACTTGAATAGTTCCTGCAAAGAAAAATCAACATAGCAGTATATGTAAAATATTTATTAAAAATTAAATCAACTAACAAAATAAACAAAAATAGTAGAAGTGGTTTTTTTTCTGACTTTTAACTCTGAAAATTTTCTGATTAATTCCTTTAAATCAATTTGTAGAGCTATTTCATGTTCGATATTCAATGTAGCCAAACCATTTAATCTATCTTGAAGAATTGTAGACCGTAAGAAATTTTTAATTTTAATTTTGAGAAACTCCTCTCTCCGCTTGCTACACTTATTGGCAAAGAAAGTAAAATTCTTAATGCAATGGCAAGATTTGGCACAAATTCTAAAGCTGAAATAAATTTTAAAACTTCTATTGGGCTTTTTTTTTACCTAATATTGCTGAAACTGACATTATCTCATCTACTTGATCAAGCGCATTTATATCTACTGATTTTCCATCTGTCAACATCATTTCTAAATTTTTATAGTTTTTGATTATTAAATGTTTAGGGGTATCTTTTAAATCATATATCTACACTATATTAAAATCCGAAGGTAAACAAACGTATCTATCCATGGGACCCAATTTTCTCACGAACATTCTAACGCAATATTTTTTTTTATAAATCATACATCGAAATTTGAAGCTATATCTTATCTGTGAGAAGGAGAGGAAGATAGAACAATAACTTTACACTACTAAAAAAACGTGTTCAGGCTATAGAGAGGGGAAAGAAACCTGTCTTAAATCAAAAATAAGTGGAATGGAACAGATTTCGAAAAAGGGAAATTTTTTGACACAATTTTAGAAACCACTCACATTGTGCACGTACAAACACACACACACAGAAATGCTGGTGTCATGAGGAAAAGAGAAGGCCCAAGCAACGCTGGACTAAGTGGTGGAGGGGGGTGGAAGTCATTTTGAAAAAGAGTTTTAGAAGTGCTGATTTTGTGAAGGAAAGGGAAAATTTATAAAAGTAGAGAAAGCCTGTGCAACGCCGGGCCATGCAGCTAGTATTATATAAAAATTTAAAACAATTACTATGGGTACTCATTAAATTAAATCTGCATTCCAAGGCATTAATTTCTTGGTCAATTGTAAAGAAATAACTCTTTCTCGAATTTTAATTTAGGATCTTTCATCGAATCATCTCGTGCTTCATAATCAAAATTAACATTCTTGTGGCGAGCTCTGTGACGTGGCTGCGTGACCTCAAAATTAACTGAGATATCAATCTTGTCAGCCAGTTCTTTTGCATCACAGAGCATTTCAGCAAAAGCCCCATCCCATTGAAGATCATTAAAAAAATCCTTGCAATTTCTTAAGAGTTCCATAGCAGGTGGTAGATCGTAATCTTTTGTTTGCAATAGCTTGCTTATCGGATTTATGCAATTTAAGATTTTATACCAAATAGTGATGGAGCATAAGAACTTAAATTGTTTAATGGAATTGAATAATCCAGAGGCCTTATCTCTTATAGAGTTGTCAATTTCAGCATTATCATAAACACTAAACAGAGCATCATAAATGCCTCCTAATTGATACCTAAAACCTGCCGGTAAAATCCTGCCAGTCTGCAGGTAAAATCCTGCCATTCTAGAGGTGCTTCGGAATACATTGCACGTATTTTTTTGCCTTCGTGTTAGATTCTTAAAAGCAGTTGAGCCGTATTTGTAAAAATACGGCTCAACTGCTTTTGAGAATCTTACTTGAAGGCAAAAAAAGCATCTCTAGAATGGCAGGGTTTTATGTGCAGACCACTTGGAGGGTTAAGGGTTTAATAGCCACTATTCGGCTTTCCCAACGAGTTGTATTTAGGGGGTTTAAAGTTATGCCATTTATATATTTTAAAAATATGGCCCAAAATGAAGAGTTGATGAAAAAAAAATAAATTTTTTGAACTATATTTAAAAAAATTACAGGCTTCTAATGATGCTTTTGCCATGTCAATAATGACCAAATTTAAAGAATGGCTACTACATGGTGCATAGATTGTTCGTGCATTTAACATCCTAATTTTAGATTGTACCCCTGATTTCTCGCCTCTCATGTTGGCTTCGTTATCATAGGCCTACCCCCGCATATCTAGCAAATTTAGCCACAAATTTTTAAGTTTCTCAACTATTAAATTTGAAAGTTCTTTTCCAGTCAATATTTCATCTGGAAAAAAACCTAAAAACTCTCATTAATTTTAAGGTTGACTTCATTAGAATTAAATTATTCAATACATGCATACATATTTTACCAAAAAGGTCATTTGCTCGATCTTACAAGCATCAGGGGTGCAATCTAAAATTATCGAATAATACTTGGCTTGTTTAATTTTATGAACAATTTGTAGTTTAATGTTCTCATGTAAAAGAGAAATTCTAAAAAAATTTTTAAAATATACTTAAATTAAGTAAGGGAAGTATGAAGATAATTGAGATAAAGTGTTTTGCTTTCATACAAAAAAATTTGAATTCATCAGAAATTGACCCATTTTAATTAAAAATCAACATGTTTGAGGTTTTCTAAAATCTTATCGTAAATTTAAAACAAAAAATAAAAAGCCCTTATTTTACTTTCATTTGAACACTGTATTTAATTATGTTTAATATATCTAGAATTGATATCTATGTAGAGAGTAAGATATCCTAATAAAGTATATTTTCCAGTATTAAAATTAGGAAATCTTTTTAACCTATATTTTCAACAAACCCACATATACATCTGTACATAGCATGCCCAAAATATAGAATGAATTTACATAATTTTTAATCTTATTAATATAACTCTAGAAATTAATAATCTTTATAATCACTAAAATTAATACTAATAAAAAATACTTTAAATCTTGTCTATTTTTTTAAAAATAATAATATAAAATACATTATATTTCTCAGTCAAATAAAATTCTGTCTTTTAGCTTCCTCAAAAAATGTCATTTGGAAATATTTTCATAATATTTAAATGTATAATCACATGTAATCTCATTTTGAAATATATTTGTAATACTAAAATCATATTACTAAATTTATCTCTCTTTACATCAAAGAAGAAGAAAACATTGAAATAACTTACTTATTACTGACCTAATTCACAAACTTAAATATTCCAAAAGAATTTTTATAAAAAGCCTTTTCAATATTTCAATCAGCAGTAACACAATTATTTATAAGAATATAATTACCAGATAGTATTACTAAATTTCTCTTGATGTATGAAAAAAGAAGGAAAAAAATCTGAAACCACATCTGTTATATTGATTTAACATGCTGATTCAGAAAAACGGAATCAAAATTTACAATAAACAAGACAAATTAACCACATTTTTTTTTTTTTAATTCTGGTAACTGTAATGAAGGTTGTGCAATGTCTCGTTCCAGAAATGGAAGCTCTGTTATGAAAAAAATTTCGCATCAACAATATTATTTCAATTTAATCTAAAAATAAAATTTTTTAATCCATTTCTCTTAACTATATAACTATGGATACGTAAATACAAAATTATTTTATTGAAATCAGAATAACCAATTTTTCTTTTAACTTGGTAGTCCTTTCTGTTATAATAGTTACTCATTTATGTGAATTTATTTATAACACACTTAATATATATATATAGTATATCCACAGAGATGTACCTTACAGAAAGCACAACTGTATTTGTATATTATTTTAAGTCTTAAAAAAATACAAAATAGTTCGAAATTAAAAACGTAATTACCTGTTGCCATTTCAAACAAGCTAAATCTAAAAGATTCAGTAGAGTCAATTTTTTTTAGCTAGTATCTGTAGATGGTGGAGATCACAAGAGCTTGTTTTAACTTCAAATAACTACTCAAGAGTAAAATAAAACATCTGTAGCTTGCTATCTTCAACAAACTTTTATTGCCTCTGTCCCCTCTTTGGTCAGCTGATACCGAATTTTTATGGGTGTCCGGAATGTCTGTATTGACCTCAGTCCAAGATGGGGAGAAAGTTACAGGATATGGTATAAACATATCGAATTTCATGATTTAACATATACTTCGGTCTCGAACCCTTCAAGGTTCAACATAAAAGTTTACTGACTTTTAACGTACACAGTAGAAAATATAGAAATTACAAAAGAGTTAAATCAAATACACATATAACAATAAATTCTGTTGGTAAGCCAGTTAAACGTGCATGTAAATACAAGTTGTTTTTTTTTTCAAGAGATATTTATAAATTTGAAAGGTAAACAATGATTCTTTTTAGCAGGCATGATTTTTAACTGTATATAACAGCAGAATTTTGAAGAACTGCAATTTTCCGAATGCTGCTCTAAGCGAAATATTCTGTTATGTGCACATTTGTCGCCCTTAACGTAGTAATTAATGTTTCTGATTTCCCAGTTTTTTCCCTTCCGGAAAACACATCAAAATTTCAAACAAGTTATTTTTAAACAATATCAATAATTATTATATAAAATAAGAAAAGTATATACCGTTTTTGTCTTCGATTTAGCTTCGACTCATAAATTTTCAGATTTTTAAATGTTTGTATTACATTTATTAAAAATGTGTGCCATGAAACAATTAATAAAACTGTAAGCGGTTTAAAATAATAAATAGTGTATCAAATGTATTTCCATTCATTCTCCCTGTAAAATTAGTATAATTTTGTGAGGCAGACAGAAAATTTAAATTCAACCTTTGAACTCCAATGAAATCTCCCAGATGTTTGAATAAATAATTTTCAAATGTAGTTAGTAACAAAATCTTTAGAAAGAAGTATTTTGAAGGAATAAACAATTATTCTGAAGAAAGAAATTATTACTGATTCAAATACAAAAGCATTTACTTAGTTTATTATAAATGAATATGTCGCACTATATTTTGAAGATGCCGTTACCACCTTGCTTTTTTTTATTTTCAACTTTATCGTATGCATAGAGGAAAAATCTTTTCCCAAATTAAAAGTTATAATTTTTTTAATGAAATTAATCTCTTTTAGGACTAAAGGCACGAATTGTTAACGACATAGAAAAAATGTTACAATTAAAAATCTCGAAAAAAAATTCACATCTAAAATTAATGTTTTTTACTGTCTCACGTGAGTTTGAATTTTAATCAGTCGAAGATGAATCAGTTATTTCTCTAATGTTGCTACTAAGAGATAAATATTAATATACTATATAAATACTTCAAAATTGCTATAAGTAACAATTACATGCGTTAAAAATAGTAATTATTATATTTAAGAGATTTTATTTGTATAACCGATTTCTTGTTTTATGGAGTTACTGTATTAATGTTACATAAATATAAATAAATATTAATCTAAGAATCTCGCACGAAATTTTTTAAAAAAATAATAAATTAAGTTGCGAGATTGCTTGGAAATAATCTCCCCAAAAAGTTTGGTGATTCATTCCCTTCTTCAAATTACTAATTCAATTAAATAGTTCATAATAAAGACAAGTATCCGAATTTTTTTTAAAAAAATTAAGTAAATAGTTTTAAGTGTTAATACTTTCTATGTAATCTTAAATCAAGATCTCGGAACTTTGATCTGATTGGTTATGCTGTTAGGCTACAAAATGGTATTTCTTTAAAAATTCAATACTTTCAATTCACGAAGCAATGTTCGATACTGATTAGACCAAAAAGTTTCAAGGTTTTACTCTTTCCCACGACAAACTGAAAAAATTCTCGATTTGTCATGGGTGTTATTTTTCACTTAACCCACCGCTGGGGTAATGAAAATTCCTCTGTCTTGGAAGTTTTGGCCGAACGAGCGTAAATTGCCTCAGTAGGGTCAGCTAAAATTTATAGCCGAGGTTGAAATCCCTAGTCCAGTAAAAAATAGCTACTTGATGGGTTATTTAATTCCCGGGAATACAAAAAGTACTGAAATCTGATGATTTCCCAGGATCCCCTCTATATCAGTGCAGTGGAAATCTTTTCAAGATAAGCATGTCTACTTGTATCCCGAGGTCGGGAGTCCATATACTTGTAAAGTCAAATCGCCATGTAATACAATTTGTATTTTTTTAAAGAGATATTATAGTCGTTACAAATTTTACTAGCAATGGTCGACTTTTTAATTCAGTCTAAAACAAAATAATTATGTTCCATGTTTCCAAAGTGTAAGTAGTAATATTTTATAAAATAATTTCATCCAAATTTTTTCGTAACAAAAAAAAGTAATTTACAAATTTGGTCCATATGCCACCCCGGACATGAAGCCGGGCCTAGAGCCGCCCCTGTCGGTATGTAGAATTAAAATTTCTTTTAATTTCAAAGTTGCAATAATTAACAAGACTCATTTTTAATTCCAATTATCTTGTATTTCTGGTGATTTGTTGCATTAATTATTACCCCTCTCCCTTAGTTGTCTGAAGCAAATAAGAAAAAAGGTGAAAAAATTTGGGAAGAGGCATGTGATACGTCATCGGTATGTAGAATTAAAATTTCTTTTAATTTCAAAGTTAATATAAATTAACAAGACCCCCATTTTTAACTCAAACTAGCTGCATGGCCCGGCGTTGCATGGGTTTTCTCTACTTTTATAAATTTTCCCTTCACAAAATCAGCACTTCCCTTATTCTTTTTCAAAATTACTTTGACTTTTTTGTTTCTTTCCCCTCTGCTTAGACCGGCACTGCACAGGCATTTACCGAATGCATAACTTAATTTCCACGTTAATTTCTTCTTTCCTTTATGACGCCAGCACTTTTGTTTGGGTGTGTACTCGTACAATGTGTTATTACTGTAATAATGTCATTAAAATTCCCTTTTCTCCGAAATTTTTTCACTTCTTTTCACCGTGTGACAGGTTTCTTTCCCCTTCATTTACCCCCTGCGTTGCACGAACATTTTTGAATGCATAATGTATTGCCATGGAAATTCCCTTCTCTAGTTGTCTGCACTTTCTGTTGTGTGTGCATGATTTCTATATTAACTTCATTACAATTCCCCTTTCAAAATTTCTTCCACGTCTTTCCATTGTCCGACAAGTTTCTTTTATCTCTCTATAGCCCGGCTTAGTTACAAAAAAAACTATATATATATATATATATATGGGGAAATGCCTAAAATATGTTTACATTCACTAAAAAAACATTAATAATTATATAAATATTATCTGATAAAAATATTTTAGTATTTTATTATAATTGTATAGTTTTTCAATTATCTGTATTTAGTAAATCATTTAACCATGTATCTGACAAAAAGAAGTATATTATACCAAACTAACATATTCATTATTTTAACAATTTTTTGAGAGCTCAAAATAATAAAAGGGGTTTGGTATTTTCATTTACTCTATCAATCATTACATAACAATTTCCTTCTTAGGTTTTGAAATAAAAAATCGATTACATAGAAAAATGTTCATTGAGCAATTAGTTGTGACATACCGTTTGCATAAAAAAAAAGGGCTGTAAAAGAAAAAATCTCGTTTATTGAAAAAAACTTATTGAATATTTTTAAAAAATTGTAAAATAATTAAATCAATATATAAGATATATTTTATGTGTTATATACCAGCTGAAATGCACTTTCTTCGTACAGGTTAAGTTTCAAAAACATAAAATTCCCCTATTATAACTATTATAATATTTTTTTAGGGTGGGTAAAACCCTGTGTAAAGTAGTATAACCAAAAATTAAAAATATTTTTGTAATTAATGTTTAAATTATAAATATTTTAAACTTAGTACAATTTGGCCTCAAATTAAATAATAATTCAACAAAAACAAATGTTTCAGTGTAAGAGAAAATTAGCATAGTAAACAGAAATGAATGAATTTAAATAGAAATAAAAATTTTATATATATATATCAGAAAATAATAGCAGTTGTAAGTTTCTGCTATTGAACTATGGGCGAAATAAGCTGAAATAGATAAACCGAAAGAAAAAATTAATGATAATAAACTGATTAACAAAATAATATCATAAATAAGAAATATTAGGAGGTCATCAACAGGAAAAAAATTAAATTAGTATTACATGAGGAACAGTGTAATACTATCTAACATATCTGTAATATCACTAATATAGGGTATTAAATTTAATTCAATACTAAAAAAGTTAGTATAAACTAAAATGAAAAATCTAAATTAGGTCCCCATTGAAATAATTTAAAATCAACAACAGTACTGAATGACACAAACAATAAAACATGTTGCTAAAAAATTAATTATTCAAACAATACTTTTTTGCAATATTTCTATTAGCTATTGTAATTCTATTAAAAAGAAGAAACAAATGAGTACATACAATCATAACTATAGTGATAATTGAAATATATATATCATATATGGGCAGTATGATAATATATAAAATATGTATATGATCTCCAAAAAACTACATGAGGAACAGATTATCAGAACGAACTTTAAGCTATCAGATATAAAATCACACCAACACTGAATTTTAAAGAAATTCAAAAGGATATATGAGAAAATCTTTTCAAGGTGCATATTTTTTCTGAAAACACTTTATTGATCACAAATTATAGATTTATATATTGCAAGATTGTCAGAAGCAAAGTTAAGTCATGATAGAAAATCAGGTAAACATTGAATTTAAAGGAATCCAAAAGAAAATATGAGAATATTGTTTCAAAGTCCACCTCATCATAGCTATTTGCTGAACATTTAAAACAAAGATGAGATCCTATCGATCATAGAGATCATAAGGCCATAAACAGTGATATACAAAAAAACATGATTCACAATATTACCAATCTGTCAATAGCAATAAGTTTGAATTTAGTGTCATTTTCTTTTTGTTATAAAGCAATATTTTTCTACAATGAAGAACATTGAATTTGCCGATGAAGGAAGAATAGCTCAAATCTTTATTTTCAATGACAGAAAATATTAAAGAATGTATTTATATGTAAAAAAGGTATACAATGCATATGTATGTGTTCAATTAGCTAAAAACTACATGAAGAACAGATTTTCAGAAGGAATGTTAAACAATGAAGCCACAAACAGTTTTGAAAAACAACAACAAAAAAAATCTTACAAACCATAAAATCCGGCGTTAGGTGGAACATGTATTGCCAAGACGTTTCAAGAATAAGTGATTCAATTCATAATTAAATATTATCTCATATACCTTGCTTTTGCTCCAATACTTATTTATAGGTGCATTTCCTAACCTGAGACTTGTTAATAAATTATATTGTTTTGATTACAACTGATCTTCATTCTAACTCTCAAACACTAAAGGATTTGAGGGGACATCCATCTCACACTTAGGAATTTTTAACCCAACTAAAAATTTTTAAATCGCTAAATCACGCCCAGTTTTACCCGTTAAGCCAATTGAATTTTAAAGATGTTTAGTTTTAAAAATAGTTAAAATTTTTTATACTTAACTCTGGGGCAAATAGGCATTAGTGACCCACGAGCTAGTATTAAAAAAAAATATGAACAAAATTTGACCTACATCTAAAAAAGGTTTGCCACACACACATCCCTGTTCTATATAGAAGTATACTATTTTTTTCTATACCTTGCAATAATACCTTGAATAAATGACTTGCGTATTAACGCCACTGCAATCAAATTGGCACCACGTGGGAATCATGTTATTTCCGACCAAAATCTTATACCCCTTTTTTTTTCATATAAAACACGTAAAAAATTTTGTAGTCTTGATATCAAGGAGAGATTGGCAAGGTGCCAATTTAGCTGTGGGGACACTAATAGGTAAATACCTAAAATTCTAACTTGTACCACTAACGTTCGGTTTTGCAAGAATTGCAAACCTGAGGTCCTTACAACTGCTAAGCACCAAAATTTGTACAGATTTTTTGCGAAGTCAATTCTTTAAAAGTTAACATAAAGTTAGTAACCAAAATGGAAGCAAAAATTTTTCAGATACAGCTTAAATGTTTAAAGAGAGAGTGTCCTCAGGCCTTCTTGATGCTAATAGCAAATCTATGACAAATCATGAATATCAATTGAAAAAGGGTATCAGATGGTATGAAAATGTCTAAAAGCAGCCAGTACAGCAATTAAGTTAGGCCTTGCAAGAAGGGTAGTTGTTCTATTACACAATCAACATGTAGTGCTCAATAATATATCAGAAATAATCATGCACAAAAATAAAAGATGCATAAATTTAATGAGCATTAAAATTAATAAAAAACAAACCTTGCAAAAAACAGATTCTATTATTAGCTAACATCACAACTATTTTTAAAAACAAAATATACCGATTTAATATATAACTGTATCCCGAACTCACACATACAAAACATTGAGCAAATTTTGGTATTGCCCATAGTGGCAAAAATTACAATATTTTCATTTCTGAAAGTCAGTTAGCATTAATGAATTAAACAAAGTTTCATCACTTTTACTTGAAATTCCGGAAAAGGATAAAATATGCTTAATTAAGAAAACACGATTCACTTCACTCAACTGTAAGCAAAAGCGTGTTACCAAACTAAAAAAAAATTTAGAAAAAGCACTTTTTATAAGATAATTTTTTAGAAAAACAAGTGCAATTCTGCCACAAAGAATTAAAAAACGACTAAATACAACCTTAAATGAATTTATTTATAATAAAATATGCAACAATCATTCAAAAAACACTTTGAAATATTAATTTTTACAAACTTATACAGGAGTGACATATCAGCAATTCATAGGAAAATTGCTAAAAAATTGAATTTTTAAAAAAAATCTAAAACTAATTTCAAAAAAAACTTTTCATAGTGCATAGCATTATGACCTTTTGTAAACACACGTGTTTAAAAATTTTGTATAATATGTCAATAACATAATTTTTCAAATGTGCAAATCGAGATATTTTTTAAGAAAACTAAAAATTTTGTGAAGGATAGTAAATTTTAAGAGAGAAATTTTTCAATATGAGTTTCAGAATTCTATTTTATGCTTCTCTATATCTTAAGATAATGTACAAAAACGACATTTTTAAATGTATTGCAAATAATTTATATTATAAGCTTACTTAAAATAATGCTAACATAGTAAGAGCAGTTAAATTTTTCACAAATATTAAGGAAATGTTTGTTTTATTAACGGATGTAATAAATAGAATTATAGATATGTACTTATAATGAAACAAAAATAAATTTTTCGCACACATTTTTTTTTTTTTTTTTTTTGCTCAGCCAATTTGGTGATTTTCATTAGTTATATGCAACCTGTTCTTCAAAGGTGGAACGGAGTATAAGTCATTACTCGAAAAAGTTGTTTGGCTCGAAAGTCTGTTTTTGACGTCAAGCCCTTTGCTTAGAATAAACTTACATTTGCATTCAAGGGTTTTTTTTTTTTTTTTTGAGGTTTTAATTTTTAAGTGAACATTTCCAAATTTCACTCATTGAAAACAAACGGTAATTTCTTTTGTACTGTGTAAATGAATTATTGTAAAAAGCAATTTTAATTTAGTAATAATCTGTTATAACATTTTTTTTTCGTTATAAGTTTTTTGATTTATATATTTTTCTGGTAGGAAGAGGCATTGGTCCTCCACCTAAGTATATTTTGCATTTTTTCAATAACTGAATTAAATTAGTTTAACATACATTTCTGTTTGGCTTATATTTTATTTGATTATTCCGAACCATTTCTTTCTTTAGATTCAATTCTGTGGTTCCTTTATCAGTTTAAAAATATCTGATTTAGGTTTAAGGCTGTGTCACGTTTATTTATTTTTTTTTTTCATCTTAAACGTTTATATGTGCACAGTTGATACTTTTGTACTGTTTCGAGTTTTAGATTTAAAGTTGTCTTATTTCTTTTCCAGGTTAAGAATTTCTGATAACTTTAATGTTGCTTTCAAAAATTTCACATTCTTTATTTTAAAAATGATGACCTTATTAAATCTAAAACCAAAAACAATACACAAGAATCAACTGTCAACATTTAAAGTTGAACATGAAGAAAGAAACATTATACTGCCAGAGAAGGCATGGATGTTTATAACTGTATAGTGCCTTTGCAGCATGAGGGTACTCTAAATAGCGATTGAGCCTCAAGTCCTCTCATGAGGTTGGTGGAAGGGGTAGAGAGATGGGAGACTTCTGATCACACCAGGGTGTTCTCCCTCAAAATAGGGCTGGAAACAAGCCAAAACATACAGTCACCTGTATGGTGCTCAAAGCTACAGATGACGACAGGCATACAACTTAGCAGTTTGCCATCATGAATTTCTGGGACCTCGATCAGGTGGCGTTAGCAGCAACAACAACGACTTCAATTTTTCTCAAGGGAATTTATTATACTCTTAATGATCTTGAACCTTCCAAGACTTGACAGGATAATAAGTTTTTAGTTTATCTGCCTAACAGGGAATATATTGTTAGCTACAACTTTATCTCGTAAAAAAAACCTACTATGTTCAGAATTTTAAAACAAGATTATGCAATATTGCATTTCCTCATTTTCTGACAAATTACAAAAGACCTTAACAGAAATTATATGATTCTAAAAACTTCTGGTTGAGGAAACTAAAAGTTGAGATCTCCGGAACGAAAATAGAACTCTTTTGTGTAATGACCTAGATGTTTGCGTCTGGTTGTCCATGTCTTATTTGTTTCGTGGCATTGCTTTATTTGTGTAAAATGAAATGTGAAACTAAAATTACCTAAAAATTTCATCCTTTCAATGACTCTGTGTGCGTGCGCGCGCGTGTGTGTGTGATCTTATGCAGTCAAAACTTCCCTTCAATTTTTTTTGAAAATTTATATTCAAATCAAATCTAGGACATGGATTTTGTTTGGATGTATTACACACTCTGAAGCTACATAAAGGTTATTAGTGACAGATCTCGTAATTGGGAGCCATGGTCAGTTGACAAGGGTGACACCCACTCTCCAAACTTCCACACTACATCATGAGGAGGAATTTGAACCTTGACAGATCTAACTTGCATCCGACCTTCTACACAACAGGTTTTATAGCATGTAAATTGAGTGCAATGATTGTTAGCAGATGAAAAGTAGTTGTGTGTGTTAGATGACAGGAAATTTTGAAACATTAAATTAAGAAAAACGCGTAAAGTACATTTTCTTTACAAACATCTTAAATATATCTATTCTTTATTAAATTTACCTCCTTTTTTCAGAACAAGAAAGAAACGATACGTTGAAATGCAAGGTAAGGAAAATCGTTATATGGAATGGTATGCAAAAGCAGAGAAAAGAATCGAAGAAAAAATAAAAATAATGAATCTTTATGGCAAGTTGAGGAACATTGCTGCTGAGATGGCAAAGGAAAAGGACATTAAGGAAAGAGAGAAAAAGGTGTGACTGAAGTAACAAAAGAATGGGACACAAAGAGGCTGAGTCTGTGAATGAGAGTAAAGGTGATGACATATCTGTATTGTACCAAAACCAGGGAGATGACAAAAATTCTGAAATACAGAAGTCAGCTCAATTGCCAAAAGAAAGAGAAAAGAATGGAGTGAGAAACAGTTGGAAAGGGAAATAAATAGAGAGGTAGATAGAGAGAGAATGTACATCATCTACCAAAATCTCATTAAAGCTTCCCAAAGAGAATACTTCATGCAAGTATTCGGTCAGCTTGCAGAAAAGAGGAGTAAACTGGTCTGTGCTCAGAATAAGGAAGCTATACCAAATCAGGATTCTTTTTTGGCGATTTTTAAGGAAATGAAAGAAAAATGGGTGATGGAGAGGAAGTTTACTGGAAAATGACGTCTCAGGTGACATTGGAAAAAATCAGGGATTATTCGCATCGTTTGGAGGAATTAAAACAGAAACACGATATCGAAGACTTAAGTGACAAAAAACCTGGAAAGCCATCGAAAAGGGGAAGTAGTGGAAGGTCAAAGAAGAAATATCTGTCTTGTGCAAAAGAAATGCCTGTTAGCACTGATTCGGAAGTAATTGTTGACCTGGAACAAATGAGGCAACAAAAAAGAATAAGAAGTACTTCGTTTCAAAAGAAGTCCTTCTAAATGAAGGAAATCTGAAGAAAAAAGTTTTCTTTTTTGGTTTTAGGTCCCTATAATATCTTGGAAGGTAATGATGTTAATGAACACATAAAAAATGGAATTATCATTGAATTAATTGATTTTTAAGTTATAATGTATATGAAGAGATAAAAGACAAACTATCCCATATTTTAATTAAACCTATTTTCCTGGTATATACCAATATTAAAAAGAATACATTGAATAAACTTCAGACCAAGTGGCATGGTAAGACGGGTATCATCAGAATAGACAAGCGAGAAATTGAAAGCATTAAAGAGTTTAAATGCAGGAAACCTATATCTTATCTTAATCTAGATGTATCAGGGTTTTTATGCAAAATTAAAAAAGTTCTTTTCTCGAGTAATGTTCCGCATTGCTATAGATTCCTTAACTGAAGAAGTACTCATATGTTTTCTTAACAGTGAATATGCAGAACAAACTTTGCTTTTCAAACAAAAACTGGCCTTAATGTTTCAGAATGAATCTGCTGCATATTGGTTTGAATGTTCAGTTAAGGGGCTCAGTAAGGGCGAGTCACCGTATATGTACTGTCGCTTGACCGGCTTCGTACTTTTGGAACATATAATCAATCAACGAAGTTTGAACAAGGTCAGCTTTTGGAGGACGATACCTGACGAGCTGCCTTCAGTCATACCAGAAATTAAGGATTTCAACACCTATAAACTTAAAAACGACTTTCTCGTCAAGCATTTGAGGTTAAAAGAGAAAATAATTTAATGAAGCTCTTCAATAATTTTTATAAAAAATTTGAAATTAAACCTTAAATTTTTTTTTATTAAAACAATATTTTACACAAATTTTAATATAATACTTGTGTTTTGGAAAAAGGGTGAGAGGAAGAACAACAACATTCAGGTGCTCTTATCCCCTTTTTTTAAAAAAAATATGTGTTGATTTTTAATTTTAAAAAGCAGGATACATTTAACTTCAAGATAGCAAACAAAATAAAAATTATTTTTGAAACCATAAAAGGTATTTAAAAAACTATCAATCAATTGTTTGGATCAAACTATTACTCTGTAGGCAATCAAGTTAAATTGTTTTTGTGAAAACTTCTCTCTTAAAGGAATATAGAAAATTCTTGTTGGATATTTTGTTTAGATTAATAATTACAATTAATTTAATGTTCATCATTTATTGACTTTAAATTTTAACAATACATGAATATTATATAAGTAAATAAAGAATGTAAAAATTTTATTTTACGTCAAGAAATTGATTACAATTTATTTAATACATTTTTTATATTCTATTGAAAGACTATACATGATATTAATATTATTATTTAGAAATTTTCTGAATATATATAAATTGATAACATTGTTATCAATTTTTTTTAATAAATTCATAATTAATTTTTAAAGCAACTTTGAATTTGAATTAAGTTTTTTGTTATTTCAACCAGTGTACATTATTAAGCTTTAATAATTATTTCTTAGTGGGAGATACTTTTATTTCATTAATATCTCCATCATGTGGGCATTTTAATATGGAAACATGTTTCTATCTTCTGGAAAATTAAATTTATGTAAGAAATTGCACTCCAAGATGTAGCTTTGCAAAATATTCTAATTTGTGTTACATTCAGAGGAATTGGCCTATTTTGTGCTTTTCTGTAAAATATTTAGTTCTTCTCATATTCCTGGTTGTAATGAGTGATTTTTTAAGAAGTTCTTTACATTTACTAAGCTGATCTTATAGATTAGCTTCATTTAATTCATCTTCATCCAACTTTTATTTCTTGTGGCAGACTGGAACGAGAAGTTTAAGGGAACATAACTAGATTTTACAGTGTATGGATAAGAAATCATTTTAAATTTAGTCATCACACAATTTCCTCTAAAAAGCTTACTAAATTCTTTAAAAAAAATTTCTCTCTGAAACATTTCTGAATAATTTGAAAATTCTTTGAATCTCATAGAGGGCTGAAGTACCATTCTATGAAGAACGTAACATATACTCTTTTCATAATAGAGCGATAGTATAAACATAAAAATTCTCTCAGTAGTTACGCCGTCGCCGCGGTAGCCTAGTGGCCTAGTCTTTTTTATAAAGATGCCAAAATTCAAATATTTTAAAGCCGTAAAAAATATTCATAAAAAAAATTCAACAAAATTATGTAACGTAAATTAATTTAGCAATGGGTGTTCCGAGCATTTAAAAAGTGGAATTTTGCAATGAAAATAAAGAAATATTAATGAGAAATAAAAAAATTTCTTAAATATTTTTTTGTAAAAAAAAGTTGCTTGGCAATCAATTTCGGTCGCCAAAAAATTGACTCCGCTAAGGGACCTCCTATTCTACACTTTAACCGGTCGTTTTATGTGTGTTAATGAATATGCTTGCAGAAGAATACATTCAAAAAATTTTTAATTAATGATGATTATTGTGTTTTCGGCACTAATTTGATATTGGTACACTACGTATTTTCTACCAAATAATTGTAAATTTTCGCCAAACATCCATTGACAGGATTTCAAAATCACATCAAAAACAAGTAGCGAACCAATATCAAATTGATCCCATATTCTATTTTAATATTTAAAACATATATTTAAGATCTGTACGATTTTATGTACTATTAACTAAATTAATTTTTTTTTATCTGTGTTCACATTACAAAGATGACTGGAAAACTTCACATTTTTTCTTTAAGTATAACAAATATGTCATGGACTAGAATATCTTAAATTAAGTAACAGACGTAGAATGTCTTGAACACAAAAATGAATTTTAATTTCTATTTCTTTGAAGTTCTCACACTTAACCCATTTGCTTTCTGGCGTGGAAGGAAAAAAATGAACTCACTACTCCATATAATACGCTGTTAGCCAAACCTAAAGCCTGTAAGAAAAAAAAATGTATTCGTATTAGAAAAATTGATACATTTATAAATATGAAACAATGTTTGGTACTTTCGTATTAGCGTCACCGCAGCAAAATTTGCGCTACCCGAATCGCGCCATGAAATCAAAACAACAAAGATGCTTGAGTGTTTTATTAGAAGAAAAACGATTCTCGTGGAGAAATTTTGGCTGCGGTGACACTAATACGTAAATACCCACAAAAATTAGCCACACTCAAACTCGACAGCCAATAATAATAAAAAATTTTTTAAAAAAACCGAACTGTTGGCGCGCATTTTGGTATCATCATCTTTTTTCCGTTGCCAATTGATTAATTTATAATTGTTAATATCGCTTCACGAAGCAACGCAAGAGAAATTCGTTATCTTTTAGCCACGTACAAGTGACGAGAATGACACCGAAGCTGGCATCCAACACTCCTGTTGATTTAGAGCAGAGGTTCCCAAACTTTTTCGTCTCATTCACCCCTTGCCATTTTTTTCGGTTTGGGGTAGACCCCTGCTTATCTAATATTGAATTTTTGAAAATTGAACAATTTAAATGTTTTTTGACAGCTGGTATAGAGCCACTTACTTTAAACGATTTAAATTTCTAACTGAAGTGAAGTATGGTGTTTAAAACTTAAGAAAAGCATGTTAATTACCTTAAAATTTAATACATAAAATAACTGAGGAACAAACAAATGCTTTTAAAGGGAGGAGTAAATCTGGTGCTTCAATAACAATTTTTCAATATTTGGAATCAATCATGTCAGATTTAACCCTAAATCTTCTCGGTTAGTAGTGTCCCTACCTTATCTCCCCCCCTTCTTTTTTTGTTTCGGAGATTGGCAACCACGCGCGCGCTGACTCTTCTTCTCACTAGGAAAAGTAATTAAAATTTTTCTCACGATATTCCATAATTCATGATAAGTAACACGTATGTCTTTTTAAAGCCCTAATTGTGGACATGGCCCTTGTTTTAATAAAATTTATGCTGTCACCTTGTTCATTAAAATTAGTAAATAAATCTATTAAATAGATAAAATCTGGCTTCCACTTGACTAAATTTTCTTTTAAAATTAAAATCATTGTTTGATTTAATGAGAGCCACCATCGTGGATCCCCATTTACGCCTCACGGACCCCCAAATTATTTTTTCGCTAACGTGGACCCCTTGCAAGTCGTCATAGACCTCTGGGGGTCTATATTGTTGAAGGCCACCGCAACGAACTCTTTCGATGACGCAACGCGTGGGTGGAATCTTCCAAGAAGAGCCTTTTTTCCTGTTGGACTATTTTATTTCTAGAACTTTTTATTATGTTAACTGTAGAATTAACGGAGAAATCCTTTGTAAGAAATTAGTATTGCGCGGGATTTGTTATGTATATGTAGACGCTGCCCTCGTGAATTGATATCCGTATTAAAGTTGATATAGAATAATCCCTAATGTGGTTATTACTTGAACCTGCTTGTTGTAACCCTGTGTGTTCAACATATTGTGGCGTCCGCGAGTATTTTTCTCGTTAAATATGGATATCGATATACTCAAAGCAAAACGGAAGTCTTTGAGAGCAGCATTCAGTATGTGTTGTAATGGTATTAGCAACAGAACCGAAACTTTAAGTAAAAATGAAGTCAATGCTTTGTACAAGCAGTTGCAAGATAAATTCTCTCGACTGGAAACAATTCAGGAAGAAATATCTGATTTATTATTAACAAGTCATGATCTTAAGGATACATATCAAGAAGATTTTTCAAAAGCTGAAGAATATCGGGACAAATTTTTTCAATATTAGAAGCTAGCCAAGAACAAGAGATTTTGGTTTCCGAAGAAAACAATTCCGTTCAAAAGCGAAAATTTAAGCTCCCAAAATTGGAGTTAAGAAAATTTAGTGGAGAACCGAAAGACTATCTTGCGTTTTGGTCGCAATTCGAGAAAATTCACATGGATGCAACGATTGCAGAAGAAGACAAATTCCAATACTTGTTGCAGTGCCTAGTTCCAGATTCTAAAGCAGCTAGATTAGTATCGAGTTTTCCGCCTACAAAGAACAACTATTTAAAAGCAATTACGCAATTAAAGGAGCGTTTCGGAAGAGACGAACTTCTAGTGCAGATATACGTACGAGACTTGCTCTCCATCGTAATGAAGAATGCAGCTGGTCGGATTAAAGGGGATTTATCGGAGCTGTGTGATTTATTGGAAAGTAAGCTTATGGCACTCGAGAGTCTTGGCTGTACGAAAGAAAGGTTGCTGAATTTCTGGAGCCTTTGGTTGAATCCTGCTTACCGGAGAACGTGCTTCGTGCGTGGGAAAGAAGTCGCTCCGTGGAAGATTCCTCACCGCAAGATAGTGCGCGCTCGTTGGATAAATTATTGTGCTTTCTTCGGGCGAAGTGCAAAGTGAGGAGATGATTAAGCTCGCCCGTACCGGGTTGGGAGCTTCGCGCGTGTCGCATCCTCGTTCGCATCCAGATGAGGCGGATTGCTCTACAGCTGCAGCCCTTGTGAATTTTCAAGACAATTCAGGTAGGAGAAATTTTCGTTGCATTTTTTGTGATAAACCTCATAATTCTTCAGAATGTTTTTCGGCAAGAAAATTGCCATTAGAAGAAAAACGAAAACTTTTGGTACAGAAGCATGCCTGTTTTCGTTGCCTTAAAACTGGTCATGTCTCTCGTTCATGCAAATATAAGGTGAAATGTTTATCTTGTGATAAAAATCATTATACTATTATGTGTGCAGACAAAGAATCTGCTAAATCAAATGATGAAAATACTGTTGTATCAAGTAGTGTACTTTCTAATCAGTCTATTAATGAAACTGTATATTTGAAAACTCTTGTTTTAAGAATAGAACACAATGGTAAAGAACTCAAAGTTCGTACTATTTTGGATAGTGGTTCACAAAAGTCTTATATATCGGAGAGGGTCATTAAAGTTCTGCAGTTGCGACCCAAATCAAAACAAACCGTTGTCCACGGTTTGTTTGGGGGGAGAGAAACTAGCCCTCACTCCCATTTAGTTTTTGATGTTTATTTGAAAAATTTTGAAGACACTTATGCTCATTCAATTGAGGTGCTATCTCAAAAGAAAATATGTGGGTTTGTACCCAAAAAATAGTTGATATTCATACTTTACAAGAATTGAAAGAAAAGAATATTACTTTATCTGATTTAGAGGCTAAGGAACATGACATTGAGTTGCTCTTAGGAGCAGATGTCATTGGGAACATTTTAACTGACAATTCTTTGAAACTAAGCTCAGGTGTAACTGTCGTACAAACTAAACTTGGTTACACGGTGATAGGAAAAAAAAATACTATACATAATAGTTTGTGCAATAATGTGGTTTCATTGCATTGTGCTAATTTCACCGTAACTGATCTGTGGAATTTAAATGCCATAGGCATTACAGACCCAACTGAAGATGCTAAGCGCAAACATGCGCATTTTGATTTTCTAAATCAATTTAAAGAAAACTTATCTGTTCTTCCTGATGGACGGTATCAGTTACCACTTCCCTTTAAATTCGAAAACCCAGCTACCAAATAATAAGTCTGCTACCTTTAAGAGGCACCAAAGAATTGATGAGCAAAATCTATTAAATGAGTATCAGGTAGTGTTTAGGCAATGGGAAGATCTACAAATAATAGAAGAGGTTCCTAAGACCGAAGTTGATAATTTCGGCTATTATTTACCCCATAGACCTGTTATGAAACAGGCTAGCCAGACAATGAAAATAAGGCCGGTGTTTGATGCTTCAGCCAGAGATAAAAGTCAACCGTCCCTTAATGACTGCTTGAACAGAGGCCCTAACTTAATTGAGCTTATACCTGATATAATTGACAGATTCAGGCTGTACCCAATTGATCTATCGTCAGACATCGAAAAAGCGTTCCTTCAGCTCAGTATTATCCCAGAACACCGAGACTATTTGCGGTTTTTTCTTCCTAATGTTGAAGAATCTAAAATTTACAGACACTGTCGAGTTGTGTTTGGAATCTGTTCTTCTCCATTCCAACTCTCTGCTTGTATAGATCATCTCCTGGAAAATTCTCCAGCCCGTTTTGACGATGTGACCCAAAAATTAAAACACTCGTTTTACGTTGACAATTGTGTCACTGGTGTTACCGATATCAAAGAGCAAGAAAGTTTTATAAATAAAGCAATAGAGGTAATGGCTAGAGGATGTTTTAACCTACGGGGTTGGGAAAGTAACGTTCCAGGTCGCTATATTTTCCGTAGTTCTGGTGTAACTTCTTTGCTTGGACTATTGTGGGATTTAGACCAAGATACATTAAAATGTAATCTCAATTATTCAGGGAGGGTGAGATAAGTAAACGTAATGTTTTGGCTATGGTACATAAAATTTTCGATCCTCTAGGTATTTTGAATCCGACCACTTTGTTATCTAAGGTATTGTTACAGGAAGCTTGGAAACTGAAGTTAAAATGGGATGACCCTTTGCCCGAAAACATTCAGAAAAATTTTCGGAAGTGGCGGGATGAAATAGTGTATCTTGAGAAAGTTAATATCCCTCGTTACGTAGAAATAAATGAGAATTCGGAGTTACATCTCTTCGTCGATGCATGCAAGAGTTCCTTTGGGGCCTGTGTTTACATTCGAACTGTAACGCCCTTAGGAGTCAAAATTCGATTGATCAGAGCAAAGTCCAGGGTAGCGCCATTAAAAACTATGACTATTCCCCGGCTGGAATTGATGGCTTGTTGTATTGGTGCGAGACTGGTTCACTCAGTGTACGCTGCTTTGGATGTACCTGATTTAAAAATTATTGCATGGAGTGATTCTATGGTAGCACTTTGGTGGCTGAAGAACCATGGTGATTGGTCAGTTTTCGTGGCCAACAGAGTAAATGAAATTAACAGCCTAGTTCCTTCTCAATTTTGGCGCCATGTGCCGGGCGAATTAAACCCCGCAGATTTGCTTTCGAGAGGCATTTCCCCTCGTTTATTTTCCGACTCTCTTTGGTGGGAAGGTCCTTCCTGGCTCCTCGAACCCCCTAGTAACTGGCCCATAGACCGCTTGGCTTGCGAAACATCAGAGGTAGAGCGAGAAAAAAGGAAAGTTAGGTTATGTAATCTGGTTGCAGTTGAAGGGGAAATACCTTGGTATGCCATTAAGTTTTCCAATTTTCAGTCAATTATTCGTTTTGTCTCGTGGATGTTGCGTTTTGTGGAAAACGCAAAGAAAAAACGGGAGTTTCGAGAGATTGGAGATCTGACCATTCACGAGATAGAACACGCGGAGAAAACTCTTATCAAAATTGTCCAAGCTAAGTTTTTTCCTTCTGAGAACTCGTTTCCTAATATTAATGTCATTACGGACGAAGAGGGTATTAAAAGAGTTAAAACTCGAATTACTGAGCGATCAGACCATCCGGAATTTATTTACCCTATTATTTTACCAGGCGAGTGTCTTTTTACCCAACGGCTCATTGAATACTATCACCGACAAAATTGTCATGCTGGAACACATATTCTGCTCGGAATATTAAGGGAGAGATTTTGGATAGTGAGGAGCAGAAGGGTGGTCAGGAAAATTGTAAGAAGTTGTATAAGATGCAAACGATATAAATGTAAATCTCAAATAGTGAGCCAGTGTCCCTGCCTGGTGATCGTGTCAATGACGCAGCGGTGTTTGAGGTAGTGGGTGTTGATTTAGCAGGACCCTTATATGTGAAAGGAGGTCAAAAGTCTTGGATTGTCTTGTTTACATGTGCAACATATAGGGCCGTTCATTTAGAATTGACATCATCATTGTCCACTGATGCCTTTTTGTTGTCGTTAAGACGTTTTATTGCCAGGAGGGAGACCACGAGTAATTTATTCCGACAACGGAACAAATTTTCGTGGAGCTCATGGAGAATTGAGTGGTATTGACTGGGAAAAAGTCTTGAAACTAGCTACCGTACAACGCATAATTTGGAAATTTAATCCACCCACAGCCGCTTGGTGGGGTGGTTGGTGGGAGAGGTTAGTTCGTGTGTTAAAGGAACTGTTGAGAAGGACTCTCGGTAACGCCATTCTCACGACCGAGGAGTTGCAGACAGTACTGTGCGACTGTGAATCTGTAATTAATTCTAGGCCACTCACTTACCTATCCGAAAATTCTGATGATTTAGTTCCTTTGTCCCCAACCATGTTTCTTGTGGAAAATCGCAACCTGGACGTTCCCGATATTGATTACAGGGATACTGTAAATTTACGTAAAAGGGTTAGATATCGTCAAAAATTGTTAAATGATTTAAGGCATAGATTCCGAAAGGAGTATTTAGGTCTCCTTATTCAAAATAAAAATAAAAAGGGTACATTGTTGGAAGTACGGCTGGGAGAAATTGTCCTCATTGGTGATGACATCAAAAAACGGATGCATTGGCCTTTAGCTAAGGTCATTCGGCTGATTCCTGGAAAGGATGGCAAGATCAGAACTGTGGAACTGAAGACTCGCACTGGAACAATGTTACGACCCATTCAACGAGTCTATCCCTTGGAAGTGCAGTCGACAGAAACCCCCAATGATCCTTTAAACGATTGCACAATTACTAATCCTATTTCTTCTATTTCTAGTGATAATCTTTCAGATCCTAACGACTCCAGTAATGTCTTGCCTAGAGTATCCAAGTATGGAAGAGTCGTCAAAGTACCAGAGAAACTGGACCTCTTCAACCAGGTGTTATATGTTTTTGAGTCCAAGTGATGTCGACTCAAAAAAGGGGGAGGATGTTGAAGGCCACCGCAACGAACTCTTTCGATGACGCAACGCGTGGGTGGAATCTTCCAAGAAGAGCCTTTTTCCTATTGGACTATTTTATTTCTAGAACTTTTTATTATGTTAACTGTAGAATTAACGGAGAAATCCTTTGTAAGAAATTAGTATTGCGCGGGATTTGTTATGTATATGTAGACGCTGCCCTCGTGAATTGATATCCGTATTAAAGTTGATATAGAATAATCCCTAGTGTGGTTATTACTTGAACCTGCTTGTTGTAACCCTGTGTGTTCAACATATATAGACCACTTTGGGAATCACTGACTTAGAGCCTCAATGGATTTAACACGAATCAATCCTCCAGAGACCGGGTTCGAACCTACGACTCGACAAACACTTACTGACCATGTTCATTTTACTACAACGTCTAATTCCGTCACAAAGGACTAAACTAAGATTTTGTCAAAAAGCTTAAAGTAAAAACTGTTACACTAACGAAATCATTAACAAATATTCTCTCTGTTTGCAATTACAATATTTACAAACAAATTATATTTTTTATTTCTGCATACACTTTTATGAGCATTCAGTATTTTTTTGCTATAAAAGATATGAATTGTTTTCAAGAAACATCTTAGGAGATAACAAATTTCTAAGAATTTACTGACGCCGCAACATCACTTTCGGCGTTACTACTGACGACTTCGCATAATAAAATTAAACTCGCTGATAAACACATAATGCAGGCAATTACATGGTAAGTCAGTTCCTAAAATAAATTGAAAAGAGGGAAAAATGTAATTGGATTAAAATGTATAATTTATAATTAAAACAGAAATTATTAGTATAAAAATATGGTGTCATTATGTTGGAGAAATGCTACTGTTCGCCAATTGCAGCGAAGGATACTAATATAAAATTAGATTATGGAAAAAAATTAGTTAAATAAATTTATAGTGGCAAGATAACTTTATCAGGCAAAAAATTAAAGACAAATTTCAATTTATTGTTCTTGTTGTTGGCAATTCCAAGACTTTGCCATGAAAGATGTTGAACCGATAGCTGTCTCAAGAAGACACCAATGCACTCAAAAAGGAAGAATTTCAGCCAAACCTTGTAAACATATTTGGCGCAATTGGCAACTTTCTTTAGCGCTGCACTATTGATGGAATTAATTGTACCCTACATGAATGCTGATTTGGCTTGAACACGCACATATATATACATACAATATATTCTCTTAGGACCCACTTACTCCCCATATCTATAGTACTCGCAAACTGCTAAGTCAATTTTTAATGAACTTTTTCACCTGCAAAAAGTCCAATACCTTACTAATATGTATTATTAGAATATTACATAGTAAAAAAATATAATAGTATCAAAATTAGACGAAACATCAACAAGATGAGACAAATATCATAGAATAAATTCAAAAAACAAGATTTTTTATACTCAAACTCCATTTTCCATTATACATAACCCATCTCAGTAATAATTTGGTGGAAATAAACACCTTCATCTAAACCTGTTTACTTTTTATCATACCTAAGATGGAAAAAACATTTTGGTATGTTTATAAATCTAGACACTCATAAAAATTTTTGAATTTCTACCGAACTTAAGCCAATCATTTCGGTGGCCTAAATTCCGGTACTTACATATCATACAGCCCACCAGTTCCTCACATGAAAAGACGTCGCCAAATGCCGTGATATGCAGCCAATAGTGGAAAATTGGCACAAACACAACAATCTTGTTCGCTCGTACAATGACAAGATTTTGTGATGTTTGTTGATTAGCGAAATTAGTCGACAATATAATACGTAAGTACTCAAATGTGTAATTTTATTCAAAATTGCAATTAATGGGTCCTCTTCATCATGAAAACGACAGCACATAAACCATGTTTAATATCACAGATTTATTATTAAACGAGTGTTGCATCGCTTTATAAAACTTTTCTTATTTGTTCTCAATTAAATCGAAAGGATTTTACACACGCATCAAAGTTTTTCAATTCTGTATAAGAGTTTTAAATATTGGATCATTTTAGTACTTTTTTTATTCTGCTGAGCTTCCATTTTTTTATTATTGAATATTTCTGTCATGATGAGTTCCCATTCGTAGTATTTCAACAAATATGATTTCAACAATTTCATTATCATTGCTCAGCTTCCATTTCTTCTATTGATTTTGACATCTATATCGCATGAAGTTAGTTTTTGAAGTTTTGACACATACTTTTTCAAAGGCATTATTTAGCATAAAATAGCAAAATAAGCCATGCTCTTATGTCATTATTCACATTAGGGTACTTGCGTACTACCGCAACAATGCCAACGATCAAGATAACTCGTCAAGTTGGCAACTCCGATTTTACTTGTGTCGTACGCGCTGAATTGACAACCATTAGCTTTGTTTCATATAATGCCGCCAATACGGTTGTGATAATACATAAGTACTCCCATTAGATATTCCTATCATGTTAATATCGGAAGAAGCGCATTATTGCAACCTATTGGCGAAATTATATGCAACGAAGCACTTAATGCCAATTCTGCACATGCATTACAGGCGAAATTAGGGTTGCCAACTTGGTAACTTATATTGAACGTTGGCGATTGTTGCAATAATACGTAAGTACCTAAATAAGTAACACAAGAAAGGAGAAAGAGAAAAGTTACACAGGGAAACAGCTAAAATATTAATTAGTAAACACATCTAGCTGCTTATATCTGTCCAACCCGAAGTTTCGCTTAGTCCCTATTGATCATTTTTAAAACTTAAGTAAACATTGACGAGAAATTTTTAATTTTCATACATGCGAACATAATTCTTATATAAATCGTAACTTTTTATATTTTTTTTATTGAAAACAATTATAAAATCTCCGTGCACTACTTTTATATTTATCATTAATTTTCCTTAATTTGTACGACAATCTTTAAATGTACATGCTTATTGATACATTGCAATTTTTTTCCCCAATGGGGTTGCCTTTTAGCAACTTAGCCTTTGCAGACATGGCAGGTTCTAAAATGTGAGAGCCATTTCATAATGGTACCATCTAGAGGCGGCCTCGCTACCAAATTTAGACGCTTGAATTAATTTTTAATTCAAGCTCTCGTCGAATTCTAAATATTTCCGTGTCTTGATTTCCCCTAGAGTACCATAACCAAATTGGTATTCAAGGATTCGTTTACATGCCATATAATCATATGACACGCGTGCCTACGATTTTCGCATCCAGAAAATCTATCGATTCCAGCCGGGGGTATTGTAAAATGTAAACATCTGAAAAAAACCGTAAAACATTTCTTGTATTAATATTTTAAGCTGGTCAACTTTTTTGAAACTTCCCCGTTTGGCACATTTTTGGTCTTAGCGATTTTTCTTGGAAGTCGGTTTGCCTTGGTTTTAACCTTTTTTTATTTCAAATGACGGATTACAAGACAGCTGCAAACAAAATGAGAAACAGAGAATATTGACAAAAAACAAGAAACAACAACAAAAAAAAAAGAATAAAAGAAACACAAGTCCCCATTATAGTCTATAAATTATAGATTTTGTGTCTGGCCTCCAAATATCTGCTCCAAATGGATCCAGAGCTGAGTACACGGCATCATGCCAAATGAATGGCGTCCATTTCATCATTGGAGTAGCACAGTTTACAAAGGGAACTCTGGGCAATGCATATCATGTTTATATGTTTGGATAGGCAGTCGTGGCCAGTGGCGATTCGAAAATCAGCCACAGCTCTATCTCGTGGCCATTTTGGAATATGAAGGAGTTTGCTAAACCACACTTTTTGATTATTCTTTGGTTGAATTTCGACCAGAAATGTTCTCTGTAGAACTTCTTTATGATTCTTTTAGCATTATAAAAATGAGCTGTATTGTTCGAGGTTTGAAATATTTTGTTTCCCCTTCTTCAACAAGCAATCGGCATTTTCACTGCATTTCATGCCACAGTGCAATGGAATCCATTGCATGGCAATGTCTATATGGCATTGAAGTAAATCGCCAATTAACAGCTAACATTTTAGAATATCTACTGATAAAGGTGCCTCTATGGAAGATATTGCTTGGAGATTTCACATTGCCAATTAACAGTTGACATTTTAGAATATCTGCTGATAAAGGTGAAGAGATTAAGTAAAATGGAGGCCCCTGGCGGTAAAAGGATTGAGGCTCAAGAGTCGAAAAACTAAAATTGTAAAATGATTGATTAGCTGACCTTAAATTCTCAACAAAAAAAAAAATCTATATTGATAAAGTAGACTTTAAGCGTTTGTGTTTCACCTCTACAGCCCAAACTAAGCAACCCAGAAGTATGAAACTTGGCACATAATTATTCTAGGTCCTGATAATGTGCACTACGAAGAGTTTTTTTCGAAATTCGCTTTAGATTTTTTAAAATTAAATTTTTAAACGATTTTTCCATTTTTTTTCAACAACTGGATTTTAAGTTTCTTCGTTTGGCAACACAGTGTATTGCTTTAGAATTCTTTGCGCTCAAAAATTTCGATTACCGGCTTTTAGATGTAACATTTTTGACGTGAAACGTCTTTAAAATTGCGCCGAAACATACGGGTACCAGGTTCAAAAAGTGGAGCGTAACGAAAAGGTCTATATCATCGTACCTTAATAATTACAAAACTATTAGTCCTAGAAACAAAAATGTGGTGTGAATATTTCACTTATATAGTCAGCTCGCTGTTGTAACCTTGAGTCCGGGTCTGGGGCGGCGGGGGAGGTGTACTGCGTTAACTGTGCGAAACCAGCGCTCTCGCTCGTTTCTATTCAGTGTAACTCGCGACTCCGACTTGATAGTGCATTGATTCTTTCGTGTGTTTATCAAGATTATTTAAACCGATTGATTCATACAAAAATAAGTGTAATTTGGACAGTATTTATATTAAAAATAACCAGAAAGTGATAAAAAAAATATATAAACATTTGCTATGTCGGCCTCAGCTCGTGCAAGAGCCAGCCAGAAATATAAATCACGGCTATCGTTGGAAAGAGGGGGCTATGGGCCACACACAGGTACCCCAATGTCCGGCGCCGAGCGAGCGAGATGGTTTCGGGAACGTCGCAAAGCCGACGCCGCGAGGAACTTTTCTGCTGCCGCCAACCTCGCGAGCACCTCTACCACTGGAATACCTGTACTTATGGACGTAACAAATGAACAGACAATCGATATATCTATTGGATCCTGCCACGGAACTGCGAGATCTTAATATCAGTAGAAGTGAAGCAATGCAAAATCATTGGCGTTCTGCGGACAAACGCTTCAAAACGATATTTGAAGCCAATCCGTTTGGTTTATCTTGCAGCGTTTGTGATCGACTTTGGTTCGAAAGAGACTTAAAGAAAGTGAAACATCGCAACATTTCTTTCCTTCAAACAAAATTCCCCGATGAAAATGTGACGGAATTTCGCTTATGCAGTACCTGTAGCAAGTCGATAGATGCCAATAAAATCCCGACGCTGTCGCGCTCAAACGGTTTTCGTTATCCTCCAAAGCCGAGCGGACTGCCGCTGCTTGACCCGATCAGCATTCGATTGATTTCACCGCGGTTACCATTTATGCAGATTCGTCGATTACGCTACGAAGGTAACTATGGTATAGTCGGTCAGGTAATCAATGTACCTGTCGATGTAAACAACATGGTGCAGCAACTACCGAGGCGGATAGACGACGATTTTGCTTTTAATGTCAACATAAAAAAGAAACTTATTCACAAATCGAATTACTTGAGTGGTTTCGTACGTAAATCGGTTATCAAGGCCTGGATGCGTTATTTAGTAAACCAACTGCTGTACAAACACTATGACATAAAGATCGACTGGAGTGTGTTTGACAAAGATATGGATGACTATATTGGGCTCGAATTTCAGATTGAGTCTGTCGACCCCGACTTTGCCCCAGAATCTGAAATCCTGCTGGCTCGACAACATACTTTGAGGAACAATGTTTGGATATTGCTCCGGGACAGAACTCATCTCCGATCAACATAATTTATGATGTTCATGGCGAGGAACTATCTTTCCCTCAAATATACTACGGCGTGCCTCGTCAATTCGACCTCAACGTGCGGGTGACTCCGTACATGATGGCAACCAGCGAGATTCGACGTACTGATCGACGCGGTGCAACTCCGGATCATGTTCTCTACATGGCCATGAAGATGCTTCATATCCGCGTTGTCGAAGGTATTTACAACATGTTTCGTTGTGTAAAACAGACTGAGTCAATCACACGCAAGATGCTTGAGGACCGAAACTTTATGGATGAATGTATTGATAAGAATTTCGTCTTCTTAAAGTCGATACCGAACTCCATTTAATATTCGATGACTCGCAAAAAAGACCTATTTGCAATGTTGCGCCAGCTTGGAAAACCAACAGTGTTTTTTACTATCAGTGCTAACGAGATCAAGTGGCCAAAACTGCTGAAAATACTACATGGCCTTAGTGACTCATTCAAAGATATTCATGTCGACGATCCTTTAGTTAACTTGAATCGATCTCAGTGGAGCCATCTTGTTAATGAAGATCCGGTAACCTGTTGCGTGTATTTCAACAAATTGGTCGACACAATTATGGCGATGCTGCAAGCAAAAATGACATACACCCCAATCGGCCCTTACCGGGTTCTCGATTACTTTCTTCGTATTGAGTTCCAGCATCGCGGTAGTCCACATGCTCGAGTTCTGCTATGGCTAGAGAACGATCCACACGAAAAAATCTCTGAAAACATGCCAAAGACTATTCAACTCTTGACTGATCTCTGCTCGGTGAGTCGCAATGATCTACCCGGTGAGTTGTATGCGAATCAAGTCCATAAGCATACGTTTACGTGTACGAAGCGCGGAGAAACTAGCTGCCGCTTCGGCATACCATACTGGCCGATGACGGAGACTAGAGTGCTGCTGCCGTTACCCAAGGACGATGGACGCAAAAACGGGTTACAGACAAGAGCCACTAAGTTACGCAAGTTGTTAGAAGAAAAGAACTACGAGACGCTCGGCGAGTTTCCAGTTGATAACAACCTAACAATGGCGCATTACTTAGATACAATCAGAGCAACGTTGCGTCGTCCAACCGTGGTGTTCAAGCGCGACTTAAGTGAAATTTATACTAATACCCCTTCAACCCGTGGATTGCGCGCACCGTTTGCGCTAACAGTGATTTGCAGTTTATATTGGAAGAGTACAGCTGCGCAGCTTATGTTGTAGAATACGTACGTCAATAAGTCAAACCGCGGCATTAGCAATCTGCACCGATAACTTATTAAAATACAAGAACAGAATCCCGAGAAAGAGTATGTCGAGATTATGAAACAACTCGGCGTTAAGTTCCTCAACACTGTAGAAATGTCATCGCAGGAGGCCGCATGGTACCTGCTTCGCCAACCAATGGGTCGTAGCAGCCGTGAAGTGAGCTATATCCCGACTGTGTGGCCACAAGAACGTCATAAATTACGAAAGCGTAAAGCGGTGATGGACGAGGAGAACTTAGATGAAAATAGCACCGACATTTGGACTAAGAGTATGATACAGCGGTACGAAGAAAGGCCGAGTGAACTTGAAGACAAGTGCCTCGCTGACTTTGTCGCTTGGTACACACCAGTAACTAAAAAGGGTCGACCGCTTGGAACTGAAGTAAACGACGATGCATCTGGTGATGAATAGCCAGCACCGGACAACGTACCATACGAGTCCACCTCGACAATTGGCAGCGCGTACCGTAAACGGAGCGCCCCGCGAGTCATTCGCTACCGAGGCTATGAATTGAATGATGTTGTGAACTATAAGCGAGAAATGATAACGCTCTACTTACCATTTAAGAACGAGGCGGTTGAAATTCTGGACCGAAATGGCTTCCTCAGGATGTACGAAGAAAGGGAGGCAGAGATCATGGCCAAGCGTAAAGAATTCGAGTCTTACATAGATATCGCGAAGATACTTGATGAATTGAAGAAGATCTGCGAAGACTTCGATAACGTTGATCCATTAGATACAAGCAACAGTCGAGATGATTTCGTCCGAAACGTTTTAGGGCCCGATGGTACGGAAAACAACGACGACTTTGAGAATGCCGTCAATACAATAGGTATATCGGCTGTTCGTAAACGCAGCAATGTGATGTCTAAACAAGAGTACTGCCACATAATGCGCAGCACAAATAACGGCCAACGCGAATTGATTCTCAAGACGATACATCGGTTGCACTTGAGTGATTCGATTCCCATTCAAATTTTCTTTACCGGCCCTGCTGGCAGTGGTAAGACCTATGTGCTCACAAATTGCTAATGGAGACGTACAATAGATACACCCAACAAAATAATTCGCTTCGCAATGCGTCTGTTGCTTGCGCGTCTACCGGCAAAGCAGCCGTAAACTTGGGCGGCGTGACTGTACATTCCGCTTTCAAGATTACTCAATCAAGACGTATCGGCACTATGGCAAGAGAGGTGCTTCAAAATTACAGAAGTACATTTATTGGTGTGAAATGCATCATCGAAGTGAGCATGATTGGATGCGATGTGCTACATAAAATAAACCTGCGCTTGCAAGAGATCACTGGTGTACACGACCAACCGTTTGGCAATCTTAACATCATCTTCTGCGGAGATCTTCATCAATTACCACCCGTAAATGCTTCACCGGTCTACAAAGGGCCGCGAAACTCGATCTGTGGGCCAGTGCTGTGGCAATCGCTCGACTACTATCCCCTCGAACAGGTAATGAGACAAAGTGATTCCACCTTCTCGGAAATACTCACGAAAATCGGTAACGGTGAGAGACTCGGTACCGAGCAAATTGCTCTGATCGAATCACGCTTCAGAAGTAGAGCTTCGTGTAAAGTAAACGTACCCGCGACTGTTCGCCTCTTTCATCGCAACCACGACGCTGACGCATATAACAACAACGATTTCATACCTGAGTTCGAAAATATTGCAGACGACAAGATGATTGGCTACAATACGCTAACGGAGGTCGCGATTGCACGCCGCAACTTGCACAAAATGAGCGTCGTAGAGTCGGGCGGCTTGCCGTACAGTTTAAAACTAGCTGTCGGTTATCCATATATGATTAGTATGAACTTAGATGTTGAAGGTGGACTAGTGAATGGCGCAATCGGTACGCTTAAGTATATATAATATCTCACTGAAGACGAACAGGTGACAATCTATGGAACGACAGAAGTAGATGTTGAACCTCAGCCGTCAACCTCAACAAGAATTCGGAAGAGAGTGCGCCTTTGGCTGGAGTTTCCAAATCCAAGCATGGGCCAACTATGTAGAGTAAAAGCGAAGCCCCACGTTATGTGCAAACGTGATGTGTTAGATTTAAAGTGGACACCTATTGTGACCAGAGCCGCCAACATACCGCTCGGTGGGAATATCAAGTGTAAACGTAACCAATTTCCGGTTGTGTCCGCAAGCGCGATCACCATTCATAAGTCACATTCGACGAAGTCGTTTTCAGCTACGATAAGTCACAACAGATACAGATTGTGTACGTTGCGCTGAGTAGAGTAACATCGATTGACGGTCTGTATCTCACCAATGATAAAGACGATTTTAAATTTTATCACGGTCGAGGCAGCACGGCGCCAACGGTGAAAGATATTCGCGACGAGTACGATCGGATGGCCAATAATCTCCTTCCCACGTTGTCAATACAAGCAAGAGCTTTCTGTAAGCGAGACGTCCTAGCCGAACGCAATGAAGACCAGGGTGGCTACCTACATCGACGACGGCAATTAATTTTGATCGTATCTGCTTTCAATACACAAAGTTTGGTTGCCCATGCAGGAGATATGGAAAGCGATAATATATTGATGAACTCCGATTATATGGTAATTAGCGAGACTTGGATGAATTGCGCGAACACTGTGATGATCAATGGCTTCGAACTAAGAGCAAGTAATAACACCGCACTTGAACATCGTACACATTGTCCGTCTACCTCATCTGAATTGCCGGTGCGAGTTTCTGCAGCCGGAGGTTCTGCAATCTACAGAAACCTACAAAGCTCCACGAACTGTAGCGAAATCATAGTAAATGCCAACAAGTCATGCGGAAATTCAGTCTTGAGAAAACATAATGTCGACGACATATGCTTGGTGGACGTTAAAGTCGAAGATCTTACGCTGTTTATCCTCGGTGCCGTATATATACATCCTAAGGCGTCGGCTGAAGCTGTTAAGCTATGTTTTTATCAATCACTCCTGCCATATTCAGCAAACTTAATAAAATTAATACGGAACTCTCAGCCAGACTTGGAGACTCCAATCGTACTATGCGGCGATTTCAATTGCGATCCACAACAGAACAGCTATCTTGTTGAGTTCATGAGGAATGAATTCGGCCTTAACTACGTACAAACATCACCGACAACAATAGGCAATACCACTATAGACTGTACATTCACCAGAAATATTAATGTTGACATTATGCCATATGTTTCTTATTTCACATATCACAGACCTATGTTAAATAAAATCGTTGTCGAATATTAATTGTAATAATATTTTATGTTTCTATAATGTATCTGTTCCTTTTTATTAAAATACTTAAAACACCGTCAATCCTGTTTTTATTTATTTCAATCTTTTACTTTAAAAGCGATTCGCTAACATAGACGTTTCACGTGAAAACCAACGGCTGTGTGCCCCAGCACAGACCCACCCGATTTTTTTTCCAGCATTATAATCGGCTACATTTTCTCTTATTGAGTTAAAAAATTTTTTTCGATTTATGTATTTTAAGTATTAATAACAGTTTATTTTAAAGCAGTATTAGATATTCAGTTGGAAGATGCATCGCTCTTCAAGCTAAGCCTACTTTTTATTTTTTCATTAACTAAATCAAATTAGTTTGATATACATTTTTGTTCCGCGCATTGATCTAATTTTGTCATTTCTTTTTCAGTTTAAAAATTTCTTATTTATTTTTTGTGTAGTCAAAATGGTATTCGTATTGTAATTTCTATTTTGGTTTTAAGGCAGCATAACGTTTATTCCTTTTTTATGTTCACCTATAAATGTTTACAGTTGATTTTTGTGTATTGTTTCTGGTTTTAGATTTAATTAGGTCTTCAATTTTAAAATAAAGAATGTGAAATTTTTGAAAGCAACATTAAAGTTATCAGAAATTCTTAACCTGGAAAAGAAATGAGACAACTTTAAATCTAAAACTCGAAACAGTACGGAAGTTTCAAATGTATACATATAAAGGTTTAAAGTGAAAAAAAGAATGATAAACGTGATACAAAACTTAAACCTAAGTTAGATATTTTTAAACTGAAAAGGGAACCACAGAATTGAATCTAAACCAAGAAATGATTCAGAATAATCAAATAAAATATAAGCCAAACAGAAATGTATATTAAACTAATTTAATTCAGTTATTGAAAAAATATAAAATTCACCAATACGCTTAGGTGTAGGACCAAGACCTCTTCCTACCAGAAAAATACATAAATCAAAAAACTTATAACTAAAAAAAATATTATAATGGATTATTGCTGAAATAAAATTGCTTTTTACAAGAATTCATTAACGCAGTAAAAAAGAAATTTGCACTTAAAAATTAAGCCCTTAAAAAAAATTAAAACTTGAATACAAACGTAAGTTTATTCTAAGTAAAGGGCTTGGCGTCAAAAAGAGATTTTCGAGCCAAACAACTTTTTCGAGTAATGGTTTATACTCCGTTCCACCTTTGAAAAAAAGGTTGACTAACGAATGCAAATCACCAAATTGGCTGAGTAAAAAAAATGCGTGTGAAAAATTTAATTTTGTTTCATTATAAGTACATATCTTTAATTCTATAAGTTCATTTATTACATCCGTTAAGAAAGCAAATATTTCCTTAATATTTGTGAAAAATTTAATTGCTCTTACTCCATTAGCATTATTTTATATAAGTAAGCTTATAATATAAATTATTTGCAACACATTTAAATGTGTTTTTATATGTTATCTTAAAATATAATGAAGCATAAAATAGAATTCTGAAAACTCATTGAAAAATTTATATCTTGAAATTTACTATCCTTCGTAAAACTTCTAGTTTTCTTAAAAAATATCTCGATGTGCACTTTTGAAAAATTACGCTACTGAGACATGTGCGAACTTTTTAAACACATGTGTTTGTTTGTGTGTGTGTTTCATTTATTCCGGCAAAACTAAGCAACCTAGAAGTATAAAACTTGGCACATCAATACAAAAGGTCATAATGCTATGCACTACGAAAAGTTTCTTTTTGAAATTCGCTTTAGATTTTAAAATTCAATTTTTCTGCGAACTGCTGATATGTCACTCCTGTATAAGTTTGTAAAAATTAATGTTTCAAACTGTTTTTTTGGATGATTGTTTCATATTTTATTATAAATATATTCATTTAAGTTTGTATTTAGTTGTTTTTGAATTATTTGCGGTAGAATTTAATAGAATCTGTTTTCTGCAAGGCTGTTTTTTTATTTTAATGCTCATTAAATTTGTGTATCTTTTATTTTTATGCATGATTATTTTTTATATATTATTGTGGTTTATAGTACTACATGTTGATTGTGTAATAGAACAACTACCCTTCTTGCAAGGCCTAACTTAATTACTGTACACTGGCTACTTTTAAAGATATTTTCATACCATCTGATAGCCACAATTTAGCGCATACAACACATGCGAAATCAGAGTTGGAGAGTTATTTTGAATGATGGCATTGGTATGATAAAATGTAAGTAACAACATTCCTTTTCATTAAAAAAACCAAAATGTAACCTTTTTTTTCTCATATAAAACACATAAGAATCTGTTTTGATATTGATGCGACGCTATTTTAACTTATTAATATTCTCAAATCAACCCAGGTTCCCTAATTTCGCATCGCATCATGACCATAGAAAAATAAACAAGAATCAATAATTTAACAGAACGAACTTTCAACGTTTAAGATAAATTTATTTTAAGCACACGTATAGCGGATTTTTACTTCTACAACAAGAAGATCAAAAATAATTAAACTTAGCTTGAGAGAGAGAAGGTGCAAAGGGGATGGACATGGTTAACGCCCGGTCCGGGTGGAATTTCGGCGTCTTTTGTTTGAAGGTTTTTCTGCAACTCTAGGAGAGGCTCTCTGCTTCCTCTTTTATCCGACCCTTAATCACCCAAAATTCCTGGAGCCGAACTATTTGCCTTGTCCAGTATAATTTCTCTGATTGGTCCCGAGGCCGGCGCAGTGTTACACCACCTCAAAATTTATGCGTTTACTGAACTTTGTAACGCGGGAACTTTTTTGACGCACCCCACCAAAAGGAATTTCACCACATCCGGTCAAGGGAGGACTCGTATAAAAATTCCAAGCCGTTTCAGGGGCGATTTCTAAAACATGAACAAATCTGGCCCCTCATCACTCCTCCCCTTTTTCAAATACACAGAACACACAAAAAATTGCTACAATGGAAAAAACACACACAAAAAAAATTATATGTAAATAATGAGAAAAAAACGATAGTATCAAATAGTGAAAGTCCTTGTGAAGCTGAGGATGAACGCTAAGGCTTATCATTATTGCATTACGCAGAAAGTGGTGATGGTAAATCCAACGAGAGTCCTTGCGACAACATCAAACGCAATAAGTCGCGAAGATAGCTCCGAGAGGAATTCTTATTACTGGTAGGATAAGTCCATGCTGCTGATGAACGCTGAGGCGTATCCTTATGACATCGAACGCAGAAAGTGGCGATGAAAGATCCAACTAGAGTCCTTACGACAACATCAAACGCAATAAGTCGTGAGATAGATCCGACAGGATTCCTTGTTACTGGTAGGATAAGTCCATGCTGCTGATGAACGCTGAATTTCCCATCAACCCTATGAGAGAAAAAGAAATCGTCTCCCAAGGGAAACTATATTAGCACTTGAACAAAATTTTAAGAAGAACCAAGTGTAGAGATTTGTGTGTGTGGACATATGAGAAACCCGACCCCATCTGATATCCACCGTAGACTCCAAGCACCAACCGCGTCCACCCATAATTTGCAGTTAAAAATGTAAAAGAAGAGAGGAAAAAAAATTATTAAGCATAAGTTTTCAAAGTTAAGTCCCAATTCCCCAAACGCTGTGAGGGAAAAGAAAAAAAATTAACGATAAACAACTGAAATTAAATTCATCTTCCGAACCAAAAAGAAATTGAGATGAGACCTGGGCCACCGAACATTTCACAAGGACTCTATATATAAAATAACAAATAGAATAAATTGAATAATCTTAATTAAGCGTGGGACAGTAAATGCAAAAATATCAAATTAAGTAACACATAGTAAATTCAAACCATATATATAGCATAGCTTTGACGCTAACACAACCGCAAATACAAACATGAAAACAGTGATAAAGAAATAATTACAAGTGAAGCAAACATAATCAATGAGAATGTGACAGTTTTGGTTGAGGCAAAAAAAAAAGTTTTTCAAAAAAAAAGAAAAAAACGAACCATGCTAGCACTAAGAAAACAAACACAACATAAAACTATATAACATCGAAATTATGACATGAATAATATGATGTGCCTGTATTGGACAACAAATATGATGTGGACAACAAAAGAAAAAATTCTTGTAACCTTTGACAATGCTTAACAGCCTAAGAAATTGAAAAGAGAATTCACTAAAAGCATTGATTACAATTTAAACAATTATTGCAAATTAAATTTAGAATTGCCAACGATGAGTGTGCATAGATAAAAAAATATTTTGTAACCTTTGACAATGCTGAATAGCCTAAGAAATTGCAAAAAAAATTCACTAAAAGCATTGATTACAATTTAAAACAGTTATTGCAAATTAAATTTAGAATTGCAAACGATAAGTGTGCATAGATAAAAAAAATATTTTGTAACCTTTGACAATGCTGAATAGCCTAAGAAATTGAAAAAAAAATTCACTAAAAGCATTGATTACAATTTAAAACAGTTATTGCAAATTAAATTTAGAATTGCAAACGATGAGTGTGCATGTGATCAGGATGCACCCCCAATGTTTACAAAGCGGAAAATCTGCACATCCCATTTCTTGCGATACAACGATTGCCCGCAACCGTCAACACAAGAAACAATGTAGAGCCGAAAAAACAATGAAAATTTGATTTTAAAGAATTTAACTATTTTTTTAATTAACACTTAAAAAAAATTCGAGAGAAAGAAAAGATTCTACATTCAATACATGTGAATTTCCATAGTGAGAAATGAATTCCAGAAATCCCAAATGCAGTTGAAAATGTAAGGGGGGAAATGGTAAACACACATAAAACTGTTAATGTAACATATGACCTGAATACCAACACATTTGGAGTAAAGTAAACTCAACCAAAAAAAAATTTAGCTACTGCTTCACATAATTCAACAACACAATTCCCTACAAAAAAAATTCATTTAACTAATCAACATCACTTCTGAACGTTCCAAGTAATTCAACGTATTGATTTAAGGTAATTCACAAACTCATCAAAATGATTCTCTATAGCTCTAAAAAGCATCCTCAATTTTCCACAATACCGTTAACTCAAAATCATCTATATCCTATACTTCAATAGCACTAACTCAAACTTATCGGTGACCTTCAAATAACTAATCAAATTTTCCACAATACCATTAACTCAAAATTATCTATATCCTTCAAATTATTTACTCAAATATCTCACATCATCCTTAACTCAAATTTTTCCATCTCCATCAAACAACTTTCTCAAATATACCACATAATCATAAACTCAAAATTATCTATATTCTTCAAATTATTAACTCAAATTTCTCACATAATCATTTCAACATTTTTACAACACCAAAAAAAATTATATCAAAACTCAATATCTACAAACTGAAACAATCTTGATTAGCCTCTGTATTAAAATTTCCCTTTTTGCCAATACCAATAACTCAAAGCTAACCTAACTACGCGTACGCAAAATCTTTAATTTAATAATTCCATTATCTGAGCATATACCTATTTCCAAATTACAATCCAAAACTACAATTAAAATCCAAAACCACAAAACTAAAATAAGACTCAAATAATATCAGTACTCAACTCAATAATCTAACCAAACGCTGCTACGTATAAAAAAAAATTTAATCTAAACCAACAGGCCTAATACAACTAACCTAAATAAAACATTCAATACATATTACAAATTAGTACACAAGCGAGACAAAATTATTTTTTGACTGTACACTCCCTTATCTAAACAACAATTTAACTAGAGAACCTTAAGAAAAAAAACACAAAACAACCAAATAGATTTGAAACACCTAACCGACAGATTATACAAGTTTAGATAAAAATTAGCAATTAAATGACAAAACCAAAATTAACATATGTAGAACAGATTAAAGTATCGATATAATTTTCAAGAAAAAAAAATATTAAACAACCATTTCTATTAACAACATCCATACAAGCACAAGTTCCAAAGATATCATTATTCAGTAAATAAATAGCCACTTAAAAATTAATACACTGTCATAAACGTGTATCACTAAAAATGCATCTTACAAAATACCTTCATAAACAAAAATTTATGCAAACTAAAAGAATTCACAAGAAAAGTACATAATAATAGCACAATCAAATAAACATGAACTAAAAATATTCACGCAAGAGACAATGAATAAAGCGTAAATAAATGGGTAATAACCACAACAAAAATTATTTGATTAATGAAAATGCCAATTATATAAACATTAATAAGACCTCAAATTTCTTGACAGGTGTCCAAAAGACCCCAAAATTTGATTTCTGTTGCAAACATGTATTAAATCTTAAAAATATAAAATTAAAAATTGACGTGTATACATATTTTACATAGCAAAAGTAACTCTCCATCTTATCAAAAACAACAACAAAAAAATCAACATTGTCAAAGGTAAACAATGAATACGGGATACCGTTTCTAGGTGTGGATTCTCTCTCAGTGACGGAACGTCAACAAAGTAAACAAACAAACAAAAACTCTTGCTGTCTTCAAGAAAAAATTTTTGAGCGCAATAAGAATTAAACTAATTAACCAAATTACCTGCACGAGTCCTTAAATTGTACCGCGGACTTGAAACAATACTTTTAACCACCGTATCGCCTGGTAGTGAGTTGTCTAAATTGTTTAAGTGCAAATATGAGAATCTCCTAATAAAGGGAATCATCCGATTGACATGTGTGTTAAACCTCTTCCTCAATTGTTCAACATGTTGAACTCTATAATTGACGTTAAAAAAACGCTCTACTACTCTGTAGGGACCTTCGAACTTAGGTCTAAGCTTTGGAGATAAGTTAGATTTAATATTAGGCTTCTTAATGAAACACTAAGACCCGATTTTGTAATCATAATGAAGTGGCTTTGTCGTCCTCGTACTTAGATTAATGTGCGATGCCTCCTGTTCTTTTAGATTTTGCAAAAAACCTTCTGAAAAATTTGTTCTAAAGAGGGTAAAAGTTTCTCAATATATTCGTACTTATTTTGTGGTGTGTGTCAGTTTTTCTGGTAAGTGTAAGATAATCGAATATCTGTCATGTTCTAAGAAGAACGGCGACGTGTACGTAGCCTCATGAATCGCGGGAGTTAAATGCTAACATTGTGTGTGGAAAATGTTCGTCCCAGTCGTTAGTATTTTGCGTAATTGATGCAAGGATATTGGCTAGTGATTGATTCGGTTTCCCTACTCTCCCATTGACGTGAGCTGAATAGTTTGATATATGTCTTTTTTGAATACCCATAACTCCACAAAATTCCAAAAATTCAGAACCTTTAAAATACCCTTTAAAATACGTAGCATTATCAACAACTAATTTGTGGGGGAAGCCCCTATGTACAATATAATTATCAAAGAAAGCCTTAGAAATCGTGCTGGACTTAATATCAGGAAGTGGAACGATATGAATGTACTTTGTAATTGCGTCTATCATGGAGAAAACATAACTATTACCTTAAGGCGTGGTCTTTAAAAAGGACCGAAAATATCAATGTGACACGTTTCTCCCGGTTCTTGGCTTTGTTCTACTGGTTGATGAGGAACCGGGGGTATTTTGAAAGCATATTTTCGAGATAAACATATGGTACAGGAACGAACAAAATTTTTTTATTATCCTTGTACATTTCTCTGCGTCCTCTTTCATCCGACCCCTAATCACCCAAAATTCCTGGAGCCGAACTATGTGTTTTGTCCAGTATAATTTCTCTGATTGGTCCCGAGGCCGGCGCAGTGTTGCACCACCTCAAAATTTATGCGTTTGCTGAACTTTGTAACGCGGGAACTTTTTTGACACACCCCACCAAAAGGAATTTCACCACATCCGGTCAAGGGGGCTCTTGGTACATTCGCTTCTCCTGGAGCGATACGAAAATATTTCTCTTCGCTCCATAACAACGTCTGTTGCTGGGCTCGCTGTAAGACTCTCTTCAATATTTATATTTTCGCTGATTTCATCTTGAGGGACTTGAGGCGTACTCTGGTTCAAATTGAAACTATGATCGATTGAAACATCAAACATTCTGTACAAAGGAGTAGCTACTAGATATTGCAACCATGCTTTGATGGTTTTTTTAGTAACCAAACTCATCAGATAACTAGTTCTGTGAATTTTCCTCCGTTTGATATGAACATTGACACAGTAGTCATCATCAACATTTCGAGGCAATCGGTTGACCATTGTATTTACGGACACAGGACCCTAATATTCCAAACTGACCACGTACACGTCTCAATCACCGAATTTGCATGAAGGGTATTCGTGGCAAAATGAGTCTTTCTGATACCAAATCCAAAGTAGGAAGATGAGCTGGAATTTCTGGGTATACAAAACCATTATATTTTGATAAATTTGGTATACTTTTCTACTTAAACTTTTTCGGTAATTGTAGCATGCTTTAATGTCTTTTTAATTAATTCCCGGTAAAATATTTTGTAAAATATTTTTGTGCTCAGCAACAGGCGTTCTCAAATCATCTCTAAGCCATAATCTGTCACAAATCGAACACCCGTGACCGAAAGGATTATCAAGGAATCTCTTTTGAAAATCTTTGTGAGCATTTTTATGGGAATTATAGTCTTTGTAAAGTAAGACAGAATTTATTAACGATTCACATAAATCAATTTCAACCCGCACTAGACTTGTTAAGAGTTCTGTAGTTGAGGGCACAGGGTGATTCACAAAGTCCGTATTAATCTGTGCTGTCATTAGAAGAGACTCAATAGTATTCCCATCATTGGTCATTAAACTCGACATTAAGAGAGTATTTTGTAATGTTTTTTTCCGTTCTCGATTTTCTCTCATGTACTCTGATCGAGATTTGGCAATAGCACTTGATGAATTTGCACTATTTTTCTGTTGTTTTTTTTTATGTGTAACATCTTTCCTCTCGGTTGCTGGATATTTGTTGGGAGTGATTTCGTGAAAAGGGACGGATGTGTGTAACAGGATGTGACGTAAGCGCGCGCTACTCGATTTGACCAATGAGAGTGCGTGGCTGTGTCTTTTCGCTACCCTCGCTTGGGGGTCCAACTCTAGTAGCCATCAAGCACTCAAGCGCTTGACTCTAAATCCGTTAGTCATGATATTGGGGGACATAAGTGCGGCAGAATACTTATTTGAAAATGGACAAACAGTGATTTCGGTGGTCGTATTCATTTCTTCGAATCAAACGGTTAAAAAAATTAAAGATTTTCTGCATTTTGTACTTTTACCATATAACGAAGGTGGTTCTGCTCTTTTAAAAAAAATTATCACTCGTTTCCCCTGATTTTGAGTGGTGATTTTAACTTTAACTTCAGTTTGTCAAAAGCTGAGCCGCTCATAGCTTTTATGAAGGATGAACTCAAGCTCGAAATGAGCACAAATTAGAATATTTTGATTGCTAACAGTGGTACTGTTATTGACGCTGTTTTTCAACGGTTTTTAAATACTTTGAAATCACAAGTATATGTGTCATATTTAGTCTCCGCTCTTCCATAAATTGAACAAGAATAAAATTAATTTTGATAAAGTATTGCATTTTTTTACTCCTTTTATTAATTAAATACAATTTTCATTAAAGATATAATTATTCGCGATTGAAAATTATTTCCAATTATACCCGATTCATATTTTTTTTCAGGAAAAAAGTTAATATTGCGTATTTACCACGGTAACATGTCATGTTACACATCATATGCGACAACTCTAAGACTCGTTTCTTTTTTGTTACTTTTTCGAATGGATTTGCTGCCAGATTTTCTTTTCTTTTCTTTTTTTTTTCCTTTCACGAAACTCTTTTCCTCTTTATGCATTTGATTTAGGCATTCTGACTAGAATTTATAATAATTCAACGCAAATAAAAATGAAAGAAATAAATTAGCCACCGAACACATCGCCATGTAGCCAACAATCTAAAGAAAATTTCAAAAATTCACGCTTTTGCTGCGAGAGCTATTTTGTCTACACCGTAATGCTCACACTGCAACTGATACGACTGTTGATAATATTCCCAGGTCGGGGAGAATATGATCTCTAATCAGAAGGTGGGAAAGTTGATCAATCGGAGGCGCAGGCAATTATCTAACTTTTCACCGATATGACGCAAATCACGCGGTGTCCCCTCTCCCCCTTTTCCTCCCTCGCTCTCTCCTTACTATGGCGATGATTCGGGGGATGGAGGGGAGACTACTTCCGTTCGCTTTTTCACTGTTACGCAAAACTGGGAAATTTTCTCATTCACTCTCGAGCCCCAAAAAGTTTCACTTCAAAAACTCTATTATCACGTTTATTCAATAGCCATGATCTATATGAGTATAGTGGGATCATCTGTTCCTTGTAAGCGCCTTTTTTCGATTCCCAGCAACATCGCAAGTGATGAGCGGAACTACTTGAATCCCAGTAGACTTGACAGACTTGTTTTTAAAAGTTTAGATATTAAGCATTAGAAAGTATAAGCTATATAACCTATTTTCTAAACTTTTTAATGTAACAAATACGTTTAGAAAATAAATGTCTTCTTTTATACCTGATACTTTGATGTGGACTTTGATATGTTAATAAAAATAATTGTAATTGTCGAATTCCCTGAATTAAAAAAATCCCCTGATTTTACTAATAAGAAATCGTTTATTATGGTATTTTTCTTGTTTTTCATAAAATGGCTTTATATTTACTCTGTAAATACAGACTTGATAAAAAATCGATTTTTTAGAAATCGATCTTTTAGAGCTCGATTTTTTTGTGAATCAATTCATCAGGTTACGATTTGAATCGATTTAAAAATCTATCTTTTTCGGAAAGAATCGCCATCCTTACTTTCTACCTCTTCGTCCGTCCGCTTCCCACCCGGGGGGAAAGCGACGACTAGCGAACTGCTCTTTCTCTCCGTTTTTTTTAGGCGACTCTTGACTATGAGATGTGTTCCAGATCGAAGGTGTCACCCTTGAGTTTAAAAAATGTACAGAATTGTTTCGTTCCCATACATTTCGCAATTTTTACTTTTTGTCACAAATTTTGCATACAATAGAGATATAGTGTTTGTGCATTCATTGTTGTCATTGTAATCATGCAAAACTTCCTCGTGAGTTTGTGAATAAAAGGTTTCCCTTACATCCTTATCAAAGTTAAATACGATGGGCAATTTGGAGGGAGAGTGTTGATAAACACTTTGATGGAACTCCACACGTTTGTAAATAAATTATAGTTTTTAAAAAACTAAAAAACACGCATTTATAGTTAATCGAACTAAAAGCAAAAAATAACTCAGTATAAAAGCAAAATGATTAACGAGAAAATTAATGTCATTGTGGTAAAAGCGCTTTTACCACAATGACATTCATTTTCTCGTTAATCATTTTATTCCTCACATAAGATGAAAAATATAGAAGCTTCTATGGTGTTCTAGATAATCACCCTAGGATTTTCTGGACTTTTATAAAAACATCTATTTTTTGTCACTAAATTTGGTAACCAAGTGTGTGCACTTCTATTATTCATTATTTATTGAAAAAAAATCATCTCCGTTTGCCAAAAAATATCACTCAGGCCACTAAACCGTTTCGGTAGAGAAGTAAACTCTGTCCGAAATTTCCGTAACAATACATTTTTATGTTTATTTGTGTGTGTAGAGTTCTGTACCCATAATCTTTGTCTATACAAAATTTGTTAATTGGAGAAAAGCGGTTTATAACTTTACTAGCTGCATGGCCCGGTGTTGCACAGCTTTCTCTACTTTTATAAATTTTTCCTTTCCTTCAGAAAATCAGCACTTCTAGTACCCCTTTTCAAAATGACTTTCACCCTTCTCCGCTTAGCCCGGCGTTTCTTGGGCTTTTATTAAGTGTATAACTTAAAATTCCCTGTTTCGAAATTTTTTCGCTTATTTTCTTTGTCGGACAGGTTTATTCTCCCACGGCGTTGCACGAACATTTTTAAATGCATAACATATTGTCATGGAAATTCCCCTTCCCCTCTCGCTATCAGAGCTGTCGAGTAAGTCAACACACAGTGGGACTTTAATATTCACTCACTCACGTTGCAACTTTTTAGGAACCGGAAAGGAAAATGTACATTTTTAAAAATAGTTGAATGTTGAAAAAAGTAGAAATTTTTATAATTACAAAATTTCACAACTGTGTTAAATGTCGAATTAAAATTGCAAGCATTTTTTGAAATGTTAGATACACGGGAAAAAAAGTTTCATACGATTATTTTTATAAAAGAAGTTATATAAAAATTTTGAATTTAATAAGTAGTTATAAATATTTAAAATTTGAGTGTTTTTTTAAAAATTCTTTAAAAAAAGTTTTTGGCAATTTATTTTTTAAATCACTGACTCTAAAAGATCCAAGTATGAGTTTTTTAAGTCATTTTCGTATAAACGCATCGATATTGATTCATTTTAGAGAAAATCATAAAATATGTAAAGTATCGTTGTTTTGTAAAAAAAGGGGAAATAAACATACTGCATCTCGTGACGAAATAAATTATCTTTCCAATCCATGCAACTATTTTTATACATGAAGAAGTTATAAAAAATTTGAATTTTATAAGTAGTGATTAAATATTTAAAATTTGAGTATTTTTAAAAATTCGTAAATAAAAGTTTTCGACATTATTTTGATCCAAAATAATAGACGATGTACTTTTTAATTTACAAAGAATTAATTTAGTAATGAAATAATAGAAATAATCCTTTTAAAAAGACACACATATATATATATATGTGTGTGTGTGTGTGTGTGTGTGTGTGTGTGTGTGTTATTACTGGGATGAATTCATAAACTGTTTTGACAGAATAATCTGTTTATTTTTAAAACAAGAATAAATAAAATGAAGAATAATAATTAATGAATACAGTGAAACAATTAAACGCGCGTCCTTGCCTAATTGGCTTTCATTGTTTTTAAGAGTTATTACTGCTATGCCGTTGTGCGTCTGCCTCTCTTGTGTTCTCCATCTCTTCTCTTGTGTTCTAATGTCTCTTCTCTCGCTGCCTCTTCCGTCGGAGTCATTACCCTCTACTTCCCTTCGCAGCCACCTGGGAGGAGGGAGCGCGTAGCGCCGCCCACTTCACAATCGGCCATCCTGAAAGTGAGCTGACCACAGCGAAAGAAAATCCAAAAATCAGTAGAGCCTATAAAACAAAAATTGAAAACAGTGAAAATAAAATAAAATAAGTACGATGCTTTCCAGTACTTTCACGTTGGTGTTTTATGGAATCGTCATTGCTGCTCACAGCTATTAAAAAAAAAAAGCTATACAAAGTGAAAGAGAAAAAGGAATTCAGTTCGTTACTCTTTCGGTTCACAGAGAGTCACTGTGGAGGATACTCAAATTGTAGTCGTAAAATCGTCAGGCATCATCGGTTGACCATTTCTTCATGAAGTCGAGAGTTGTGGATGTAAGATGAGGATCTTCGCGTTGACCAACCTTTTCAGCTTCATTTCTGTCATGGGGTTTGACGGTCTTAATTAGATAAGGTTCGTAGAACTTGGGTCGTAATTTGAGTCCTGTACCGAACTGGGTTCTTTTGATTGCCACTTTCTCGCATTTTTTATATATGTGTAGTTGCTTGCGCCTTTTAATGAACTGGGCTTTACTCTTGTTTGGATCTTTCAACTTCACTTCGTATCCAAAATGATGGAGTTTAGGAAATCAATCTGTCTAAGCAAATCATTTTTCTCTTTGGCAAGGGCTTGATTCTCATCACTATCACTTGTTTTATTAGCATTTCTTCCACTAGACTTTAGCTTCTTATTTTTGCGCTTGCTAGGCTTAATTTCTCGTTCTTTAGTTAACATGGGTGTTTTAGGATGATTGATTCCGTTAGTGCGTTTACAATGAGCATTTTTAATGAGTCTGTTAACGAAGTACATTCAATTTCTTTATCAACAAGACGCTTTTCTGTAAATTTAAATGTTTCTTGTAAGATCTCGTACTTTTCTTCAAGTTTAACTAACTTCTGAACCTTTTCTAAATTTGATTTTTCTAATTTATGCAATTTATCTAATAATGCCGTTTTTTCTAATGTTAATGTAGATGTGTTATGTATGTGCATTTCTAAATTTTTACATTTATTTTCTGCATTTTTTAATTTTAGTTGTAATACTTCTAGGGCATTATCTTTTAATTCCGATTGGTTATGTGCCTTGGATACTTTAATTAAATTAATAAAGTGATCCTTTTTCTTACGTATTAATTCTATACCATTTACACTAATTTTAAATTCAGTTTCTTTTAAAACATCAGTTCAAATAATTAAATGAATAGTTGGTTGCGAATTGTCAATAACATAAATATCCGTCATAAATTTGCTATCTTCAATATCAATAGTGAATTTAAAAGATTCAAAGGGTTTAATTTCACTCTTACCGAAAGAAGTTAATTTTATTATCGTACGATTTAACGTCGGTCTTCCAAGAATTTGATAAACACTTTCGCGTATTAAAGTAATTGTACTACCCGTATCAATAAGAGCATCAAAATCATAGCCATTAATTTTAACAGTTTTACGCATTTCTGTTGAGGAATTGATTTCATTAATAACTTCACAAAAAATCTCATTAACAACTTCATTTTAACATCAAGTTTTTTAAATACACACTGAGAGCTTTTATGACTAAATTGGTTACAATTAAAACATTTTAAACCTTTATTTTTATGGTATTCATTAGAGGTATGATTAAATAATCCACAATTATATAACAATGTTTACGTACATTATTCTTGTTAGCAGGAGCATCAAGTTTACCTTTATTTTGAAATTTATTATCAGCACATATATCATTCTTATTTGATGTAGAAAAATCATTTTGTTCAAAATTTGTATGCTTATTTTTATTATCAATACTATAAGAATTACTTTGCATAAAAACTTTTTCATATATTTTTAACTTTTCTTTAAATTCTGATATACTTTTACATGCATACTATATCAATTTATTATGGTTAGAATCAGGTTGTCGTTGAGAATTCGATGGAGAGCAAGATGACTGTAACGTTGATTTTAATGTTCTATCTGATAAATGAAGAGCCCTTGGTATACGAATAAGTTTATTGATGACTAAACATAACTTCACAGCACTACACTACACCCACACCAATATTTAAGGACTATTTACAGGGTTTAAGAAGAAATATCGCTTTAAAGCACTCTGCCCAAAGCATCATGCCTATCATATTAATTCAATCAGTTGCATCCGAGTTCTCCTTATAATTAAATGGCGCGTTACATATGTTTATTCTGGCAACCCTGAAGTCACCAACACAGGTATACCATTAATACAATGCATAATTAAGCTTTGGTCGTCCAAAAGAAAGTGTGCTTTTGAAGCAATTTTGCCCATGGCCAAAAAATATTAAAATAGAGATTCTGTAGAGCGTAATTTCCGTTTCTGCATTTTGTGGAGACCCCCCTGGGTCTCACCCTGGACACCAAGATTAATTTGAGGCAAAGAATCACTAAGAGCCATTTTGTATAATAATAATAATTATTTATTATTTCAAGTCTCAAAAAAACTCTAATAACATATAATATATCTATGTTACGTCAAATAAAGGGATTTACCTTTTATATTAAATTAAATTACGAATTATACAATTAATTAATAATTATGCTCGAGATCAAGTAAGGTCTACCAAAATAGGAGGTCCGAGAAATACACGTACTCGAATTATCAGCTTTCATTAACTTTAACTAATTTTACTAAACTAACGCTTAATTTAAGCGTACCTAAATCATAGTTACCGCTGGTTATATCAGCTTTCTCGTTCTTCAGTAGAATAGCAGCACTACGTCTTCACTATCTTAATATCCTGGAATCCTCTAAATTTGAGGTTACTGTTGCTGGCTAAATAGCCTTCCTCATCATGCCTGCTAGCTTACAACGCTCGACTTAAATATCTTATCTTCTTTGCATATCCCGTTCATCTTTTGGGAGTTGATTGGAAATATACGCGAATTTATAATCCCCAAAAAGACGCCTAAGAATATTAGTGGAAAGGTTCCGTACAGATTCGTCACAATCCCTCCAAAAAGAAAACGGGATTTATTCGAAGGTCACAAATGGCCTGAAAATAAATTACGTAACCAATTCCTAAACTTGATCTATAGTCCCGACGACTTTAATATATATCTGACAATCAGATACTTTACAAATTCTCCTTCCTTAAGGGAAAGAAAAAAGCATTACGACCAAAAACTTCCTTTTACATGACGTAACATTTACAGGATTAGATTTCCCTACATCACACCCATTTGGCTAAGAGACGAGGGAAAAACCACCTAAGTGGTAAAAAACCTGCCTATGTGATTTACTTAACTACTTATGGAAAAACTATACACACATATTCTGGCTTACACATGACTCGTCGCTCGCTATGCAATGCTCAGGATCAGCTACCCTGAAATGAAAACCTCTTTAAGTCGTGTGAAGAAACAAACATCTACTGTATGTACAAAATCATTCATATTTTAGATAACATTTTTATGTACATCAATTAAAGCATCTGGCTCCTTAACATTCCCATTCCATGCATGCTGCGCTTGTTAGTATTAAATGTTAGCCCTACCTAACTACGCCGCGTCCCAAGTCACCAGATGTGAGAAAAAATATACACATACATATACATACAATTTCAAACATTTTTCAATAAACCATTAAAACAAATAACCAAAGGAATTGTCGCATCTTAGCGAAGTCATACATTAAAGTAAACAAATGCATTCTTACAAATGTTTTCTGCATATTTATACAAAAAAAAAAAAATAAGTCAAAAGCTGATTTTTCTCATCAAGAAAAAAAACACTCATTGTATTGTCCACTTTTGCTTGGCTTCTTAAATTAAAAATCCGCCCGTGATTTGCTTCATTGCAATAATTCTTCCGACCACTTGTTCGAAAGGAGAAAAAAAAAAGAAACGATACAACCTGATTTTTTTCTTTGTCCTCTATTCGCTCCTATCCCCCGGATCTCCGTCTAAGGCTTCCATGCTGACGCTCCTACTCCTGAAGTTGTTCTGCGGGATACTGCAGATTCCATTGCTCCTCCGCTCCTCTGGTATTCCTTCGGGCTGTTTTATTCGGCTACGTAGGTAGTAAGGACAAGGTCTTACTGCTGTCGCCTGTTTAGACCGGACTGGTCTCCTCTCAGCTGCCCTGTTGGTTCCGCTCGTAGTTGTCCTGGTCTCCCGGGTCCTGTCATATTGTCCATTCGTTCCTTGCCTGCTCCCTTCTGTAGGTGGCTTGCCCTGCCTGGTGTATATTTGATGTGAGGGACCTGCAATGGACTGTGGTTCTTGTGAAGGATTATTAGGTCTCCTATATTTATAGTTTCTAGAGGTTATACAGGATGGGACAGTTCTCTTTATCCCCTGTGATGGTACAGGGGTTGGTCTTTTCTGGTCCTCATGTTCGGACCCCTGCAGAGATCTTTCCCTGCATATTTTAGACCGCTTTTTATCAATCCTCTCCACTGACCCATTTGACCTTACTTTACGCTTCAATCCCGGATCCTCCAATCCGGCATTTCCCTTATTTGATTTACGACCCTTACTCTCCTCACTCGAGGTTTTCCTAGATCTTTTGGATTTTCCTGGGTGCGACCTACTCGACCCATTTCTAGACCTTTGTCCTTCATATAGTGTCTCATCATGACTATCAAAACTAATTGTGTCGGACTGTCTTGGATGGTACACTCGCACCTGGCGATATAACACCCTTTTTCCAAATGATCAAATTGTTATTCCGAACTTCCAACACTCTATGTGGCCCTTCAAACTTAGGCATAAACTTTCCGACCACTCTCCTACCCGAAGAACTCATAAAATGAGTTTGTACCAACAACAAATCATTTACTTTGATGTTAACCTCTCTCCTTTTCCGATTATAGTATTTTTCCCAAGTTTTATGCTGTTTCCGCATGTTCTGCCTTGCCTCATCAAATGATTTCTCAATGTTTTTAAATAGGTCTTCCTCTTTCCTAGATGGCCTGCTAATGGCAGATCATACATATTCAGCACGCTCTGTTACATTTATTAATTTACGAAAAGGTGTTATAATTTTTCTACCTAAGAATAACTCATCTGGAGTTTTACTTGTCATTTCATTAATTGATGTGCGCAGCGCGAAAGCGAACTCATGGTGAAATCGGTCCCAGTTATCGTGATTTTCTTCCACAAAACAAGCTATCATCTACACTAAAGTGCGATTAACTCTTTCCGTTGAATTTGCCTGCAGCCTATATGTTACCGTTTTAATGTTTTATGTCCAACCTGTCACTAAAGTGTTCAAAGACCTCGGATATAAATTGGGGGCCATTATCATTAATCAAAGAAATTGGAGCTACATATCATGAAATATAATTTTCAAAAAGGGCGTTAGCTATGGCCTGGGCTGATTCTTTTGGTAAAGGAATAAGCTTACTCCACTTAGCGAAGTGGTCAGTTATTACCAATAGAAATCTATATCTTTCGCGTCTGGATGCGGGGTAGAGGCTTAATAAGTCTAACATTACGATTTCATTGAGTAATTCGATACTATCGGAATTAATCGACCATCTGGTAGCGAGTTTTTATAGTTAAATTTGTGACACCGGTCTCAGGTTGATACATATTCAAATACATATTTCTTCATATACGGAAAATAACATGTGTCGCGTAATTTTAAATAGGTCTTCCTCTTTCCTAGATGGCCTGCTAATGGCAGATCATGAAATTCTTTCATTATTGCTTCGCGAAGCGATCTAGGAATGTACACTCTTAGTTCTCAAAGAGTTGTAGAATATTTCGCGTAAAAGAGTAGACCATCAATTAATTTAAAATCCTGGGACCAACCCTCGCATACAACTGCATTAACGAAACCATCGTCTGGATTTTCTAAATAACGATAGATGTGTCCTAACTCAGTATCTTCCCTTTGCTCTCGAATGAGTTGTTCTATAGAGTTTAAGGCTAAGGCTCGAAGAGCTGCGCACGAAATTTGTGATCCATCCATATTGCCTACTGGATTCCTAGACAATACGTCCGCGACAACGTTTTGGACACCAGTTCGATGTTCCCATTCAATGTTGAACTCGGATAACTTGTGAATCCATCTAATCATCCGACTAGATAACTTTTTCCCATTCGTTAGCTTTGTTAATGCCGCGTGATCTGTGATTACCTTCACCGGTAGTGATCCAAAATAAGTTTTAAACTTATTTAATGCCCATATCACCGCCAAACATTCGCGTTCTGTAACTGTATAGTTTCTTTCGGCTTTGTTCAGGGTTCTAGACGCGAATGCAATAGGTCTGTGATTTTGATTAAGCACAGCACCAACTCCGACCCCACTAGCATCCGTAAATAAGTTAAACTGTTCTTGAAAATTCGGCAACTACAAAACTGCTGCCTCTGTTAATGCTCGTTTTACTTTATTAAAAGCATCCTGTGCTTCCGTCGACCAAATAAATTTAGCCCCCTTTTTATTTAACCGATATAATAGTTCACATATATCTGTATAATGGGGTATAAACTTCTGATACCACCCCGCCATTCCTAAAAATTTCGACACTCCCCTATTATTTTTGGGAGGTTTCATTTCTGCGATTGCCTTGACTTTTCTATTGTCGGTTTCGATCCCTTCCTTACTATTTATGAGACCTAAATACTTCAATTTGTCACGTGCGAAGTGACATTTTTCTTTGTTTAGAGTTAACCCTGTGTTGAATAGTAAAAGCCGTTAGGTAGCGCTGTTGCAATGAGACACTTCTATTTAGAAGTAGTCTTGTGGCAACAGCCAGTGCATGTATCTTTCTTAAGATGAAAACACTCGTTTTTTGTGAAACATTCTATTGTGAAATATTCTTGTGAAAAAATGTTAATACTTGTGAACTACGTACATTATTACATGTGAACTATTCTAATCATAGTGAAATGTTCTTCAGCATTGAAATATATCCAATTATATCAAATTGAACTTGGACTTATCATTGAATCAATTTTCTTTCAACAGACAGCAATTCAAAACCGAAACCTTTTAGTCTTAGACCACAATTGTTTACAGTCCGCTAAATTCGTCGCTATTGCTAACATACATAAATTAATGGTCCGATCGCTCGGAGTATCTAAGCATTTAAAGGTTTTATCAGGTTATAGAATTCAAAATTTGTGTTTTCGTTTTGTTGAGGAGTTACTTGTGTGTGACCTACATTCGGCGTTTCTTTGGACGAGTGGATTACTCTATTGGTTTCTTCAGGGTGTTTCTCGGATGGTTAGGTCGGGTGAGTCAGTTCATTTTGTAAACATATTATCTGAATGCTGTTTGTGTGTGCTTTTAGCTTGTTTTATTTCTAAATATAATGCTTTAGTATTTTAATGTGATTTATTTCTGTGAAGATTTATTTAGTGTTCTTTCTGTTTTTTGCATTTGAGTAGTAAAAATCAATGTGATTGGATTCCGAATGTAAAAAGCACTTGTGTTACTTATTTTAATTTGATTTAAATATCTATATGAATGGAATTCTTCTGATCAGTAATTGTTCAAAATTTAAATATGAAATCTAAAGCGTGCTTAAACCAGAAAAAAGCCATTATATCATCACTAACGCGTTTAAAAAATAAAACGTTACAGGATATTAATGAATTGGATTCTACCGAGCTCAAAATTAGAAAAAATAGGTTTGATGTGATAGGGGAAGAATTGAAAACCCTTTTTGATAATTTATTTAGCCTTGCTAACGATGATGAAATTGAGGGCTATATTTTAGAAAAACAAGAGCTGCTTGATACATGGGAGGAAATGTTAATTTTATTAGAAAGACGGGTCTCGCATCTAAATAAAACAAATAAGAGTACGGAAGTAATTCATACAAGAAATTCTGATTCAACCGAAATTAAACTTCCTACCTTGTCGCTTCCGACATTTTCTGGAGTTATTGATGAATGGTTAACTTTCTCGGATCTGTTTCAAGCAGCCGTTACAAATAATCAAAATTTAACTGGTGCTCAAAAATTACAATATCTCAAAGGGGTTTTAAAAGGAGATGCTCAGAAGATAGTTCAATCACTTCCAATAACAGATGGTAATTTTCAGATTGCTTGGGATCTTTTAAAGGAAAGATATTTTCATAAGCGTGAAATATTGAGTTCTTTAATGAAAAACTTATGAATATTTCGCCGATAACTTGTGAATCCCATGCTCAAATTCTAAAGTTAGTCGATTCGACTAAAGAATGCGTTCGATTATTGGAGACTTTAGATCTCAAGGTCGAGGGCACAGCAGACATAATTCTAATGTTTATCATTCAATTTAAGTTAGACTCAACCACAAGAGGTTGGTGGGAAAGGTCTCTAGATAATGAAAAAATTCCTTCGCTCAGCGAGCTTTTACAATTTCTTTCGAATCATGCTAGATCACTTATGACTGAAGGTTATGGAGTTAAAAGAAACATTAGTAACAAGAAAGTAACACTAGTTGCTTCAGGTTTCCAACTGCATTGTTCTTACTGTCAGAGCAATCATAATTTAAATAAATGTGATGCATTTCTAAATCTTTCTGTTCAAAAAAGAGTGAATTTTGTAAAATCGAATAACATTTGTTTCAATTGTTTGACTAAATTTCATAGGAAGTCTGCTTGTAAAAGCACTAATAAGTGTCGAAAATGTGGAAATCGCATCACACATTGTTACATTTTATGACTCCCAGTGAGCCAAATTCTTCCATTCCTAGAGAGGATAATAATTCAGTACTTTCAGCTTCAGCGAAAGTGTTTCACCCAGTTGTGTTTGATGCTACTAATACTGATACAGGTCCAAATCCTCCTAATGTAAATAATCCAAGTATAACTTCCTGTTCAGGGTTCGATTCCAATTCTCAGGTGCTTCTATGTACTGCACTAGTCAATGTTTGTGATTCTTTCGGTGGAACTCGGTTGTGTCGTGTTCTTCTTGACCCGGGAAGCCAGGCTTGCTTAATTACTAGTAGTTGTTTGGAAAGACTTGGATTGCCTAGGAAGCGAACAAATGTGCGCATTTCATGCCTTGGAGCATCAGATACTCGAACTAATGGTATTTCGGAGATTAAGTTTACACCTCATTTTACATCTAATATTTCGTTTGTAACTTCAGTATATGTAGTTAATAAGATTGTAGGTCAACTTCCACATTTCAGTTTAGATTCTTCTTGGTCTGAGCCTTTTAGTGATTTGAAGTTAGCTGATCCTACTTTTTTTTAAGAGTGGTCCTATCGATATTCTCATTGGTGTAAACATAGCTCTTCCTATGCTAAAGGGTCAATCTCTTTCCCTTGGGGACAATAAACCCTTTGCAGTTCGTTCAGATTTAGGGTGGATAGTCGCAGGAAATGTTCCTTCTGAAGAGATGTTTTCTTCAATTGCGGTTAATAGCATCCAGGTAGTAACTGACGAGTTAGTGAGTAACTTTTGGAAGTTAGATTCAGTACCTGAAGCTAACTTATTGACTAGTGAAGAAAGGGCATGTGAAGATCATTTCTTAGATACTCATGTTAGAAATGAGGATGGACGATATGTAGTGCGATTACCATTTCATTCATCACCATCTAAATTAGAGATTCGAGAGAATCAGCTATTCGAAGATTCAAATCATTAGAACATTCACTAATCAAGAAACCTGCGATTTATTCTCAATATAGAGACTTTATGCAGGAATATTTAACTTTAGGGCATATGGAGCTTGTTCCTAAAAATGACTACGCTAAAAGGGAAGCATATTATCTTCCTCATCACGCGGTTCTACGAGATTCCAGTACAACAAAACTGAGGGTTGTCTTCGATGCATCAGCCAAATCAACATCAGGGTATTCTCTTAATGACATACTAATGGTTGGACCCCGAGTGCAACGAGACGTGTATCCAATTCTGCTTTCCTTCAGAACATTTCAAATAGCTGTGTGTGCAGACTTGGAAAAGATGTTCCGTCAAATAAGGATCTCATCGGAAGATACAAATTGGCAACGAATTCTATGGAGAGATAATCCAAAGGAGACGGTGAAGGAATATAGGTTAACCACTGTCACGTATGGGACATCATGTGCACCATATCTTTCCACTCGAACCTTGACTCAACTTGCTTTTGATGAAAGGGAAAGGTATCCTTTGGCTTCATTCGCTACACTTCATCATTTTTACGTAGATGATTTACTAAGTGGTGCCGCGACTGAAAAAGAAGCAGTTGAACTCGTCTGGCAACTAAAGGAGATGATGAAAAAAAGGAGGGTTCAACCTTCGAAAGTGGCAGTCTAACAGAGAAATAGTGATCAAGGAGGTAGCCGAAAATAAAGATCTTAAAAGGGTGCAAAATGATGAAGAAATAAAAATCCTTGGGATACAATGGAATCCCAAATCTGATTTCTTCAGTTTCAGTGTTTCATTACTAGAAGAGAGATGCATTTATTCCAAAAAGAGATGTTCTTTCTGAAATTGCTCGTGTGTTTGATCCTCTAGGACTTTTATCGCCATGCATTGTTTTTATGAAAATCCTCTTACAAGAGCTATGGAAATTAAATCTAGAATGGGACGAACCAATCCCGGAAGATTTAAATAAACAGTGGACAACCTTCCGAAAGGAACTTCATCTTATCGAGAAAATGAAAATACCGAGGTGTGTCTTGCTACCTTCATACATTCAACTTGAGATTCATGCCTTTTGCGATTCCTCCGTAAGAGCATACTGTACAGCAATTTACCTCAAATGTATCGCATCCGAGAGTATAAGTGTCTCGCTTCTCACTTCTAAAACAAGAGTAGCCCCGCTTAAAACTCAATCTTTACCTCGGCTTGAGCTGTGTGCAGCATTGTTGCTGTCTAATGTGTTACAAGTAGTGTTAAGGGAGTTTCCTTTATCTATTCACAGAACCATTGCCTGGACGGATTCGACAATTACTTTAGCTTGGCTAAAAACAGAACCATATCGCTGGCAACCATTTGTCGCCAACAGAGTTTCCAAAATTCAAACAACAATTCCATCAGTTGAATGGTGTCATGTTTCGGGAATTGAGAATCCAGCCGATCTAGGCACGAGAGGACTCTTACCTTCTCAGCTTGTAGCTCATGATCAGTGGATTCATGGACCTCTCTGGTTAAATCAACCCATGAATGAAACGTCATCTTATAAAATCCCAGAAACTTTCTCCTTTCCGGATAATGCCTTGAAAGAGAAGAGGAGCGTTGTTACATGTGTTGCTAAAATTGTGCCTTTATCAGAATTTATTGACAGAATATCGTCTTTTACAAAGTTAGTTCGTGTCTGTGCCTGGATTTTGAGATTCATAAAAAATAGCCATTCACCAGTCTCAAGAACTTTTGGTTACTTGAAATCATCGGAACTTCATACTGCAGTTGTTACTATTGTACGTTTGATTCAACAAGCAGAATTTCCGAATGAATTTAAATGTCTTTTTCAAGGAAACCCTTTACCAAAGGATAACAAATTACTTCCATTGAACCTGTTTTGTGATTCTGAGGGAGTTCTTCGGGTAGGAGGTAGACTTTCGAGGAATACGCGTCTATCATATGACCAAAAACATCCTATGCTTTTGCCCAAAAGTCATGAGTTCACAAGAAAGGTAATAAATTTTTACCACATTACTTATCTTCATGCAGGTCCACAACTGACATTGTCTTTGATAAGACAAAAATTTTGGTTTGTGGATGGTAGATCAGTAGTTCGTCATACACTCAAAAAGTGTCTAATTTGCTTCAAGATGAATCTGAGATCTTCTTCTCAATTAATGGGTGATTTACCACCTATCCGATTTCAACAAATTCGTCCATTCGAAAGTACTGGCTTGGATTTTGCTGGTCCATTAACCACTAAATGTGCTCATAAACGAAGTGTGACAAAATTTAAATCTTACATTTGTCTTTTCATTTGTACTGCTACTAAAGCTGTACATCTTGAACTTGTTTCGGATTTATCGACTGCTGCATTTCTAGCTGCTTTACGCCGTTTCATTGCTAGAAGGTCTTGTCCGAGCAAAATCATCTCGGATAATGGATCCAATTTTAAAGGCGCTTCGAGTCATCTGAGAAAGCTCGTGGATTTATGTCTGCAAGAAGAAGTACAAAATTTTCTTTCTCTCAAAGGAATTGAGTGGTCTTTCATTCCTCCATATACCCCACACTTTGGAGGTTTGTGGGAGTCAGCAATCAAGAGTGCCAAACAATTACTTATAAAGGCAACTAACTCTGTACTTCTTAATTTTGAAGAGTGTTCTACCTATTGATACAATAGAGGCTTGTCTTAACTCAAGACCTCTCACAGAGCTCTCTCCAGATCCGTCCGACTTCACCGCATTGACTCCAGCCCACTTCTTAGTGGGAGGTCCTATTCATCAGTTTCCAGAACCATCTCAGCCCTCAAGGTCTGTACCTCTTTCTGAAAGATGGAACCTGATTCAAAGACTACGTCAGTACTTCTGGGATCGCTGGTCCACGGAGTATTTACATAGACTTCAACCTAGGTCCAAGTGGTGGAGAACTAAGCCAAATCTTCAATTAGGAGATATGGTTATTGTCGAGAAAGAAAAAAACTGCTCCATTAAACTGGACTCTTGGTCGAATTAATAAACTATTTTTCGGACCTGACCAAAAGGTACGTGTTGTGAGTGTAAATACCAAATACGGACAATTAACTAGAAATGTGAACAAGATTTATCTTTTACCTAACTCTCAAGAATATGAACTTTAATTTAATTCTTTTATTCTTATTTTATCATATTATCTGTATTTCATTGTTGTATATTTCGTAACCTCTCCTTTTTTGAAACCCTTCTGAGGTTTCAAGGGGGGCGGTATGTTGAATAGTAAAAGCCGTTAGGTAGCGCTGTTGCAATGAGACACTTCTATTTAGAAGTAGTCTTGTGGCAACAGCCAGTGCATGTATCTTTCTTAAGATGAAAACACTCGTTTTTTGTGAAACATTCTATTGTGAAATATTCTTGTGAAAAAATGTTAATACTTGTGAACTACGTACATTATTACATGTGAACTATTCTAATCATAGTGAAATGTTCTTCAGCATTGAATTATATCCAATTATATCAAATTGAACTTGGACTTATCATTGAATCAATTTTCTTTCAACAGACAGCAATTCAAAACCGAAACCTTTTAGTCTTAGACCACAATTGTTTACAGTCCGCTAAATTCGTCGCTATTGCTAACTGGAGATGTAAAAATAACATCGTCCATATAAACCATCACGAAAAGCCCAATAATAGGTTTTAATGTAATGTCTATAGCCTTTTGAAAATTTGGCGCCGCCCCTGAAAGACCAAATGGCATTCTGAGGAATGCAAAGGTGCCATTGCGAATTATAAACGCGGTTTTCTCGATATCTTTCGGACTAATCGCCAATTGAAAATAGCCCGATTTTAAATCTATTGTCGACAGGATACCGGTATGCGGAATATTTGTGATAAGAACATCAATTACCGGTAGAGGATATCGCGGGTATTTAGTGATGGCGTTAAGTTTGCGATAGTTAATCACGAATTGATACGACTCTGGAGACTCTGCAGGAAGGCCATTATTTTTTCGCGTTAAAACCACCGGTGACGCGTATGGGGATTGAATAGGACGAATTGTTCCCTCCTGTAACATTTTCTCAATGTGATAGTCAATTATTCCTTGTTTGACTCTGTCATATCGGTAGGGTCTTGACACTACCTGTCCCTGGTCCCCAGTATCGATTTAAAGGTATAAAACATGAGTTAACCCCGGCTGGTCTGAAAATAGCCCTTTAAAGCCATTAAATAAATCCTTTAATTTTTGCTTTTGCCCTTCACCGAGCTTTTTATCTGATAGATCAATCTCGACCGGCTTTTCCCCTTTTGGCAACTGCTTAATTTGGTCATCTGAAATGATCAGAGAATTCGGATCGAAATCTAAAGTCAATTTGGACTCCTTCATAAAATCAATGCCTAAAATGCATTGGTACTGCATATTGTTAAGAATGTGAAATTCCCATGTTTTCTGGAATTCTCGAATCCGAATCTGTAATTCGACCCGACCTATGTGACAACACGGGGCTCCCTGGGCCGTCACTACTCTATCTTTCGTTTTTTGACGCGGTTGATACGAAAAATATTTGCGATAGACCTCCTCCGATATAAAAGATTTCTCTGGAGTCATTCGTAGTGAAATATCCTAATAGTTCGGTGTTCCGTATCTGGAAGATTTTCTGTACATCGCGCATCGATCGCTTAAAAGTTTAAATACCTGTTTTGATCATTCTTACCCCCTGAAAGAACTGTTCCTCGAACCACCTTGTCGACCGCCTTGATTGTGGAATCTATGATTAGATTGACCACCTCGTCGTCGACCATCGAATATCCGATTATCCGCAACACCTTGACCCTCAAATCTATTGAACTTCCTCCGCGGTCTGCTATTGTCCTAGTATCTGTTGTTACCTCTCGTCTCCCTCCAATTTTCCTGCCGATTCCTTTTAGGGAAACGATTGTTCTCGCTTGGGTTTGTATCTCGAAATTCCCAACTCGAACCTCTGATCTTTCTATTTAGAATCCGTTCCTCATACTTATCAATTATTTGTAGAAGGTTAGATGTGGTTTGCGGATGCCTAACATCTACATAATCTAAAATCTGAGGTTCTAACCTACTAATAACATGATCTATCAATTTTTCCTCCGTCATTTCGAGTTTTAAAATTTTGTGGATCTTTAACAAGTCATACACAAAATCGGAAGATTTCTGATTATGCATTTGAGATGACGCGAAAAAACGAGTTTCTAGTTCCGACCTATTCCTAACCACGGGGAACTGTTCTGTCAAAGCTTGCTTTAACTGCGCATAATCCGTCGTCTTGTCTTCTACAACCCTATAACCTAGAACCTCAAACCAATCTAGTGCCCGTCCTGTGAGATGACCCTTTAAATATACACAAGCCAGTTGTGTGGGTATCTCGTAATATATTAAGTTATTATCAATATTTTCCAAGAACTCTTCCACGTTCTCTACCCCCGAAAAATACTGCTCAGGGATGATTCGAAAATTAGATCCGACTCTAAACACGCGATTTACTCGTTGGGCGCCACTGTGGAGACCCCCCCTGGGCCTCACCCTGGACACCAAGATTAATTTGAGGCAAAAAATCACCAAGAGCCATTTTGTATAAAAATAATAATTATTTATTATTTCAAGTCTCAAAAAAAACTCTAATAACATATAATATCTCTATGTTACGTCAAATAAAGGGATTTACCTTTTATATTAAATTAAATTGCGAATTATACAATTAATTAACTATGCTCAAGATCGGGTAAGGTGTACCGAAATAGGAGGTCCGAGAAATACACGTACTCGAATTATTAGCTTTCATTAACTTTAAACTAATTTTACTATAAACTAAAACGCTTAATTTAAGCATACCTAAATTATAGTTACTGCTGGTTATATCAACTTTCTCGTTTTTCAGTAGAATAGCAGCACTACGTCTTCATTATCTTATTATGCTGGAATCCTCTAAATTTGAGGTTACTGTTGCTGGCTCAATAGCCTTCCTCATCATGCCTGCTAACTTACAACGCTCGACTTAAATACCTTATCTACTTTGCATATCCCGTTCATCTTTTTGGAGTTGATTGGAAATATACGCGAATTTATAATTCCCAAAAAGACGCCTAAGAATATTAGTGGAAAGGTTCCGTACAGATTCGTCACAATTTCCTTGTGAACGTCATAAGAATAAAATATAAATCTTTAAATTCTTCAATGAATGCAGCTTTAAGAGAACTATATGTTAACCCTCTAACCGGATAGCACGGAAAATTCCGTCAGTGTAAAGATGCTTCGAAAATGGACTGCACGGATTTTTCTGCCTTCAAGTAACGTTTTCAAAAGCGGATTACCCGCACTTTTCTGAAATCCTTTCCCCCTTTTAAGGTTTAACAACTTGAAAGATAATGAGGGACGGAGGAAGCAACACAACAGGAGTTTTATGGCTCGCACGGAACCCCGTGTTTTGACCCTTCGGCAATCGTAAAAAATCGAGGGGAAATTTCTTTAGACCCCAGGAAGTGTTAATTTGTTACCTCGTTTTTTTAAAGTTTTGTAAAGTCCCAACGCATAAGTAAAATATGTTACAATTCCCTTTTGGTTTCATATTAATTTGAAACTGTAACAAAAGTTGGGGCGTGTCAGTGCAATCTGCTATTTTATATAGTTAGACAAATTATCTTTTTTTAAGTATATTCTTTCTCTTCATTTTTGTTATTTTAATCAAAGATTTTAGTTTTTGAAACATGATTATTTTATTATAAGATACCGAAAAAATTAATAAAACACCAAACTCTTTAAAATTTGGAACCTTTTCAATTTTCCAACCACTAAAAATGAATAAATTTAAACTTCATCAAATCATTTGAAACATTTTCTTACACTTTGATAAAAATAATAACGAAAAAAAAACTAATTAAGATTTATTAGTTTTTTTTTTTTTTTTTAGATTTCAAAGCCTAAGTGTTCTGGGAAGTTTAAGTACAGTGTGTGTGTGCCTGGTTATATATTGTTAAAATACACCGAATTATATTTGAATTTTAAGTGCTTGAACTTCAGTTTAAATCAAAGACAACATGAATGAAGATTTTCACACATTTTTTTTATAACTTGAATGTTTGAATAAATGGTAATCAAAAATATACGGAAACATTTACAGTAGACATTTATGCATATAAATAAACATAAAAATCAATTTTAAATTCGAGCTATTGAAAAACATTCGAATTATATATTATTCAAAAATATCTATTTATACAAAATACCTCAACATTTATCCTTTTTAAAGGCTAACTGAATAAGTAATTAAAATCTGGATATTTTTTGAAATCTCGTCCTTATAAAGCTAGAAATTTTATGTTAGAAATTCTATTTGAAATTTCGAAAAAACAATGCATCGCGCAAATAAAAATTATTTAACATAAGTTTTAGCAATTGTTTGAGTATAATAAAAATATCAAATTTTATTATATAGCTTCTTAGGTATCTTTTTATATATTTCGGCCGCGGTAGCCGAGTGGTATAGGTATCGGAACGTGGCTTGCTTTGTCACGAGTTCGAGCCCAGTACCACTAAAGACCCGCCGTGTAGGGCAACGATGCGTTAAATCTGTCGAGCTGAAACGTCCTCCCGTTGGTGTGGTGTGGTAGTTAGGAGAGGGGGTGCCAGCTCAGGTGTCGTCCATCACTTGACCATGGTTCAAAATTACGTGGTCCGTCGCCAAAAAGCCCTCGTGTAGCTGAACAGTGCGACGTTAATATTCAATCATTCATTTAATATATTTCGAAGATTTCATACAATTCAGTTGAAAACCGCATGCTAAGAGCAAAAATATACTAAAAAATTGATGAATATACAATTACAATAAATTCTTACATAGAAGCAAAACTGAGAAGCTAAAGCGTAGGAATGAAAAATTTGGAGTATATCTGAATTAGTTTTCGAAATATTTATTTTAAAGTTCAGAAAATTTGTCTGCGTTATGTTATACTTAATATTAATTAAATGGTTAAAATAAAATGGTAATATTAGTCATGTAATCGTTTGATGACACATTCATATACTAATAATAATTATCATGGTCATTGATGCGAATGTCAAGAATTTTATGTAATTTTAAATTCAGACATTAAGATATTGATGTAGAAAATATAAAAAGACCATCTAAAATACATGAAAAATGCAGTTTGCTATAAAATGATCTTGACAAACAAAATCCGGCATTTTCACTTACTATGGCAGAGCCGGCTTAGTCAGGGGCGATCTGGAAAAACAGAGAGAGAACCGCGGTTTTGATGGATGCCGCTCTAGCTTTTAAAGTTCCCAGGAAAAATTATATATATATAAATTACAAATGCAAAAATAAATCTTGTAATTTTCCATACATTTTTATAACAACGAATTGTGGAATTGGCTTCCAATGCATTGTTGTGTTTGACAATATGTAAGGTAACCAACCCTACTTTAGATAGATTTGTACTACTTTTTCGTAACCGTATTCCTTTTAAAATTAATTCGTGCAGCCGAAATACACCTTTTGCACCCTTAAAAATTTATGTAAACTATAACGGTTAATTTTAATTTATGCTACTTGTGAAATGTTCATAACTAACCATTTCCGTCTAAATAGTTTACATGAAAAAAAAGTTTGGACTCCCTCATTCATTAGGGATTTATATAAGATACTAACATTAAATTTTATTTTTCACCGAATAAGATCGAGTGGTAGTGTATCGTGCTTCCACACCACAGGTCTGGGGTTCTCTTAACGTGCTGCGCAAGGTCGACTCTGCCTTTCATCACCGCTACATTGGGTCGATAAATGAGTACCAAGCTTGCTTCGGGTCTTAATCGCTGAAGGTCTCTGTTTAGACAGACCACCAAATCGGGACATCTGTTCATGCACCTCAGCGTCCAATGGTCACGTGTATTATGATGGGCACAGTAGTTCCTGGCCCTCATAGATTGTTGTGCCACTGAGTTTGAGTCTTAAGTTTGAGGAATGTTTGGGCACTTTGGGGATACCCCTTAGATAAACATGTATTTCCACTCATTTGCAATTAAACATTTTTCTTTCAATTACGTTTATTTCAGAAGGAAGTTTGATTTTTCAAATGTATTTGCTTAATAACATGTATATTTGTGTATTATATTAAAAATTTGATCAATCCAAAATTACATGTTTTTAGCTCCTCTAAAAGCTTTTAGGATTTTACAACTGATCTTACAATCCATATACGTTTTATAGTAGTATATTTAAAAATGATAAGGACATTTTTACGACTGTGTGAGCTGTTATGCCTCGTTTATAAATATAAAAAATTGCATTCAGCTACAGTTTTTAAAATGTACAGAAATAAGTGGAGAAACAGGATACTTACATATTATGAATATTTTTGACTGCAGTAAGATATATTTATATATTTCAGTTTCTTTACAATTTGAATAGAAGTTGTAAGCCTATTTGCGAATAGTTTGATATTGAGTATAAACCCATAGGCTGTTTAATATTGTAAAGTGTTTTACTTTGATACCCGCACACATTAAAATAAGGCTCATTTGCAGTTATATGATCAGCTTCAATGATATTTAAATTTTCAAAAATAGTCTACACGTACGAAAACATTCTTTCACAACCGCACACCACATCTCTCTCATACTATATCTTCCCTACAGCAGGAAATATTTGTGTATACTGAAAAATTTAATGCAGGATACATTTCCAAGTGTTAAATTTGTTTTTAAAATTTGGTATGAATACATTGTGGAACTGTCGGTTAACTTCACTGAACAAAATTGTTTTAAGTGTACTGTTTTGAAAGACAAGATTAATTAGGGAGAACTTTTCTCACAATAGAATTTGTAATGACTGAATTGTGTGAAAATGTAGTTATCGATGTGTGACATTTTTCCTTGTAATAAAAGAAACAGAAAGATAAGAAATTTAACTTGAGTAGAAAATGGTTAGAAGTTCTGTCATGCGCATTTGAAGAAGTATATCCCCCATTAAAATTAAAAATTATTGACTGAATGTGTGTTATGTCCATCACAAATGCCGATGTAGAAAAGATATTTTTATTTAATACAAGAAGTTCGAAAAGGAGAGCACTAGGAATGAAAATTTAGATTTTTTCCGAAAAATATTCAGTTAACATAAAAATATCATTTATATGATTTAAATTTAAATAAATTAAAAGTATATTGAAATCATTTTTTATGTTATTCTAAATTAAAAATATAATTGAATAGAGAAAAAGATCTGTTTTATTTCATAAATATATGCACCATTAATTGTCTTATTGTTTAAAAAAAGATAGGGCCTTTACTCTTTTTACCTCATAACTTTTTTAAAAATAGGAAAGTGAGCGCGTTTTCTTACTCTCATATTCAAAAATGAATACAGGATGCTTTTTTCTAGTTCAAATCGCAATACCAAAATATTTTTTTTTTTTAATTTTTAAAAAATGACAGAAAAATAAATTTTGTTTGAAGAAAATATAACTATTTTTCAGCTTTTAACACGCCATTTATTTCATGTTTTTACCCTGCATTTTAATTTAATTTTACTGTGACTGAATCTATGGGGAAAACGACAGATTGGAACTACGTTTTCATACAAGATTGCCCAAGGCAACAACAGCTAGCTGTAAACGATTGCTATCCTGGTTCTTACTGATTAAAGACGCCGAACCAAGTCATAAAGTTGTCCCCTTTCGACCTCCCAAGTTTTAAAAGGGGGAAAGAATTGAAGTCTGTTACATTTTTGAAGGGAATAGCAATATAAGAGTAAAACGTTTTCGGAATAACTTTTCAGGAGGAAGGTATCCAGTTAGAGGGTTAATATGTTATGAAGAGTTTGGATAAAAGTCTTTGCAGGATCTTGAAGCAAACGTTTAACACAAATAATTTTTTGCAAATCAGATATGTGTGGGATAAAAATAAAGTTTTCTTCCACATCGCGAAAAAAAGCTTTAACACTCTGTAATTATCTTTTTCCGTAAACGATCTCATAGTTGAAAAAAGGTCCTTTAGCCAAAATGCATTCTTCTCGTTCCCTCTTGAGTTTTGATTTTGTTCTGTTTGCAGGAAAGGAGCAAAAAGCTCCTGTGGAGAGGGCGAGGGGTTGTTTATTAGCGTCGTTAACAGATTCTCGTGAAAAAGGCGTAGAATCTCCGTCTTTGTCAATTGTTCGGTGAAATTATTTTTTAAAGATGCAAGGTCTGATAGATTTTCAAATACACGCTCGCTTAATTGTTTCGCGCTTACCGCGCAATTCAGTCCTAATATAGTGCATACTGTAACAAGTTCAGTTTTTGTCAAGTCTTTAAAAATCTTATCTTTTCGTGCTTCAATGTCATAATTCTGTGGGAAACCCACGAATTTTTTTTAATTCTTCTCTAGAAGATTTACTATAGGTTTCGTCATTCACAATTTTGTGCAGAAGTTGCACCGTTGAAGTAGGGGCCGTCTTTAATATTTTCGCAATAGCAGCAATTTCTTCTAGACATACCATTGTAAATAAATATCTTCAAAGCAATAAAGGAGTAAATTGGAATGGACTCACAATTGCTGATTTCGTCGTTGAAGCGTGCGTTGCTGGTTCCGTCGTTGAAGTGTGCGTGGTCCACCAGTCTTAAATTGCTCGTCATTTCTAGGGGTTTTTAATTATTTTAACATAGTTTGAGGCCGAGCCCCCAAATGTTGTGTTGTTACTGGGATGAATTCGTAAACTGTTTTGACAGAATAATCTGTTTGTTTTTATAACAAGAATAAATAAAATGAAGAATAACAATTAATGAATTTAGTGAAACAATTAAACGCGCGTCCTTGCCTAATTGGCTTTCATTATGTTTTTAAGTTATTACTGCTATGCCGTTGTGTGTCAGCCTGTCTTGCGTTCTCAATCTCTTCTCTTGTGTTCTAATGTCTCATCTCTCACTGCCTCTTCCGTTGGAGTCATTGCCCTCTGCTTCCCTTCGCAGCCAACTGGGAGGGGGATGCTAGGGGGCTTGCAGTAGTGCGCAGCACCGCCCACTTCACATATATGTATTAAAATCAAATTTCTATAAGTAATAAATAAAAGAAAAATTTACAGATAACTATTGAAACGATTGCTTTTTTCTGAACGTTTCAATGTTTGATTAAATACACAAACATTTATAAGTTAAAAGAAACAGTATGGGGGAAAGCCTAGATGTATTTATATACATATACTGAAAAAAAAACATTCAAAAAGAAGAAAAAAAAACAATCTGATAAAAACATTTTGTTATTTTATTTTTATTTTAACGTTTTTCATTCCACTGTGATTAGTAAATTATTTAAACACGCATCTGACAAAAAAAAGTATGTTATACAAAACTAACAGACTGAAGAAAACTATCAGTTGTCTTGCACTCTTTAAAACATTTATCTGTAATGTGTAATGAATTGAATACTGCTATAAGCATTAATTAACGTAAGTGATGAAACCAGCGAAATTTACCTTTCAAAAACCGCGAAAACAGTGACCTTCTCTATCCCACATGCACAATAATTTCACCCGTATCCTCAGAGTTGAAGCGACTAATTTTGGCACAAAACAGAGCTTTTCATGAAATATTTAAAAGAATTTTTTAAGAGCATGATTTTTAAGCTAATGCTTTCAAACTTAACACATCGACTGCAAACAATGGTAATTTTTAAACAAAAACTGAAACAAAAATAGTGCTAAAATTTTTCTCGCAAAAAGAGAAAATAAAAACACAATTTTTTTTTTAAAAAAAAAGACCGTAATTTTTAAGTTATTTTATCAATATTTGTACAGATTACGCATAATATCATTCTACACACGGGAAAAAAATTCGTGAGATTATTTTTATAAATAAAGAAGTAATTAAATATTTAAATAAAATTTTGAGTATTTTTTGAAAAATCATAAAAAAAAAGTTTTTGATATTTATTTTTTTAAATGACTGATTTTAAAAGAGAAAAGCATGAATTTTTTTAGTGTAAGATAGCGTTTCATTAACGCGAAAAAAATGTAAACGGAATGATTTAGAGATCATTTTTATAAAAACGTACCAATTTCGACTCATTTTAGAAAAAATCGTAAAAAATAGAAAATATAATTATTTTGTTAAATAAATTATACCGTATCTCTCGTGGCGAAGTAAATATTCTTTCCGATCCTGTGATTATTTTTTGGCTGAGTATCATGAAAAAAATTAAATCGTGTTTTAAAAATGGCTGGGGAAAAAAAAGGTCGTTGAATTTGAATGCCCCTGGCGAGAAAAAAAGGCAGTAATTATGCGTTTTAAGGTTTTTAATTAATACCTTTTTAACTAATTGGAATATCGGTCAAAATGGATTCCTCGGATCATTCCCGAACTTTTGGTACCTTTGGCGAGTTTCTGCGTCGTGGGTTCGTGAGAAGATACACTTACTCGTACGGTCATACGGTCGAATACGTTTGTTTACCTTCAAATTTTAATAGTGTAGTCTTACTGCATGGCCCGGCGTTGCACGGGCTTTCTCTACTTTTATAAATTTTGTTTACCTTCGAATTTTAATAGTGTAGATATTCTGGAATACCAATATGTGAAGAGGCAGTAAGAAGAAAAGGGTGAAATTTTCGTCTTTTTTTTCATCGATTGCTTGCGATGCTGGTTAAATATGGGCAGATTGTGAACCTTTTAATATATTAACCCACAACATGAATTCAAGTAAACGTTTATGATAAACTTGAGTTCGGAAATTATAATATATACTGCTTATAAAACCTTTTACTCTCGCATTCATTTTCATTATTTTTAGTCTATTCATACTTTTCATCATGTTATCACAGGAAATTTTGGTTTAAAAAAGAGAGCAAATAAAAGTATGATTACAATTTAAAAATACTATTCTAATATTTGCCCACTCAATGGGAGACTATTTATTGTAGTAAACTAAATGTAAAACGGGATAGATGGCGCTTCAAGTCAACTCAGTGTTGTACTTCTGCTATTAAGCTGAAGAATCAATCATACAACAATGTTCTTTGTCTATGTGTCTTCTGTGGCGTCCAAGAAAATGAAAAATGTGTGTAAAGGTGGACTCATCATTGAAATAAGATTACACATATTGAATGAATACAATTAACCTATCTGATCTAATGTAATTAAGGAAAAGAATTCAGGAAATATAAAATTTATTTCGTCTTTGCAATATCAAACGAATATTTGAATAAGGAAGTAAAAGAAAATATAATTTCGAATGAGTTCACACAAAATGCCATATAATTATTCCTAATGTACGTTACTTATGTTTTATGAGCCATATTGTAATTCCAAACTACTATCACAAAACATATAAATAGAAACAGATAAAAACTAAAATTAATTTTTTTATGTCAGAATTCTATGAAAAATACCGTAGTGAAAGAATCAAATCTTCAAAAACACCATGGGACTACATATAAATATGAAATTAAAAAAAAACATTTATATAAAATGAATTAAAAACATTTGGCTTTTTAATGTTATATTTAACACAACATTGTTATTAATAGAACATAAAAATGCAGGAAGATAACAAAAAATAAAAAGATGGTATCAAAAGACAAATTCGTAAGGTATTAAAATATAAAACTAAAAGGAGAAAATAATAGTCAAAAGATTTTCCAAAGACAATGCATATCACTTTTTACTCGCAAATGAGTACACATAACTTAACAAATGCGGCAAGTATTCCACGTTAATTTTTCTCTCTTCATAAACTCTGGCTCTATAGATGTGCACAGATCACAATACAAACAACGTGCTTCTTCGCTCGATTTAGAAGCAATAACGTACGAAGCACCACATTTCGAACAATCGTAAATGAGGGGATTCTGCGATTGACTTTTCCTGTTTCTTTTGCGAATTTTCTTACTGTTTCTTCTTCCTTTCTGTGAAGGTGCACCATCTACGCAGTCACCTGTTTGTTCCAATTCATCTGTCTTCGGTATTTGACTGTTTCTCCGAAATGAATTGTCCGCCATTTGAAATTTCGAGCTGAGTTGAGTCGTATTGTTGCTAGATGGTTTTACCTGATTTCCTTTAATAATTTCACTAAAGAAAGTATCGCAAAGAGCTGGTTGATCTTCAGGGACATTATCGTTTTGAATAGATTGCGAAAGAGAAAGATCCGAGTCTGTTGCGGAATAACTTTCCATGGAAGAGTTGTCTAGATCAGAGGATAAATTTTCTGAAAACGCCGTTGAATTGGTAAAAATTTCATTGCCACAGCCATCTATAACATCTGGACTAATATTTGGAACTGTAATATCATAAGTGGAGCAATCCTCAAAAATGCCATCATTTAAGTTTCTACATGCCAGTTTTAAACTATTTTTGTTTGCTTTTTTTAATTCTGGTATATTATGAGTATTTTTAATGGCGTCTTTAAGTTCAGAATGATTATCTTTATTTTCTTTGGGATATTCAGAACTGGATTCAAAGGAACCACTTTCCACTAAATCATTCAATACTGAAGAATCCAACTGTTCTTTGTCATCTGGCTTCTCTTTTATGGAAGATGCGTGAGGGGATGGTTTTGCTTCTTCAACCTTCGTTTCATTAACTGGTGATTTTTGCGAATCGTACGAAGAGCATCTTTTTTTCAAGAATTTTACTTCGATACTTGGTGAACTAGGACTAGAAAGTTCTTCTCTTCGACAGTTCTTCCCTGGATTTTCTACATTCTGAAATAAAAAAGTAAAGTATTTTAAACAGCTTAAAGAGAGAGGAAAGGTTCTTTAAATATTTGGAAAATACTTTCTAAGATATAAGAATTAATTCTTTAAGGATAGATCATACAAGTAAGAGGGAAACGAGTATATGAGGTACACTAGTATCATCATCAGTTGGAGTACAAAATACTATTTGGTTCAACGTTTCTCAAAAAGTAGGTATATAGTGTTGTAGAAAATTACTGTAAAAATAACCTTGCACTAAACTTCGAGTGTTCTATTAAATCAATTGAATTCCTCAATTTTCGAAATAATTTTCATTATTACACAGTTGCTTCTTGTAGAGAAGATAATCCTAAATGACCAGGTTAGATAAGTCAATGTCTTGTAAGCATGAAAATATTGAGTTCAATATACTAATGAAGGAATGGAAGTTAATCAGATTGCAAATCTGAGATGATCCCAGATTATTATGAAATGCTTTAATCCTTTAAAAAAAGCACTTGAGATCTTGATATTGACTTTGGAGACATGTGAGAGTAATGCTTTCATTCTAAAGATGTTCTGAATGTTTCCCAAACCACCTGCATTCATTAACAAAAATAAAATTCTAAATAGAAATATTCGCGATATGAATGTGTATAACAAATACATCTACAACTAACTGGAACCCAGCAGGAAATATAATCGGAATCAATGAAATGCATAATGAAAGGCATTAATTCTTATTTTGCTTATTTATTTATTTATTTTGGGTCAATTATTAATAGTTCCATTGTTCATTTTCGAAAGGGGTACACACGTTGGAGAGTTTGGAGGAATATATATTTAATTTAACAGGCTTCCTAATACTTTTTTTCGCTTTGTTATTCTCTTAAAGAAGTCTTTAAGAACAGTTAGTTACCACAATCTATGGGATTGACTATGTCAGAGGAAGGGGATGATTTCCGTTCTACTGTATCTAACAGGTTGAGACATATTCCCCCGTACATTTTAAAATACCTTTTATATGAAAGGAACAATCGATAAATCATGTAAATATAATCAGAAATTAATTTTATTCTTTTCTCTGCTTCAAAAGCCTGGTACAAGGATGGATAACAGAGTTTTAGCAATGCGCCAAAATTAGAGTAAATTGAGATGCGAGTTTTTTCGAGCTCCAGTACTTTATAACTTTTTTCATAGTTCCTATATAATGGTACTTCTTGGATATAGAAACCATGGGATGGCGAGTGTCTTTTCGATATGTTACTGACACGAACATTGCCGATACTTATATACTCATTATATTTACAAACACAATGTCGGGCCAGAATTTGGTGTGTTTTCTACGCGTTTGACTTCATGGTTCATATAATTGTTATATATATTCAATATAAAAGTGACGCAAAAATAATTTAGTAATGCTACATTTGAAGCACACTATTTTTTGGGTTTGTTGGACTCTTTTTTTTTTCCTTTCATGTTATTTGCAAGATTTTTTTATATCAGTCTAGAATGTTGTCAATTGCAAGGTAATGCATCCTTCTGAGTCATCTCCTGTCAATCTGCCTCTAGCCTTTGACAGTACATGATTTACCAAGTACCAAGAAAAGGAATTTCACAGGAGTAAATGGACGGGAAAATTGTTAACAAATCGAATGCTAGTTTTTGAACTGAAGCAAAGGCATCAGATAAGCTATTCACACTTCTAGTAATGAGTTTTCAATACTTGATTTAGAATCTGCATCATTTGCCATTAAACAATGTTTTAACTTTTCGATACGTTTTCGAGTATCTACAAATCTTTGTGTTACTTGTTTGCCTGCCATTTCATTGCCGTTAATATCAACATAGGAGGGAATCCACTGAAAATAGGTATCATGGAACGGCGATATATTTTTAATCTTGTGTAAGATAAAGAAATTCGTTTTATAGCTAACAAGGAACAAGTTATCAAGGAGCTGAAGCGAGATATGGTTATCGGAAAGAATCCAAAGTTTACGATGCTCCTTCATAGGTTTCATGGTAGGGTTAATATGTGGGGTCTAACACCTTCAGCATTGACTTTTGGAATGACTTGGATGGCTAAATTACTTTCTCTCTCTCTCTCTCTCTCTCTCTCTCTCTCTTTAATTAAAATCATACTTTAAAATAAAAATTTAGTGCCTGCGTATATTGTAAATTACTTGAAGATAAAAAGTTAAATTAATTTAAATGCGTCCGAAATGTAACCTAAATATTGATAAAATAGATAGTTAAGTTCGGATCAGGAGGTTGAGCGAAGTTTAGCTTAACCAATCCGGATGCAGCAAGGATGTCAAAGCCAAAAATTTGAAGGCTTTTTTGTAAAGTGACCTTGCAGCAAAAGGAAGCCATCTAATTGGCCTATTCAGAGTTGATCAATGAGCAGAGTTATAGAGAAGTAAAAGATACTAAATTCTTCTTGGTTAGGATAATTTCAAATCTTTCCTTTCAGCAAAAAGTATGTTTACAGTAATTATTTAAAGATTTAGTTTGCAAAATAGAAATCTGGTTATTTTTTCCTGAAAAAAAAAGGAAGGAAAAAAGAAAGAAACAAACAAAATTTAACTTTACAGGGAGTTAAAGTGTTCGCTCAGAGCTTAACAATTGAAAATGGCATCAAGAAGGTTTCATGCCTACTTTATTAACTGAAAATATGAATAACAGAAATCGTACCTTCTTTTCGATGGTCTGTAAAATAAAACTCCTCATGAGGTTGATGGAGGAAGATTCCTGACCACTAGGTCTTGAGATCTCTGTTCCTGAAAAAAATAAATCCTTCAATATTTCTTTTAGTGGTAATTAAAGGGAATTGCTTTAAAAAATAATAATGAAACTCTAAAAAGAATCAGTACATTCTACTCTCATGATACTGATGGTAAATATATCAACAACAACAAAAAACTGAAATGAAAAAGAATATCATCATACACATATTTATGTTTGAATAAGATGAAGAAATGTTCAATCAATCAATCAATCAATTATTAAGAAGACTTCGTACCCTTTGAGCAACTTTCTTTTATTACGTATTTAAAAATTACATTTTAGTATTTTATACAATGTTTCTATTCAAGAAAATGATACGAGATAAAGTTTTTTACATATAATTCACACAGTTTTAAAATTTTAAATTCCTTGAAGAAAATTTGGAAAATTTTAAAATCCTACTCCTTTTGTAAAAATTAATTTTTTGACCTGAAATTTTTTATAATATGGATCTTTTTTAATATCTTATGGATGTTCTAAACAACTTTAGGGATAGATTTTACAATAACTTTATTCGTTTTCGAGAAAAAAATAAAATGTTGATATACAAGCTAAAAATCAACGAAAAAGCCTACATGTCGTACATTTTATTTGTTTTTTAAAAAAAGTATTCAGTTTATAGCAAAAAGGATCTCTAATTTTATTACATGCTTTATTTTTAACACGCAGGAAAAAAATGGAAGTGATTGGTAAATAATTGTCGAAGGAGTAGCATTTTTAATGCACAAAGGTTTCGAAAAACACAAACTGTCTTGACAGAAATTTTAGCTGTTTTTCTTCTTATAATATTAAAGTATTACATTTGTATGAAAAATATATCAGGAATAAGAACTGAAATTATAAAGTTATTAATATAAAATGCCTTAATTTAAACATTTTACATGCACACATTTCACAAAGAAAAAAAATGATTGTATGTATTGCCTCGGAAATATTCTGCTTTATATATTACACATTCTTTTTTTAATGTTATTATTTCTCTTTATAAAATAGATTTCTTTTATCAAAACGCTTTTTTTAGCTTTTTTTTCTAAAAAGGGGGCGTGGCTGAATTGCCTAATTTGTTTTCAAATGAAGTTTTATTCAACTTCTAACTTTCCGACATGCACAAGTGATATATCAATCGAAAGATAATAATGCAAAGAATAAGATTAAATGAAAATTAAAAAAAAACGATAGGTCTATGATTTTGGGGGTACCAAGTCTTCTTAAGTTCTGTACAAAGTATTCTAAAATTATTCTTTTTTAAAAAAAAATCTTATACATTTCGTATTTGATGCAGTTAGTCGTGTTGATAAAATTATCATTTTTATTGAATAAACTTAAATCTTAAGATTAAAAAATTATTATTAAAATTATTCATTTCCTTCAAAACGAAATTAATTCAATTCTTTGAAACTTTAATTTGCTTAATTACTAAAATAACATATTAAAATTTATGTATTCTGTTGTTGCTGGAATTTATTCAATTCCTACTCTATTAGGTCACACTCTCTCTATATTTATTTATATTGGTGCAACTTTCAATCGTTTATAAAATACATTTTAAAGCGCTCAATTCAACTGAAATTTTGTATACATGATTCTTTTGGATGACAATACAATAATTTAATTATAATGAATAAAATTAATTTTGATTAAAACTAATTATTTAAAGAATTTCAAATACAGCCAAGTTGGCATAATTTTTGGCGACTTGTGTCAAAGCTTGAAAAGGTTTTTTCTCACGTTTTAAAGCATTCAGTTGAACTGAAAGTTTATATACACGATTGTTTTGGATGACAATATGATACTTTAAAGATAACGAATAAAAATTAATTACCACTTAATGTTGTGAATCTGTCCTATGTATATACCTATTTATATTAATTGTAACTATTTAATAAAAAGTAGCTAAAATAAAATTTTTCTTTGTTGATCTAAGTAGGAATTGAGTTAAAATTTTTTTTTATATTACTTGTTTTTAAGTAATGTATGGATTAGTTATAAATTAAAGCCGGTAATTTGTGTATATAAATTAAGTTTCTAAAAAAAGCGTCATTCTATTATAAATAAATCCAGATTAATTTGCTTCTTTTCTGTATTATTTGAATTCAAGTATGAAAAACCGTGAATACAAAATTCTTCTGGAAGAGAATTTGTCTTTTCACCCTTTCAGGTGGTGACTCAGAACTCTTAATCTTAATGAAAGTAAGATATCGATCTTATCTTTCACATTACTTGCGATAAAAAGATAAAAATTACAAAATAATCAGACAGTCCTTTGAAAAAGTTCGGATAATCTCTCTGCGCATAGTTGTAGATTCCACGAAGAAATCTATAATCACGAGGAATATGTAAATATTTTTTATGCATCGCCATAGTTTCCATCACTGATCTTTAATACTTTGTTTTGTTAAGATCTACAACAAAAAATACCATTTACTGTGTATCAATAGTTTTATAAACAATTATTCCCATCGTGTGAAAGAATACAGCAGTTAATTCCATTTTGAATTATTACAGTGCTGTGATGTACATAAAGTGATTAGATTTAAAACATTAATTATCTTTTTTGGAAATACATTTGGAATTTTTAAAAATGCAATTAAAATGCATTCAAAATGCAATTACAAAAATAACAAGTTAAAACATGGGTAAGCGCTCTTTTGGGGATCAAGTATAATTTTAAAATATTATTAATACTTTTTAACACCCTTTTATAAGCTTCACCTTTATGTAGCGGAATTTTTGAACTCAATTTTTACTCACTTCAAAAGGTCAGATTAATTCGAAATTTTGCTCACTATTCCAAAAACCATGACAATACAATAATTTAATAATTTTGTTCCATTGTCCATCAGGATCATCAGGACTAACGATTTCCCATTTCAGATCGCATCCCGCACCTGGCGACTAATTCCATATTTGGTGACTAAAAGATTAAGTTACAACTTAGTTCGATTAACTATAAAGGGTGTTTCTTTTAGAGGTATAGAACTTTAAATTGCAATAAAACAACGATGTATTATTCGATTGACATGAATTTTTTTTATTCGAAAGATAATCTTGTGGCATTACATTTTAAATATGATTTCTGGCATATGACTGCCACGGCTGGCTCGGATGTAGTCCAATCTGATTTTCGATGACTTTTTCCAACATTTGTGGCCGTATATCGGCAATAACACGGCGAATGTTGTCTTCCAAATGGTCAAGCGTTTGTGGCTTATCCGCATAGACCAATGACTTTACATAGCCCCACAGAAAATAGTCTAGCGGTGTTAAATCACAAGATCTTGGAGGCCAATTCACAGGTCCAAAACGTGAAATTAGGCGGTCACCAAACGTGTCTTTCAATAAATCGATTGTGGCACAAGCTGTGTGACATGTTGCGCCGTCTTGTTGGAACCACAGCTCCTGGACATCATGATTGTTCAATTCAGGAATGAAAAAGTTAGTAATCATGGCTCTATACCGATCACCATCGACTGTAACGTTGTGGTCTTCATCGTTTTTGAAGAAGGATTCCACCAGCCCCTAAAGCACACCAAACAGTTAGTTTTTCTGGATGTAACGGTGTTTCGACATACACTTGTGGATTAGCTTCACTCCAAATGCGGCAGTTTTGTTTGTTGACGTAGCCATTCAACCAGAAGTGCGCTTCATCGCTAAACAAAATTCGCTTATGAAAATCGGGAACAACGGCAATCTCGTTTTGGGCCCATTCGACGAATCTACGCCTTGCTTGATGATCGTTTTGATGAATTGCCAAACCAAACTGAGAATAAATCACTTGACAGCTGTTAAATCGGTCGCCATCTTGGAAAGTAATGCCAACTTAAACTTCTATACCTGAAAAAAAAACACTCTTTATAAAGAATGGGGGGTTTTTATAGTTTTTTTTAAGTGTAATTTATTTTCTCGGCTATTTTTTTTTATTTTGTTATAATCAGACAGAATTTCTCCCCGTAAGAAGTTTCCTTAAAAAGAATCACATTAAGCCAGTATTTTCAAGCTAACCCTGTTCATTTATATTTGAGATAATAATAGGTAAAATAAATGGAAAAGCTTTGATACATCATGAAGAAATTTCTTTACAACTAACTATGACAACTTATAAATTAGCTTCATACGATTTTTATTGATATTTTTAACACATCCTAACTTTAGCCAAAACAATATATATATATATATATATATATGTTATTTTTTTATTATTAATGTTATAACTATACACACTACACGTGAATCAAGTGTGTTATACTTTTGTTTATAAATACAGGAAAATTACAATTTAAATTTCATTTTAAAATAATGTATAAGATTTAAAAAAATGTACAATGAAATACAATGAATGTTATAATCAAAATAGAGACAAAAAATCGAATTTCATGATTTACTGAATTTATATTTGTTATATTTTCCATAAAAAATATCGAAAAGGAAGGAATTCGAATTTTTCATTTTTTTTAAAATTATTAATTTAAATCTAGCATTCAGAAATCCTGCTATAAAAATTATTTACTTCTCAATTTTTTCAGCCTTCAGTGCCATTAACTTTATAAACCTAACAAAACCATTTGGTATTGGGCAATTAAATCTACTAAAATGCAGTGGAATACACAGATTACTTTCCCACGAAAGGGTTTATATTTAAAGAAAAACATAGATGAAAAATTATGTTAAAAATTGAAAATATGTTGGTCTGGAGGATTGAGCCCCCAAACCCAACATTGTGTATACTATTACTAAAATGTGTTACATAAATTTATGTAATGGAGTAGTTTACTTCATTACATTAAACACATAAATATCAGATAAATTATTTTTTATAACACTAGAATCACACAAAAATTATATTCAAGTTACACTTACCAGGCATTAGAGCCATTAGAATGACGAGGCCTTTTTATGAAACAGACGAATTCCATAAAACTCAGTACTACCGAATATTCGAGTTTTAAAGGATAATTCCATCTTATCAAACCTCCCTGACCTTATCTTCGTCGTTATCAGCTTGTGTTCCACATAAAGTGCCATTGCGCTCATTTAAGTTATTTGAAATCCTTCAATAAACTCTCGAAAAAATCAATTGTTGCTAAAGTAAGTAAACACATGATGTGTGTCATTAAGTGCATTTGCATGCTACTTCATTAACTCTAATAGGATTAAAAACAATATTCTGAGTATTTTTGAAGTAATATTCCTTAAGAATTTAATTTTTTAATAAGCTTTGAAACCCATATATTTTAAAACATTTTTTATGCTATGAAATTATTAAGTAGTTTTTAATATTTATAAATTCATGTGCCATTATATACATATGTACAAATTTATGGTGAATATGAATGTGATGTAGTTTTAGCTCATTTAAAGGTAAGGAATAGTTGTTCCAACAAAAACACATGTGAACGGTAACAAAAAATATCGCACATAAAGTATATTTTTGATTACAAAAAGTAACATTTTAAACGGTAAAAAAATGCAATAGATGTAATTTGAATACATAAATAAAAAACTGGAATCTTTATATCTCTGCCGCGAATCATGCGGAAAGCAGCTGTTTTCATTTTCTCATTTCGAAAAAATACATACCTAACAAGAATAATAAACGTCCATTTTTATTTTAAATAAAATTTAATAAATACAAAAAATATGTTTTTGTTAGCATATTGAAAAGAAAACCATTTTTCTGAAAAGTCTAGAAGTCTCTCAAAAATAAATAAAAAAAAATTGGTAAGAATGTAAACTTTTTAAAGCAGTATGATATAGAAATAAAACTACAATGAATATCCTAAGAAAATAAACGCTAAATATTCTTTACAAACTAAGATATATCATGGATGTGGTTAACATTCCAAATTACGTAGAATATTTCTATTAACGCATTGTACTTTTACGATTTTTGTTTTTCTTAAAACATTTTCGGCAAAAAGAGAACTCTACTTTTCAGAACATTAACAAAAGTGCACTTTTTGAAAAAATATATTACAATTACTTTCTTCTATCTCTATATATCTCTCTTTTTAACCATAGTTCATAATATGCTCTAAAATTCATTATATTTTAACTATTAGAGAATGAACATAAAAGAAGTTCAATGAAAATATGTTATGGCAATATGAAAAAAGGACAAAGTTCCATTTGAAAAGGGAAATAAAAGTGTAGATAAGCGATAATTTGATGATACTGTGTAAAATAATATTTCCTGTTTGGTGATTTACCCAAGAATCTTTTGAAAATCAGTTGATATTCCGATTTTTCTTATATTCTTTTGCAGTTTCAACGAATTAATAAAATTTTCGTTAACATTCTGGGCCACATAAAAACCTCTTATCATGTATCACACCTTCATACAAAATATGTTTTCACTTACTTATTACTCAGGAACGATTCATATCAGATCACGGTATTATCTGTTATCTGGGGAAAATTCGGTAACGAAAATTCATGTTCATTATTTGTTTAGCAAACAATTATTTCCAGAATAAATTTTCTGAAATTTTAAGGAGTAGTTTTACGAGTTATCTTATTGATTTTAACGATCATGGAATTTTCATTTTGTCTTATTTATACGTAATATTTATTTTATTTATTTGTAAAAATTTCTAATATGTACAGTTTCAGTAAATATTCATACACCGTGCTGTTTCCTCTTTAAACTCTAATAGCACACACAAGTTTTCTTTCTTTTAATGTCATACTAGACACAAACTCAGAAAACATTTTCTTGTAAAAAATGCCCCAATATCAAATTACTTTCGTTGGGTTTAAATTTATACTGCATCCCTGAAATTTGAAATATTTTATAAATAGCTAATTTTTTTACTTTGATAATTAAAGTTAATAGCAATTTAGCATTACAGAAAAAAAAATACGGATAATATTTTATACTGGAAGAAAATGTGTTCATTCAAACAGAAAAAAAACGTAATATAAAATATCTTGCTCTCTACAAGATAATGAAATCAGTATAAAATATTTGGTTTGTAGAAGAGGTGTAGCTACCGCCATATCAATGATCCCTGGCCTCCAAGTTACAACATATACACTCATGGCCAAAAAAATTATCGCACCCAGAAGGAGTCGTCAAAATGAAACGAAATTTTAAATACGTTATGACTACTTTGATAAAAGATAATGATTAGAAAATTAAAGAAAAAGGATCATTTATTTCAGAGAAAGACGCAAAAGAACGGAGGATTTAATACCCTGTTGAACCCCCTCTAGCGCGAATGCACGATGCGATAGGATCGGGCATTGAAGCATACAAGTTCTGTATGATGTCTTGAGACATTTCGTTCTATATTTGCTGTAACCTTGGCTCTAGTTCCTTCAAACTAGTGTAATGCCCAACTCGCCAGCCCAAAGGATACCAGATATGCTCGATTGGAGACAAATCTGAGGATCGGGAAGGCCAAGGAAGGGTAGTAACTTGTGGTAGGGTAGACAGTCTTGTGCCACCCTTGCCGTGTGAGGCCGAGCATTGCCTTGTTGAAAAAGGGCTCTTGGAAGCTGTTGCATGAGTGGCAACGCATGTGGTTGCAGGATGTCATGGACATGCCGTTGGGCTGTCATGGTGCCTCGGATCAATACTAGGGGTGATCGTGTATTGTAGGCAATAACACCCCATACCATTACATCAGCTGTGGGAGCGGTGGGTCCCTGTAAAGCAAAGTCAGGATTGAGGCGTTCACCACGGGGTCTCCACACATGAACACGATTGGCTTCACTGCTGAGATTGAATCTGGATTCGTTGCTAAACATGACCTGGTTCCATTCCGCTGCACAGTCCAGTTTCCTCGTGCGGGGCACCACTCCAAACGGAGGCTTTGATAGGTGGGTATCAAGGGCAGCACACGTAATGGGCGCCGCGATCTCAAATGTCCTTAAGCTAGGCGCCTTCGTAAGGTTCTAGAAGACACAGGGGCCCCTAATGAAGGTGCTACCTGGGCCTGGATGACAGCAGATGAAGCAGTTGGCTGTTCGCGTGTATTTCCTACGATGTGGTGGTCTTCTCGACGACTGGTCTGTCGAGGGCGTTTTCTGAACCTGGTATTCGTGTAAATGACATCTCTCGGATCCAGTGGTCCCAAAAACAATATTAACACAATCAGAGCGGCCTAATTGACGAGCTACTCGCCTAGCTGACCATCCAGCTTCCATCATGCCGACGATTCCCCCTCTCAAACTGCGACAGCTGCTCATATTGTCTTCGAAAATGGCGTAATGGCATGTCTACCTCAGCTCTTGCTTTGTAAACGATTCAGCACACTCAAACAATATTTGGTTACCTGTTTTATACTCCACGGAGAACGACGTTAAACGCCCTCTACCGGCTATGCATAATGCGCAATCACGCTGCATTTCTAATCATTTGTATATCTCCTCAACAAGTACCTTCATGCCAAGTTTTGTTACGATCCCGCAATTATTTCTTGATGCGCGATTTTTTTTTTTTTGTCGATGAGTGTATCAGCAAAAATATTGTAACATGTTAAGGGGACCCAGAAAAGGGTGCCCAAGAAATTTTAGATACAGGGCCCACTCAAAACTAGCTAAGCTAGTGGTTTGAAGCATTCTTCAGAGAGATCAAAGTGCAGCACACAAATTCCTATTCCATTCTTTAACGACAGAATATAATATTTATAATGCTGATGCAATTTAAGAGAACGAGGACATCATACACATTCAAAACATCGATTATTAAATTTTAGCATTAAAAAATAGTGCATATTTTTCTGAATCTAAAAATGTATAATTCTTATATGTTCGTGAATAAAATAACCTTAAAATATGGAAAAAGTAATTGACAAACACATGTAAACAAACGCTTACAAATGCTTAGTTTTTTTTTTTTTACTTTTCTTCAAAGCATATTTTAGCAAAGCAATTTTTTGCTTTTAAGTACACTTAAAAAAAAACTATTGCGCTATATCGCGCGCGCGCATTCCAAATTTTTTACACTTTTATACAGGATACCTGTGCATATATTGAATCTGTTTTTTTAGTCGAAGTAATACATTATTTTTTAAAAAATAGCTTTATGTAAGAAAAAGGTGAAAGAAAAATTAAAATTTTCTAAGTTGCAAAGTTTTATAATTTTTTAAAAGAAACAATTTTAATATTTTACTAAAAAAATAGATTCACTATATTTTGCGCATTGTTTTATACATGTGAAAAATATTTTACGTATTTAAGAGATTCTTTTTTAAAAAATGATACTCAAACATAAGCATGTATTATGAGATCTCGAAAATTATACAGAAAAAAAAATATTTGAACTAAAAAATTATTTTTTTTATTTCTACAAAATGATTAAAGTATCTTCATTAGGATCACAAAAAAAAATCTAAACTCTTTTGGAAATTTTTAAAGGTATATATCCAATAAACAGTTTTATTTTCGGCATTTTACTCTTTTGAGCATGTCCTGGTACCCTTAAGTAAATCACACGACTAAATAAGGCAGTAAGGATATATTTGAGCAGTATTAAACCTCAAATGAATCAGATATTAAAAGACCTATACAATACTTAATAAATATTTTTAAAAATTACTAAAGGGCAAGATCAAATAAGTATATCTAATTTTGAGAGATAAAGAACTCTTGTTTTAAGGCCGATGTCCATATTTCAAAAACTTCCTTTATCCAACAGATGGTGTTGTTTGCAACTCAGATGACGTCCAAAGCGATAATGTTTGTAAAACGGTAACCCTTCGTTACTATAGCAACGCGGTGTGTTTAAGAAATGTTTGACACATATATAGTCGGTTTCAAAACGCAAGCGCACACACACAGTTTTAGAAAAATAAACACAACTATTCAAAACCATAATCAAATAGTGGGGACAACAGGGTGCAGTGTTGGTTGAATGGGTGGTAAGGGTTGAAAAGAAAGTTTTGCAAAAAGTGCTGCACAGATAGTCTTTTAGAATTGCCACGGAAATGGGTGCGCAATCTTTTTTTTTTTTTTTTTTTTTTTTTAAATCCGTGCAAACGTTTTGGGATATCCACGAGTGAATGAACACGTACGTTTACATTTTCTTAGGTATCATAAACAATGCCCATAGGGTTAAGAATAAATATGGTATATAAAAAATAGTTTTAAGGATTTGATAGACCTCCAGTTTTAATTTTTGGAGGAAGGTTTTGATAGAGAGACCTCTAGTTTTATTTTTGTAGAGATGTCTTTTTTATTTGTCTTAGCGTATTTAATTCAATTTTTTTTTTTTTTTGTTTGATAGGTATGTTATAAATTTCTTTTTCCTCATATCTTAGATACAAATTGTATTTGAAATTGCTATGTAAGAATACTCATCAGGGAAATAATCTTTTTCAATTTGAGTAACTGCGATATGCAAAATGTTTCCCCCCCTGCGGGGGAGTGTATTCAGATATTGATTTTCATTGCTACTTTCTTCTCTCCGCGAATTTGGGTATAAGCGATTCATTTCGCTGGCACCCGTTTAATCTAATTTTCGTTTTCGTTTCGCAAAATGTTTCTTGGCAATAATTTCAAGAAAAAAATTAAAACTATGTGCATGGAAGTTAATATTTCACAGAAATTTACTCTCCTGCAAACATTTGTAGGTGTTCAAGTGATAAGGTATGAAAGTTTGGTGCATAGTCTGTTCAATCACTGACATGTAATCCTGGATCGAAAGGAAATAAATCATTTTCAATTGGTTAATTTATCGCTGGTTAAAGTCGCATTGTGAAGATATACTCCGTCTATTCAGGACGAGAACTTTGTAAATTTGAGCCACGATCAAGGAACGAGGAGGACACTGCAATATCCCTCTCCAAACTTCCTCACTTCTTCCTCTTTAGGACTTAATCTCGACAATTTCAACGTACATCAGCCTCTCTGTGTGGCTAGTCATTTGTGGCATTAGGACTTGAACGCTCGACTCGACGAAAACAACACCAGGTGCCAGTCCGTTATATTGATTACTCGGTTACCGCGGCCACTATCTCTGACCGGAAGTCGTGTTACTTTTAGTAAAAACTAACGAACCATATATTTCAGGTAAACAGTTTTAAAAGCAGTGTGTAACGGAAAATATTAGGGCTCCCTGAAAAGTTAGGAATGGGTCCCCAAGCCGTACTTAGCGTCAGTCAGGGTTTGGGCCCTCTAGTATTCCTAATTCGGGGTTGCGGGGGTGTACGTTACGCAACTGTTCATAAGACATTAATCTGTATATAAATTCACCTTTAAGAGTTTAAAATATTCAAACACTGCATCTTTATTTCTTTATATAATCACAAAGTATTTATATTAAATATCTGATATTATTCAGCCAGAGTTATAGTTAGTTTTAAATCGTTTTCTATTAAAAAAATGTTCAGGTCTTTGATAAAATTCGATATTCTGAAAGAAAAAGAAAATAAAATGACAAAAACATAAAGTTATTTTTATATTCATAAATTGAACAGGATCAGAAACAATGAATACGAATCAAAAAGAAATCAACGAGAAAACATTGTTTAGAAAATCGAAATCTAAGGAACCTTATGTCTATAACATTAGACAAACAGTTTATCTCCATTTCTCAAACAATTCCACAAACAATGAATGTTCTTGAAAACTAGCGGTTATCAGTTAAAGATACGGACAAAAGACGCACAACTACAAAAGGATTCTCAAGATATCTTATCTCGGTTCAAAAAGAATTCTTATTTTCTGTGATTCAAAATATTTCAGCCAAATGCATTTTCAATACGATCTCTCCTCGGGTTTTTTTTTTTTTTTTTTTCATTTTCGTCTCAATTAAAGAGCCCTGTAATTGTCCTTAATGCAATTTTTTTTTTTTTTTTACCGCTGGAAATATAAAATGTTAAGTTGCATCACGTCCCTTAGGAAATATAATCTCTACAAAGGAAAAAACATTATAAAATTTTTTCAAAAAAAAAAAAAAAAAAATCCTATTTCTTAAGAGAGGAAGGAGACTGTTGATGGTACTGATGTATCCATGACGGGATCAAATCAGACAGTACCATGGGTTCAGATAACTGTTCTGGCAATCTGTACCCTATTATCCACAAAGAGGTTTGTTGACGAAAATAGGAACCCTATTTCTTGTAGGGCAGCAAGAATAGATGGACAGTCAAAAATATGAGCCGGTGTTAGCTCTATATCTAAACAGTTATCAAAATTCCTATAACTTCTTGTACCATCCCTATCAATCTTCATTCCTCTGTGATGACCTGTTCTTAGCCTTGCAATAGTCTTTATTATAAGGCAGTGCTTCTCAAACTTTCCACATTTGTGACCCAATATTCAATCATAATTTTCATCGCCCCCCTCCCCTTCCTTATAATAACAATGTATTGAGTTCAATAATACTATACTTCGACTCTAAATCTACAATGCGACTTTAACCTCTTAAGTGCCACCGGCGTACATAAATGTCTCGGTCAGCCAAAGCGTTAATTGCCCCGAACGTATATATACGTCTTTTCGAAGTACGATCGTTTCTGGGCATTGCTATCTATAAAATTACTCTGAAGGTTTTAGATTTCAATAAAAGGACATTGACGGTATTTGTGAAAGATTTACTTATTTCAGAGGATTTGATTATTTGTTCCTTTTCTCCCCCGCCCCTCAACACATGACATACACGTGCTTAATAGGAAAACAGTGGCATTGGGGAGTTATGTTACGATTTATGTTGGGTTAAACATAAATCGTACAAATTAACCAAATAAGTGTTAATTTTTGTATATAATTTTATATATGATCAGCCCATGGGGTCACTGGTAATTATTAAACTTGTTTTTATAGTATTGTTAAATTAATTATAAAATATATTGTGCAGTATTGATACATTTGTAAGTGTAAAAGTGTATTTTCTTTTTATTATGACAGAATGTATTTTGATTGTTTACTTTGAGTAAACTAATATATTTTTAAAAATAATCTTTTTCTTACTTTTCAATATGCTCGCGCCCCCCTTGCAGAGTTATTACGCCCCACAGTTTGAGAAACGCTGTTATAAGGCAGTCTCCACTTATATTGCAGATTTGATACTTTACAGGAATTGACTTATCTCTGAATTTGAAATTTGTGACAGAATTTGCGTTTAATAAAGTAACGTTGACAAAGTTGTCATTATTAAGATTTATACCTTTTTTCGCCAGTTTATCCACATTTTCATAGCCGGTAATGTCAACATGTGCAGGTAACCATTGGAGGAAATTCTTTTAATTTTTGATAAGGGTTAAAAATCCACAAAAAGACAAATTACAGTTCTTTTTTTAATTTAATGTGGAAGATTAGCATGGAATTGTATAAGGAACATAAAACTAACTCTTTTCTCATAAACATTTCATTCACTGAGAAATGAGACCATGTTCCATTTTTCTCTTATAGAAATTTGAATATTTTCTGTGTATGGAAATAAATGAGAGAAGTTATGTAGAAATTAATTTGTTAAAAAACTTGTGTACCGCAAAAAAAAAAAAAAAAAAAAAAAAAAAAAAAATGGATTCGGCATTAACCCGTTCAGAACCAGGCGGTTTTTCCAGCTAAGCCTAAATTCATTTAAAAATTCTTAAAAAATCTTTAATGTAATAAAATATGCCAAAATGTATTGTTTATATCAATTTAAATTCCATAAATTCCATACTAAGATCACACCGAATATGATTACGGGCCTCAGAATGGGTAAAACACAATTTCAAATATGTTACCGTGTTCCCTGAAGTGATCACATGTATGGGATAACGGTCCTGAACGGGTTAATGAATACGAGTATGCATAGAATTATTTGTATTCTAGAGGCCGTGGCCTGAATGGTCATGATCGTAAACTAGTTGTCGAACCGCGGGTTTGAAACATAGTACCACTTAAGATCCGCCCGTATAGAGGGGTTGATGCATGTTAAATTTGTTGAGGCTCAAAGTCCTCCAGCTGTTGCAATACGGAAGTATGGATGGTGAGAGTGCCAACTAAGGTGTCGCTCTCTTCACCTGACAGGAGCTCAAAATTACGAGGCCTGTCGACAATACCCCTCGTGTTGTTTCACAATGCGACGTAAATAAAGCAGAATCAAATCTGTGTTATTCAAAAAATTGGTGGAAGGGAAAGAGAGGTGGGAGGACCGTGAACACCTCCAGAGTGTTCTCCCTCAAAAATTTTTGGAACCGAGCAAAATCGTACAGTCACCTTGTGACGGGCTCACGCATCTTTTCATTAACATGTCCTTTGGGTTCTTTGGGGCCAGAATTAATGGCAACTCTTTTCCAACCAAACCCAAGAAGTGAAGGAAAGATGCAAATTAGGAAGCTTTTTAATATCAGAGTTAGAGTAAGCGGGTGGCAATTTGAGGAATATTAAGATAATCCGTGGTTCTCAAGCGTGAAGATGTTTTGGAAACGTGACAGCAAACAGAAATTATACGTGATAGAGAGCCCTTAAGTCAAGGTGCATACCATTGCACTCCAGTAAATACGCAACTTCATCTAGGATTATTGTGATCGCTACTTCAGACTACATTGAAGGTAGGAGTGACTATTTAATATTCGGATCTGTGATAGTCTAGGAATAGAGCTTGGGCGAGTTAGTATTGATAGTGGCCCGGGTTGCGCTTTTTCGGTATTATATATATATATATATATATATATATATATATATATATATATATATAGTGTGTGTGTGTGTGTGTTTAGCCACCGTAGATTCTCTCACATATATTATTATTATTTAATTTGTTAGACGTTTAAGTTAAAGATCTTAATAAAGTCATATTAAGATCATGTCTGCTTCTAGTTCTTCCGTTATTCCTACACCTCTCACTGATAATCAAGGAGAAGGGCACCCGAGGGGTGCTCCCTTACAACCTACATGGTGCTCAAAGCTAAGGCTAACAACAGGCGTAAAAATCTAGCCCTTAGTCACGATGAATTTCGGGGACCTTGATCTGATGTTACTGTCGATCAGGTAGCATAAGTAACAACAACAAAAAAAATTAAAAACTAGTAATACAAAGAATCCTAGCTTCATTCATCGTATTATTAGTAATGAATTTTCATAAAATGCTATTTTTTGCGTATTCATTGGGTCTTACGATGCATTCATTACATTGACACGCTAAAAAAAATATTTGCGCACTTAAAAAGAAAGTTTTCTCATAGCTGACCGAGAATAAATTGTCTTCATTTTGTTGGAGTCAATAATTAATCTTACAAAATGTACTTTTGTCAAAAATCAACCACCCAAACTGGTGAAGTTGTGAATCTTTAAAAAATATCAAACCCCGTGAAATTACAAGAACACAATAAATCCTTTGCGAGAAAAAAAATTTCTTGCATGAACTGGAAAATGAGATTACAATCACAATTAAATACATAGATTTCTGTATTTTTGTGGATATTTCATATCACCCTCAGAATCATGGGTAACCGTTCCAGAGCCACTTCCTTGAGGGATGAAATCTGATGTAGTCCCCTTTTTCCCATAGCGACGTTACTCCATCCTTGTATAACTGTTGAGAATATATTTACACACACAAATTCGGAACAATTTTAAATTCTTACAAACAACCACTCACCATGTATAAGGAGTGCTTCCGTTAAATCTGTCGAAGCTTAAAATCGTCACGTTAGCATGATGTGGAAGTTTCGAGGGTGGAGTACCTGTTCGGTTGTCATCACTAGATTGTGTTTCAAAATTAGCAGATCCGTCATCAATAGACATCGTGTCGGGTTAGAGTTCAGCATTAACAATTTTATTCAATTCCTACTATTATATAGCTCACACTCTCTATGTATTTATTTATTTATCTTGGTGGAATTTTCAATCGTTAATAAAATACATTTTAAAGCACTCGGTTGAGCTGAAATTCCATGTACATGATTATTTTGGATGACAATACAATAATTTAATTATAATTAATAAAAACTAATTATTTAAAGAATTACAAATACAGCCACGTTGGCAACTTAGCGACCCTTTTGGCGGCTTGTGTCAAAATTGAAAAGGGTTTTTTTTTCACGTTTTAAAGCATGTAGTTGAACTGAAATTTTACATACACGATTGTTTTAGATGACAATACGATACTTTAAAGATAATGAATAAAAATTAATTTCCACTTAATGTTGTGATTCTCTCCTATGTATGTACATATTTATATTAATTGTAACTATCTAATAAAAAGTAGCTAAAACAAAATTTTCTTTGATCTAAGAAGGAATTGACTTAAAAAATTTTTTTATGTATTACACACTTTTTTTTTGAATATATGTTCGCAAACTCTGTTTTCGTGAATAGAGACGTCAAATTTACTCTTAAGTATTGCAATGTTATTAGTACTGTACAGTAGCGCACACAGAAATTTTTCAAGGAGGGGGTCCGGGGTCGAAAGTTCACCATCCTTGTATCATGCTCCTTTTGATTTTGTCGATTTTCGGGAACAAAACATAGTAAAAAACTAATTTTTAATAAACAATAAGCATTAATTAATAAAATTAATCATTAATAACAAGTAATTAATTAAATTTTACGTACTATATACTTAGAATTATAATCAATCGGAAGAAAATCAAGGGCTTTTGAGGGGTTCGGACCCTCAGGACCCCCTTGTGTGCACCACTTGTACTGTAGAATCGTCTCTTAGCTAGCTGATTGCTACCCCTCTTTTATTTTTCAACGCCCAAGGCTAAGGCAACGCCCTAGGCCTTTGCTTCTAAATGGTCTATGGAAGACATCACCTGTGTTCCAATAACTGACCATTCTTTTGTTCCTTCTAACACGTGGCCATGCTGTACATGTACGGAAGGAATGGTAGTCTGTTGTGAGGATAAATGCCAAGAATTGTATTCTCAGTGTCGGAGCGACAGATCGATTTATCGCCCCACCATATGGTTTATGACATGTGTTGACAGGGTCACAATCCAGACAGGTCTTTATTCCGGAAAAAGCAATGGTGGTTGGGGCCAAGACAAAGGGTGCCGGGTGCAGATCCGTGTTCCTTCTGTGACATCGTCGATGGTTGTGAATTCCCATCTTTCGATTCACAATAGGTTTTATGGTTTCACCAGCTGTTCAAGGACAAGTACCACACCCATCGATTGTCCCTGAATTTTTACGATCAACCAGCTGTGGAATGACCAGTGCACGTGGCCATGGGGCCATTGTTTATTGTTTGATTTCAGGGAGTGAAGTCAGACAGACGGGTCACCATAATAGTAAAGTAGAGTCGGCGCCCCATTGACAATAGGCGAAGCCTATCTTAAAATAATCATGTCGTCTTTTCTAGTGTTGTGTGAAGGGGATACTCGGAACAGATGGCGTGATGGACAAGTGTGTCCAGATGTGGACAAGGAACTATGGCGCCTTGGGCCAGACGGCTCGGGTGTGTTTTGGTGTGTTATGCGCAAATAGGACGAGGGAGGTCAAGAGAGACTTTTGTGACCTGCCAATGAGAAGGAACGAGGGGCGTGTTGTGAACACACCCCTGGTGTTTAAAAGGGTTCTTTTTCAGGAGAGAAGGAGGAGACCGGGGAGGAGAGAACGGACGGAAAGAGTCGGGAGAGAACGGACGGGGGGGAGAAGGGAGAGAGAGGGAGAAGACAGGAGAGAAGGAGAAAAGAAAAGGGCTGAGTCCGAAAATTGGAGTGAAAAAGAGGATGTACGCCGGTGGCGTTGAGTATGGAATATGAACTGACTACACCGGCTTGGCAATATTACTTCATTAAGAATTGTTTATCAAATAAACAATATTTTTTTATTTCTATGTGAAGCTGTAATCTTTAATTATTGATGGATAGCTACACACGATGTTACACTTCCAATCAGAAAATGTTGGGGCGTGAGAGAGGCTCTAGAGATGTGAAAAGGTGACTAGAAATCAGCGAGGAGCTATACCAGCGAAAGACCGCAAGGTCAGCGGAACCAGCAATAATCTCCACCAGTGTTCCGCAACCCCCGGTCTGTAAATCAAATACTACTGGTCCGCTCACAAGAAACATTAACTTATTTCCCTTTTATTTATTGTGGTATATTCTTCTTAGGTTTGGGCTACTTTTTATGAAAATCACTTAATATTCCTTGTTAAATCATTTTATATTCATTTTTCGGTGTAGCTATATTTTATTCAGAAGTCCCGATTAAATACAATTAAATTAAAATTATTAAATCAAAACACCCTGAAATAGAAACAATCAACATCCTCCCCCTTAGCGGATCGCAGTAAAATTAAAAAACGTTGACCAGTCCGCGGCGGTAAAAAGGTCGCTGAGCACTGATCTACACTATTAAAATTCGTAGGAAAACAAACGTACCTGCGCGACTATGCGAGTATACAGCTAGGTGAATCTTCTCACGAACCGCACGACGCAGAAACTCGCCAAATGTACCTAAAGCTCGGGAATGATCCGTTTTGACCATTTATATTCCGATATTCCAATTAGTTAAAAAGATATTGATTAAAAACCTTAAAACGCGTAATTACTGCCATTTTTCCCGCCTGGCGACGAAGTTCCAAATTTTCGACCTGTTTTTTATTCCCAGACTTTTTTAAAACACGATCTAATTTTTAATGAGACTCAGACAAAAAATATTTACAGAATCGGAAAGATCATTTACTTCGCCACGATACGGTATAATTTATTTTACGAAATAATGATATTTTCTTATTTTTTACGATTTTTTCTAAAATGAGTCAAAATCGATAATTTTTTATGAAAATTATTTCTAAATCGCTTCGCTTGCATTTTCTTTCTTTTGCGTTAATGAAATGATATTTTACCCTTAAAATTTTATGCTTTTCGCTTTTAGAATTAGTCATTTAAAAAATAAAATAATAAAAACTTTTTTTTTACGATTTTTTAAAAAATTCTCAAAATTTTATTTAATTACTTAATAACTTCTTTATTTATAAAAATAATCTCACGAAACTTTTTTTTCCGTGTGTAGAACAATATTATCCGTAATCTGTACAAAGATTGAAAAAATTGCATCAAAAATTACGGTTTTTTTTAATTATGTTTTCCTTTTTTCCCCCTTTTTGCGAGAAATATTTTTGTTTCATTTTTTTACTTAAAAATTACCGCTGTTTGCAATCGATGTGTTAAGTTTGAAAGCATTAACTTAAAAAATTCTTTAAAATATTTCATTAAGAGCTCTGTTTTGGGCCAAGAATATTCGCTTCAACTTGGAGGATACGGGTGAAAGTTTTGCGCATGCGCGATACAGAAGGTTACTGTTTTCACTGTTTTTGAAAGGCAAATTTCGTTGCTTTCATCACTTACGTTAATTGATGTTTATAGTAGCATTCAATTCATTACACATTACAGATAAATGTTTTAAAGAGTGCTAGACAATTGATAGTTTTCTTCATTATATGTTAGTTTTGTATAACATACTTTTTTTTTTGTCAGATACGTGCTTAAATAATTTACTAAACACAGTGGAATGAAAAACGTTAAAATTAAAATAAAATATCAAAATGTTTTTATCAGATTGTTTTTTTTTTTTAAATGTTTTTTTCAGTACATGTATATATATATATATATATATATATATAGGCTTTCCCCCAAACTGTTTTTTTATAGCTTGTATATGTTTGTATGTTTAATCAAACATTCAAGCGTTCAGAAAAAAGCAATCGTTTCAATAACTATCTGTAAATATTTCTTTTATTTGTTACTTATAGAAATTTGATTTTAATAAATATATATATGTTTTTAAAAGGATTATTTCTATTATTTCATTACTAAAAATTAATTCTTTGTTAATTAAAAAGTACATCGTCTATTATTTTGGATCAAATTAATGTCGAAAACTTTTTTTACAAATTTTTAGAAAAACTCAAATTTTAAATATTTATAATAACTACTTATCAAATTCAAATGTTTTATAACTTCTTTATTTATAAAAAAACTGCAGGAATTGGAAAGATAATTTACTTCGTCACGATGCAGTATATTTTTTCCCTTTTTTTTATATGCAAAATAACGATACTTTACATATTTTATGATTTTTTCTAAAATGAATCAATATCGATGCATTTATATGAAAATGATTTTTAAAAAACTCATACTTCGATCTTTCAGAGTTAGGGATTTAAAAAAATAAATTGCCGAAAACTTTTTTTACGAATTTTTAAAAGATACTTAACTAACTATTTATCAAATTCAAAGTTTTTATAAATTCTTCATTTATAAAAATAATTGTATGAAACTTTTTTCCCGTGTATCAAACATTTCAAAAAATACTCACAATTTTAATTCAATATTTAATACAGTTGTTAAATTTTGTAATTATAAAAATTTCTACTTTTTTCAACATACAACTATTTTTAAAAAGGTACATTTTCCTTTCCGGAGCATAGAAAGTTGCAAAGTGAATGAATGAATATTAAAGTCCCACTGTTCGCTTACTTGAGAGCTCTGATAGAGAGAAGGGAAGGGGAATTTCCATGACAATATGTTATGCATTTAAAAATGTTCGTGCAACGCCGTGGGAGAATAAACCTGTCTGACAAAGAAAATAAGCGAAGAAATTTCGAAACAGGGAATTTTAAGTTATACACTTAATAAAAGCCCGAGAAACGCCGGGCTAAGTGGAGGAGGGGGGAAGTCATTTTGAAAAAGAGTTTTAGAAGTGCTGATTTTGTGAAGGAAAGGGAAAATTTATAAAAGTAGAGAAAGCCCGTACAACGCCGGGCCATGCAGCTAGTAGATAAATAATAAGTGAAAGACCTACAAGGTGATAAAAAAACACCAAAGGTGTAAAGACCAACCCGCTTTATTCATTTATTATTGATATTATATATATATATATATATATATATTTTACGAATCTTAATCACTAGGATATTTAGTGGAAAGAGACTAATAGATGATGGTACAAAGTATCGGATAACTAGATGTGCTAAAACTTTATGACCTATAGATACAATAGATATATGAGTCAATCTGCCACAACTAATTGCAAACAAAAAGGTAATTTTACTAAAGCAGCGTGATCTATATCGCTACCCAGAAATTTAAGTAAACTTTGGGTTACGACACGTTACAATACTAACAAATTCATTTGGGCACAAGACTTTGTGTAATTGCAATACTTCTTTAGGCTGTTCAACTCTCAATGTAATTGTGCAGAAAAGTCAGTTCGGAGAAATAGCTTTGTAAATTTATACTCAGCTTATATTCAAATAAGTTTAATTAATGCCTCATTGGCGCAGAGCAGGGATGTTAAACTCACAGCCCGGCAAATATATCGGCATAATATAATATAAAATAAAATTTAAAAAATTCTCCCGGAATAGGAAAGATAGTAGAAGAGAAGAGATATCAAGTGTCAGGACTTAAACAAAGTGTTTCTTGTTCTTTCATAAATGTTTATTATAATGCATTATTCGAAATAAGCCTACGTTTGTATGAATATTGATTTTTTTTTTGCGGTCCACCAAAAGTTTAAATCTTGTTTGTTTGACCCAAGTTAGCCTTTAAGTTTGCACCCCCTGGCGCAGAGGGTATAGAGGTACCAGAGCGTACCGTGCAGTCGCTCAGGGCTCGAGTCGCACAAGCGACAATTTTTTTTGTAAGTACTAATAACATTGCATCGGGAAAATAACAGCGTATACAAATTTAGAAACATAACACGTGAATAAATAAATGAACCAAATATGCCTTTAAGATCTTGAAGAATGTAATGACAGGGGAGGGGAGAGAATGATACGATGGTATATCTAAATATAAATACGATTAGTCAATGTGACATACTGAAAGTAACGGGGATTCTTCAAACGTCGGAAAGAGATAAAAGTATACAACTGATAATATACCAGTTCCGGTTAATTTATCAGCTGCAGTTGTTACTGAGCTCTTTTGTTCTTTGGTAACAATTAGTAACAAATAATTTTATGTGCATTGAAAAAACAAATAATGAAAAGCTCAAACAAATAAAAATAAACTTATGAACGATAATTTTCATTTAAAAAAATGTTAACATAATTATGATACCATTCATCCTAAGAGGGGGTGGGTTCTAAGTTTCTAAAAAAAATTGACTTTATACACCATTTTATAATCAAGTTACACTTGTCGATATTGGGCAAGAAATTAAAGGAATTAGAAATGAATCGCTTCTTTTTTTTTCATAATTAGAAATTTTTCACTTTTCGTTAATTATGTGCTGTGAAAGTTGAATACTGGATATCTTCATTTCACCTTTCTTATTTATTCTTCTGAAACACTGTTTGGTTTAAAATAATGTTAATAGAATATTTAATATACATGTAAAGTCCACTCTCGATAATTCGAAATTGAAGGGGCCAATGAAAAACTTCGAATTATCAAGAGGGTAGGAAAAAACTCCCAAAATACACAAAGAGAAATTTTTTTCTAACAGATTTAAATTTGAAACTATAGAATAAAGCAACTACTGTACATATGTATGAAAATATTTTAAAGTATTTTTGAAAAATACATATTATGCACAGTATATAAATATTATACAAAAGTTAAAAGTCCTGTATTAAAAGAATATATTCATGTATAAAAAACATCTATTAAAAGAATACAAGGAAGTGTTGTAATTTGTTGGGAAAAGTTGTGCAATTTGCTTAGTGACATTTTAGCTTCTGTCAGAGTTACCGGAGTCAACTCCAATGGTCATCAAAGGGGATATGTTACATTGAAGACGAGCAGAGACAATACAACACAGAACATGTAAGCTCCAACCTGTTTGCTACAAGACTCTACATGATAGTGGGTGTTGGAATTGTCGAGAGTTTTATAAGATCAATTCGAATTGTTGCGTGTTGTAGTCTGGACAGCCACAGATTTTACTTCGAAATATTGAATACACGAAAACGTATTGTTTTAGTTCGACACATCAAGAGTTTTTCTTGAGGCTGTGCATATACTTCGAATTAGCGAGAGTTGACTGTAATATATTCAATTATTCAAGGTAACAATACAGATGAATATACAGAGTGCACTAAAAATTTCCACATCAAATTAAAAAAAAATCTTTTTCTTCTTCCATATTTTATCGTCTACTTTTCATTTTATAAATTCTTTAATTTTTATCATTTGTGTTTCCTTACGCTCAAGTTATGCAATAGTTTAACGCCAAGTCATTCGGTCCTTTGCAAAACGAGTTTATCCTGCATAAAGGTATCCGACTACGTTCGGAACCGTAATTTTGCAAAAGCGTATAAATGGATAATATTTATTAAATTTAGGGTCACTTAGATTAGAAAATGTATATAAAATTGTTTTAAGAATAGTATAACAATAAAAAAATTATTTAAGTACTATATTTTGACAAAAAAATGAACATAGAATGACCCATTTTCAAAATATTCTCCTTTTGTGAAAAATGCTTCTATTATAAAATTATTTTTCTTGTATATGGTTCAGACCTCTCTGTAGAGGCTTAACTTGAATTTTTGAAATATATAACTCAGAAGTGGGTTTATCCATGATTTACGACAAGAGAAGGGAGAAATTTTAAGAATAAAACGCCGATAATTATTTCAATTGGTGGTAACTCTGAAAATAATGCGAATTTTTCACAAATCATAGTTCAGACTCTCTAGAGAAGTCTTCACTTTATATAAGCGAAATATTATTATTTTAGAAGCATTTTTTATAAAAGGAGAACATTTTGAAAAAAGATTATTCTAAGTTAATTTTTTACCAAAATATTGTATTTAAGTAATTTTTTTTTGTCAAAATATCCTTAAAACAATTTTATACATGTATTCTAATCTGAGTGACACTAAATATCATAAAAATTATCCATTTATGCGCTTTTTTAAAATCACGGTTCCGAACGTATTCGGATACCTTAAGAGAATTGATGCAAATTATAATAAATTATAGTTTTTAAAAAAACTAAAAAACACGCTTTTATAATGAATCGAACTAAAAAGTAAAAAAAATAATTCTTAATATAAGAATAAAATGATTAACGAGATAATTAATGTCATTGAGGTAAAAGTGTGTGTGGGGGGCTCTTCATTAATTGTTATAATTTCTTACTAGTTCTATTCCGAATTGCAGAGTTAGTGTAAAAATGCAATACACAACATCCCACGCTTTTACCTCAAGGACATTAATTTTCTCATTAATCATTTTATTCTTATATTAAGAATTAATTTTTACTTTTTAGTCCGATTCACCCCCACACACACTATAAAGGCGTATTTTAAGTCTTTTTTTTAAAAAACTGTAATTTATTTTTCATTTTTTAGTTCGATCTACAATAAAAGCCTGTTTTTTTTAGTTTTTAAAACTATCATTTATTCTTTGTTGAATTTATCATTGAGTTTGATATTTTCAGCCGGAATTACGTGTCTACTGGAATTAGTCTTGTCCTTCAATGGATATTAATTAATGAGTCTGAAGGGTACTTATTCTCTCCGTTTACGAGACCTCAGATGAGTCCCATATCGTTGTATTTCAGATTCCATCTCTATAGATACAGGTCTAACTAATAAAAGTGTGTTAAGAAGAAATATTAAATGTCAATCGTATTATCACCTTTTAAACGTATCGCTATAATGTTAATTCGTTTCATCACTTCTAAACGTGTTGCTTTGTAAAAATAAAAAATATTTAGTAGTTAGAACATAAAATATTTTTTTCCAAATGCGTGAGTCTTTTTTTATTTCATTTTCAGAAAAACTAGACTTACATTACGGTAAGAAATGCTAACTCACGCACTCTCACCTTTCTCACATAAAGAACACTTTTTTGTTTGTTTAATTTGTATTAATAACAAGCGCTTTCATTTTTAGGGTTGCACCCTTTTAAGAGGTAGGGTCTTTTAGTCGACATATCTGGAATTAGGCGCCAAATTTGGAAATGGAGTATGGAATTGGTGGCCTATTCTGGAAACGATACACGCAATTAGTCACCAAATCTTGAAATCCTTATTTTTGAGGATCCTAATCAGGACAATGGAACAAAATTATGAAATTATTGTATTGATATCGGTCCTTGACAAGTGTGCAAAATTTCGAATTAATCTGACCTTTTAAATTGGGTAAAAATCGAGTCCAAAGATTCCATTACATATAAGTGAAACTTATAAAAGCGTGTTAAAAAAGACGCGAAAGATACTGCTGTCTCCCCACAATCGACTAAGTGAGCACGCAAATATCACAAAAACAGCTGAAGACCCCTCATTCATTAATGCAAAAACTGTGTATTCTGAAAAAAATTGCTGTATAGTGTGACGTATAGCACAAGTGGATTTCTAGGCCTCTATTTTTAGAATCATTTGTAGGTGGTACTTATACAGAAAATATATGCAACAGTTGGCTGCTTCATTAGAAGTAAGCGAACGAGGCTCTTGGCTCCAACAAGACTGTGCAACATGTCACAAAATCATCGACACAATTCAAGATTTCTTTGGCGATCGACTCGTCTCCAGGAATCTTAAGGCCGTATCACACGTACACGTTGCGAGCAATTTTTCGTCCAATTTTTACTCAGTTACCATAGCAACAGCTTTCGAACAACTTTTTGCTAGTGAGCTCAAAAAGTTCCAAAAAAAAGTAGCTTGAAATTCTAGCCAATGGGGTTCTTCGGTGCCCTACGTCATAAACAAGACAACTTCTTCGATTTCGTCCAAAGCATGAGATAAAGCGTATAATATTTTAAATAGAATGGTACTCCATTTCTGTTTACACCCATCAACAAAAGCGCGAGCAAAATGAAAGAAATAATTTTGGATGTTCATTTGCCGAAGGAGAAAAATCGGGGAATACTTCTTCAATGTGGAGATAGAGCGCGGCTGACGTCAGAGCATGCCGTTTTTTTTTTTTTTTTTTTTTTTTTGCTTACCGCAACACTTCAATCTCAGATAGGATAAAAAATGGGTCCAAAAGGTTGCACCAAAATTGTACGTGTGATACGACCTTTAGGCAACTCGTTCTCCTTATATATGCATCCTTGACTTTATTCTATGCAGATAATTAAAGTACAGTCGGGCCTCGATTAAACGAACCCAAAAATTTGAATTATTTTTTTTCAACTAAAAGACTTCTTGTTAGCAGCAAATTTCAAGGGGAAAAGGTGAAAAAAATTATTAGAATTTACAGGGGTATATGAGTCATGAATGTAACCTATCGTGTGAGTCTTAAGTAAGACAGAAAATTCCTTTCTTATCTCATCCCAATCCACATATTGACGACTTACTGCCTATCTGAGCAACTTAAGCTGGGGAAATTGTTGATTCGTTGGAGCCAACGAACAGCGATTCTAAAGCAGAAATTGATGATAAAACTTATCAAAACTGTTATATTTTCTAATGTTTTACATTGTTTGGAAACTGAAGACATATCTCTCTAAATTGCAGCCGGATTGAAATGGCGCAGTATTTTCTTCTCTGCATCAATGGCATAGCGTGGGAGGTGCCGAAGGGACCATAGCCCCGGGTAGCATATGAAAAGGGGTGGCTAAAAGCACAGCGATATTTAAATTCAAAGAATATTTCAAACGCCTCGTTGCGCGGGCGTGATTAAACTGACGGAAACGAGTGAAAGCCGTAATACACGCGCAGATGTAGGAAGTTTATTAGTCGCTATGCAATTGCATTCATTTTTATGTTACTTAGGCTTCTGGCAACTGGTGTTGTGTCAAGTCAATCATACTCAAAATTATTTGCAAACTGAGGGACTAAATATCCATCAATGTGCTAAAAAAATACGTGCTTTACAGACCATATTAGAAGAAAACGAGAGGAATTCATGTATGACGCTTTAATATATCGTCGGCCTAATTATCAGAATGCTTAACTTCACAAAGGAACTAAATTTGATACAGGAGTGCTACGCGCCAAGCTCTGTTTGGCGCGATTCCAGCGGTTGTTGTCGAGTTACGTAGGATCAAGATGACGGCCTATCGGTAACAAATCATCAGAACAATAATAGTAAAGAACTGTTTTGAAATATATTTCAAATGAATAATATAAGAATAGCTTAAAAATAACCAATATCAATGAGTAATGAATATCAATATTATATAATAAAAATTCTACATAATAATAATCATAATAATATTACGTAATATATTATTCTCATAATGTAATATAATTTAATAGAGTAAGTATGATGATTGATGATCATAATTTTTATGTAATAAATATGTATAATAAATATTCCTATAATATTATATATAGTAATGCTCATATATAATTATTATATATAATAATATTCATATAATATAATAATAATCATAAATAACATAATATAAATAAATAACATAAAAACAGTTATTATTATATATAATAATTATTATATTATATTATAAATAAAATAATTGTATAATATGTATTAAAATTAATAATTTATATCAATTAATAAATGCTACAATATTCAAAAACTTCGAGTTCCTTCAATGAATTGAAATGGAAATAAAATCGTTTGAAATTAATAGTGTTACCGCTGGAAAAAATCAAGAAATAATTAACTCTAACATATGTTATCCCATGGCAACCACATTACCAAACGATACAAACATCAAGGTAACCATATTGTAATGTTATCGCCCATCTTGGCGCGTAGCACTCCTGAATCAAATTAGCACCCCAGAAGGGCAGTCTGATAATTAGGCCGACGATATGCTAAAAGTTTATGTGAAGAACTTGAAATGTCTTTTGAACCCCAAAGACGAATTAGGAGGAAGCATATATTTGGCGACGGAAGTAAAGATGTTCAAAAAAGATGGACGGAGACGGAAGTAAAGATGTGCGAAGATGATTTGAGGCGAACAATGTTTTCTTCAATATACAGACAGAGTAATTGCTGAAATTTGAGACAGATTTCAACAGTTACAGAAACTAGCGCAAAAATATGCTTTTTTAAGGCCTGAAGTGTTATTGAGCATGGATGAACTTAACTTTATTAAGCTCCTCAAGACATTAATAAAGAATCCCAACTTGAGCGCGTACGTCTACAAGTCCGGCTCTCTCTAGGTTTATTAAAATATATTATTGAGTCCAAACTTAAAGATGGCTAACCAAACATTGTCATGTTTGAGATTCTTTTAACATCTGCCATCAGAAATGCCAGTTGCGAGAGAAGCTTCTCTAAGCTAAAGTTAATCAAAAATTATCTCAGATCGACTATGTCCACGTTAAGGCTAACAAATTTAGCTATTCTGGCAATTGAACGTGACATACATATTGCTATTGACAATTGCATAAGAGATTTTGCTATGAAAAAAAAGACGAAAAGTGCATTTTTAATCAATAAAAAAAATTTTAAGCTGCTCTTTTTAACTTTCACTAATTTTCTTGACGAATAATTAAAATAGAAAGGCGGCCAATTGCCGGTCGACCCCAGGCGATGAAAGCCCACGCTACGCCACTATGCATAGAATCGAAAAAGATCTCTTTCGAGTCAGGAATCAATGATTTGCAAAGATCTATTAGTCAGTGTTTTAAAATTCCCAATTAACTGGTACGCAATAATTCCCACATTGTATTTTTAGCTATTGAAGAAAAAGAGTGTAGTTTCTAACAATGAGTATTTTTTGTATAGTTGCTTATAGAATTTCCAAAAATTAAGTGCAAAAAACTTGTATTTTATTTGGACCCAAAATTAAAGAACAAAATGTTCGGTCCCGATGAATTCGTTAAATCGGAGTCCTACTGAACTGACTAATAGATATTTCTCACGATCATTTTGATTCCTCACTCGAAAGAGCTTTATTGTCAATTTTACGCAGAGAAGAAAATACTGCATCATTTACATCCTGTTGCATGAAGTATGTTTTCACAATTTCCAAACAATGTAACACTCTTTTTTCTGTTCTGGAAAAAACGGAAAATTTAAAAAAAAATCCAAATTTTTCTAATACAAACTAATAAAAAAAATAATTTTCAGCTGTTGAAATAATTCGTTAATTCGGTGTTTATTATTCATTAAATAGGGGAGATTTGCATTTTAATCGGAGAAAGAGAAAAATCCGTTGAATCGGGGCCCGACTGTATTTTAAAATTTCCAATTAACTGGAGCGTAATAATTTACTAATAGTATTTTTAGCTGTTGAATAGAAAGCGTGTAATTTCTAACTATGGATATTTTTGTGTAGTTGCTTATTATAGGAATTCCAAAAGGTAGGAGCAAAAAATCTATATTTTGTTTGAACCTTGATATAACGAATGACCCAGATTTAATGAACAAAATTCCCCAATGAATTCGTTAAATAGGGATCCAATTGTATATGTTTCATTTATATTTTCAGTTTGGTTAGTGTATTTAAAGCAATGTTTCTCAAAGTGTGGGACGCGCCCCCTGGGGGGAGCGCGATAACCCTACAAAGGGGGCACGAGCATATCGAAAATTTAAAGATTAAAAAAAATAATAACCGGAAAGTAAAACAAAATACTTCCTTCCATAATAAAAAAAATACGCACAACAACACTGACATAATTTATGTTTATTATCTGGCTTTTTTCCGTCATCAAATAGCTATCTTTGATCCCAAAACCAAATTAAAGAAAAAAAAACATTTTGTTTTATTTGCTGTATTTCCTCAATGAGATTTTTTTATTACGTTTTAACATAAAATATTACTCGTTAAAAGAAAAACGAAACCCAGACCCTGAGAAAAATTCTAAGATAAACAATTCATCACTGTAATTATTATTGAAATAAAGTACATTAGTTGAAGAAAAAGAAAAGGACATGATTCACTTTTCAGCCAGGCTGCATAGTACGTTTGCTAATCATTTGATTGACCTTCAATCTTATGGTATGGTTATTCAATATTATTTCCGTCCCATCTTTTATGCGTTTGCTTTTCGCTTAGGGAAATTGTAAATAATAGAGTTTTACGATATTTGGAAAAGAATTGATTGATTTAACATTTCTGTAATATTAGTGAAAAGTGTCAGATTTGCGTCCTTTATTATAGTCTTGTACTTTTGAATCATTTTAGTTCAGTTTTATTGGATTTTTTCTCAAATCATCAAATAATTGAATAGTCCTTGAAAGAAGGTAAGTATACTTTCTATAAATTAAAATATTCACTAGAATTCCGATTTGTATCGTGTAAAGTAAAAATAATTATAAACAAATGAGTGGGGTGACTGAGTCCCCCCGCACTACCATCAGCGTTAGTATCGAGTATGCGCCTGCTCCCGGGTTAAAACATTTTGAAGTCTTCTCGCTTTAAATGTTAAAAAGTAACTCAATTATTCTTCATGACAATTTTATATTCTTTTTCATTATTTAACATTAATTCTAAATGCTAATTCTGTGAGGTTTAAAATTACAGTTCTTTTAAACAGTTATTTACAATTATACCATTTATCTAAAAAAAATCATTTTACATTTTTGTATACAATGTCGTGCACGCAGTTTTACTCTCCTTACAGTTCAGCTATTATATCAAGAATAATGTTTTATTTTTTTAAAAAATGAACTCGTGCGAAAAGTCGGTGTTTCAGCCAGTATACGTTTAATGTATCAGTACTGAAGAAGGTATTTTATAAATAATTTCTTATTACTAAATTTGACCGCGGTAGCCGAGTGGTATAGGTATCGGATCGTGGCTTGCCTTGTCACGAGTTCGAGCCCAGTACCACTAAAGACCCGCCGTGTAGGGCAGCGATGCACGTTAAATCTGTCGAGAGCTGAAACGTCCTCCCGTTGGTGTGGTGTGGTAGTTAGGAGAGAGGGGTGCCAGCTCAGGTGTCGTCCACGTCACTTGACCATGGTTCAAAATTACGTGGTCCGTCGTCAAAAGCCCTCGTGCAGCTGAACAGTGCGACGTTAATATTTAATCAATCAATCTTATTACTAGATTAAGAACAAGTTTAATCATTATTAGGGACTTCCACGGGCTTGTATTGTAGAGGAAAGTTTTTCAAAGGAAAGTTTAATGTCAGAAATTGACACTTAAAGAGTTATTTTTCTATATTTAGTTGAGATCTATATTTTGTCTTCAAAGCATCCACCGCAGAAAATCCGGTTTAACAAAGGAAGGATGTTGAAAATGGTAATAGTATACGAAGTGCTTTTGTTTTCAGTACAGATAATTCCTCATCCACCTCTACCCAAAACTCAAAGAGCGATTTATTACAAAATTGCCTTTTAATTTTTCACTGGCTGTGAAATCTATGAAGATTTCTTCTTCGGAAGTTGAGAGCCCTTCTGGAGTATCTTGAAATAGATCCCTCATCCACTCGTAACTTGCTACCAAGCTGTCCTCATCCAGAAAATACTTTTTAAAATTCTTTACCAACATAGCTAAATGATTTTACATGTTTTAAAAACAACTTTCACATGTTCTACAGATTTGTAAGTTTTAACACATATCGAGCTGGGGCTTTTTTTTCTCATCATTTAATTCAGTAATGGTAAATCCAGAATTTAAGTATTTTTGAGAATATTTCCTTCATTTAATTTTCGGAACCATGCTCGTCTGTGTACTTGTTGATCCTTTATTATCGTCGAATGTTTGCTTACGACTTAAAAATATATGTAGGATTTTGTTTTAAAATCTTCTGCCATAAATACTTAATTACCGTGAATAACAATTAACGTGCAAATTAAAAAATGTACATTCAAGCTAGATTCGGTAGCTATAGAAGTATCGAGTCGACCAAAACTGACTGGAATTGTACGAGGAAAAGCATTTTTACATGTTTTGCGCAGGCGTCCGATAGGTTGCCCAGACTCACGCAAACGTACCCGATAATGCCAGATGTGTTGGATATGATAGAGAGCAGCATAGACTAGACTATTTTTCTAATGACATTTGTACTTTGAGAAATGGATGCTAAAGGAAATAAACCTTAATTAAATATATCATTTTGCGATCTGTTCCAATTTAAAAGAGAAAGAAAAATAACATAATAAGTAAGTAATTTATATTTTAAGTAATTTTCTTAAAATATATATTACTTAAAAGTAACATATACAAAATTTAATACTTATACAGTTCATAATTGAGATCGCATTATAGCTTTAGCGTCAAAGTGCATTTTTATTGCAGTAAATACATTATTGTTGTACGGGGGGAGGCGACAAAAATTGATTGAAAATTCGGTTGCCAGTATTGAAAGTTTGAGAAACACTGATTTAAAGAATATAAATATCGAATAAATAATCATAGGAAAGTAATGTAAGGCTGTAGTCAGTCAAGTTTTTATAAATTCCAGGTGAGTACAGGGCTTTTTAAATGAAAATGGGTATTTCTAATTGAATTCTACAATTCATTTGATGGTTTCTGCATTGTATGCAATTAACATGTAATAACTGAAAAATGGCCTGATTCTATCTACTTGGAGAAGACAATTTCTCTCTCAACCTCTTTTAGAAAGATTTTACAAAGTCAACAAATTATTTTTTGAACAAATATTTAAAGAACAATGAACACTTACCAAAAGAGTTAAATCTCTTCATGTTTCTAAAAATAGAAGAGTATATTCTGACTGGAATTTCCGATTTCATTCTTTCTCGTGAATAAATGAAGAGGTAAAATAAAAAAAAATTTTACTCCTAAGACTAACGTTCCACAACAGAACACTTTAAGGTGATTCAAAAATTCGTTGGTTACAAATTCTGGTAATCGTTAACAGATTACGATTATCCCAGATTTAACAAAAGAGATTATTTAGAGATAATCCACGCATGCGCATAGCGATGATCTTATCACGAACTTGGTGTCTCAGATAAAATACCGAGCCAACATCCCTTTTTTATCATTTCTTCAATAAAAGAAGGATAATAAAATGTCCGATATATCCATTTGCTTTCCGAATTCTCTTCTACACAAATGTTCGTACGTGCGTTTTAGAACTTGCTGGAACAACATCGCTAGCTAAATGCTTCTTAGTCGATATCATTTGTAAAAAAATACGACTGATGAGTGCTTCACAGAACTTTTGTAGTTTGTGCGTTAAATATGTTTACATCAGGTGATATTTCACAGCCGCATCATCATCACATTTTTTTATCACATCGTAAAAATGCAGTGAAAAAAATATCCTTCAGAACCCAATTGAAATAATGAATATTTTGTTACGAAAAGGTTCTAAAATTAAGCAAAAAGATATTGGAATGGCTTACGAAGTAGCAATCGAGAGACAGAGCTATCTATGGCAAGTTGTTGAAGCTGAACAAAAAATATATATACAGTGAAATATGTTTAACGCGAAAACGCTTAAGACCATATATTGGTTAACACTAAATAATACAACGGTCGCAAAAAAACTTATGTATTTTCATGCATTTTTTTCTCTTAACACGAAACGAAAAACACTTAAAACGAAAAGATTTCCCTTATGGAAAGGAACAAAATACGGAAAATACCAGACCGATCGGACTGTTCTAATGTATTATCGGAAGAATTCGTTGCAGTAGATGATGCTAATGTGTGTACAGCCTCAATTACGGCATACAAAGACATGTTGGAGTTTGTTCATCGTTCAAAAAATATCATCGATGCAGATTCCGGCGATGAAAATGAAATGATTAATGCAGCTCCTCTGTTCCCACGTCATCCGGGATGAGGAACGTCATGAAAAGTATGCGCCGTTATTTATAGACGCACATTCCAATTATAATGGTGAAATGAATAACAAAATGGACGATATAGAACAATTGGTTGACAATTTGATGAGAACAATGTGAAGAAAAATATAAAATTATTTTCCAAAAACTCAATAAATGTTTTGCTTTTCAAAACATTTGAAATTTTTCTATTAAATTTCTTTAAGTTCTTGTGAATGTTTTTGTTTCATTGATTTTTATTAAACACATGCATGCATATGTATATTTATGTAAATAAAATAAACTCTAATAAACTTGTTGATAGATTTTTTTTTTTTTTTTGCAATATCTTTTAACACGGAATTTTTTTTAACATCAAAAAAAAATTCAGTCCCTTTAGTTTCGTCTTAAGCGATTTTAACTGCATAGCATCACATTCTTAAGAAGAAACTATACATGTACAGTATTTATTCGAATCTAAGCCGCACTTTCTTTCCCAATATTAGTGCTGATGAAAATTGGATGCTGCTTAGAATCAAAGGCGGGAAAATTCATTGGCTGGGGATTCGTTGATCATGAAACTGAGCAATTACCGGTTCATGTATTTATAATATTTTAACTCTGGGAAAATAAATAAATAATTTATTTTGTTATTAGTTCTCATTTTAATTTCGTTAATATCAGATATCAATAAACCATTTTGGAATACTTTTTCATTTTTTTCACGAAAATTTGTTGAGAATTTGGGGTACGTTAGGATTGACTGCGGCTTAAATTCGAATAAATACGGCAATTGTTTTTTTTTCTGGAATATCAACACAATATTAAGTAAATAGTGACAAATATGAATTTAAGAAAATTTACTTTGATTTTTAATTTTCTTTATCCCATTGATCGTTTGATGAGAGTAGCACGGAGAGAGATTTACAACTAATTTGATTGCAGTTTAGTAGCACGTCGCAACGAATTTTCTCAAAGTTGTCCAAAAAGTTGTAATGAAACAATTAAATATTTGCTTTTGCACAGAATTGAAGTATCGCATATTTTATTCAAAGCTGTTCCGTGAGTTTGAGCCCTTAATGTTATATATATGTGTGTGTGTAGTAACGTTGGCCGGTGTTGGTTTATTTATGTTGGTAGTTTCTGAATAAGCGTAGAACTTCTGATTTCATTTTACTCTTCTTTATTTTCAGCAAAGCCTTCTTTATCACAACAAAGGTGTGACGACTTCACAATAAGCATACGAACACACTAAGACAGGGATGGCGAACCAATGTCACGCGTGCCAATGATGGCACGCGACAGAATATTTTCGGCACGCCATCGATCAAAAACGATTTGCATTTTAGCTTAAAATAATTAAGTTTACTATGAAGTATTATGAACAAACGCGAGTGAGATCCGTCGCGACGCCGACAAGTCGGGGAGCAGACTCGTTTGTTATGTCTTGCGTAAATACTTCTTATATTATAACTTGCTAATGGTGCAAAGTTTATCTACGCATCTAATTCTTGTGTTGTAAGTCTAATTGGTAAAATAACTCTCACTGCTTTATTTTTAAAAATTTTAATGACCTGAGACAAAAGCGAAAGAGCAGACACTACAGAAATCTCGTACAAGCACTCAATTTCCTAAAAACAAATAAATCTGCCCATGAGCCCGCAGTCGTGCGCGGTCAGTAAAAAGATTTTTTGGTGGGGGAGGGGGGGGAATCAAGCGAGAGCACATAGAATAGTCAATTTCATCGACACAACTGTACATTTAAAGTTTTGTGTTAAATTTAACGATTTTTAACTGCTATTTAGCATGGCTAGTTCAACAAAAAAACAAAAAGTGCAAGATAGTAAGTGTAGCAGAGAATTTCAAACTTGGTGGGCTGAGGAATATGGCATGATAAATAAAGGCGACAAAGTGGTGTGTGTTTTATGTTCTGGAACAGTGGTATGCAGAACATCGTCTGTAAAACGGCATTTTGAAACAAATCAATAATCCTTTTGTGAAAAAAGCGAATCAGAGCAAAAAGAATTAATTGCAAGTGCAATAAAAGACAGAAATAAACAGGTGACGTCTATGTTTAAATATGTAAGCAAAAATTGTCACACAAGTGCGGCAAGTTACTCGGCTGCAAATGCCATTGCTCGGCATGGTAAACCTTTTCAAGAGGGAGAGTTTTTGAAGGAAGCTTGGTTGGCATGTGCGCCCTCACTTTTTGATGATTTTGATAACAAAGATAAGATAATTCAGCGTATCAAAGATATTCCTCTATCTAGAAACACAATGAAAGATAAGATAACAAAGATAAGATAATTCAGCGTATCAAAGATGTTCCTCTATCTAGAAACACAATGAAAGATAGAATCTTGAAATTGGCAGAAAATATTACAGATCAACCAAAAAATGACATTAACTCCGCTCCTTTTATATCGCTATGTCTTGACGAAAGTATTGACATTACTAAATCGGCACGTTTAGCTGTCTTTGCTCGATATTGTGTAGAAAGCATCATTAAGGAAGAATTAATTGCGATAACATCGTTGTTAACAACTACAAAGGGCACAGATATTTGTACGGCAGTAAGAAATTCGCTTGTTGAGAAAGAAATTGATTTGAAAAAAATTGTTTCAGTAACTAACCACTGATGGTGCTCCAAATATGGTAGGCAAAAAAATGGTTTCATTTCTTTATTTAAAACAGACGTAGGACATTCGATTCTTGAATGCCACTGCATTATTCACCAACAAGCCTTATGTGCAAGGAGTGGTTTAACATCTCTTGATAATGTAATAACTTTAGTCACAAAAATAGTCAACCTCATATCGTCGCAGGCTTTAAATAAACGAAAGTTTGATGCTTTGTTGGATGAAGTCAATTCGGTGTATAATGGCTTAATAATGTATAACAATGCTCGCTGGTTGAGCCGCGGGAAAGTACTTCAAAGATTTGTTGATTGCTTGGAAGAAATCAGACTGTTTCTACAAAATGAGAGCAAAATTGAACAATACACACAGTAGATGGATATTATGTGGCTTAAAAAATTGATGTTTTTTACAGACATATGCCAACATTTCAATGAATTGAACATAAAGCTTCAAGGCCCGAATAAAACAGTTATCTTCATAATGGATCTCATTCGCGCTTTTGTAGCTAAACTATATCTTTTCAGAAACGATATTATTACAAAAAACTACAAGTACTTCCCAGACTTGAAAAAAAATATCAAAGCTTTAGATGCCCAAGAGAAAAGAAATGAAGAAAAAGTTATTGATGACTTTATTTCCATAATGGATTCTTTATAATCAAAGAATATTCAGCGAGATTTTCTCAGTTCAAGGAATTCTCGGAAACGTTCAAATTTATTATGTACCCTGATGTGATTTCGTTTGATAAACTGGAATTGTCTCAATTTGATTGGTTGGAAATTGAAGAACTTGAAATTTAACTGATTGATTTCCAGTCTATTTCAATATGTGAATTCAAAAGTTTATTGAAACAAGGAAAAAGTTGGAATTGATTGAAGCAGAAAGATAGACAAGCATTATAAGTAAAAATACCAGTAATGAAATTTGGGAAACATGGAATTCGATTCCAGACGCATTTAACTGTTTGAAGTAGTTGGCGTATGCTATTTTAACTGAATTTTCATCTACCTATGCCTGCGAATCATTATTTTCAGAGATAAATAACATCAAAGACTAGCTTAGAAACCGTTTAACAGACGACTCTAATTCAGCATGCATTCTGCTAAAAGTAACATCTTATAATCCTGATATAAGTTATTTGTCATCTAATCTACAACAGCAGAAATCACACTAATGTTATTTTAATTTAAATTACAAGTATATCTAAAACATTTACTACTATACAGTGCAAAATGTATTTTTTCGTATTAAATAAAGAATTTTGATTTGTTCGTATTTAGTTTTATTAGTTCTTCAATAATCACAAGTCAAAATTATTTGATGGCATGCCTATAACTCATTAAACGTTTTTTTAGAAAAAATGGCACGTTGACCCAAAAAGGTTCGCCACCCCTGCGCTAAGACATAAAGGATAAACGAGCTGCAGCTATACATACATTTTTACGTGGACGAGGCGGAGACAAAAAAGAAAACGGCGACGATTACATGGTGAAGGCAAGCAGAGAAAAAAAGAGCGCGAGCACAAAGTAATTCGCTTTTTATACCCGGCAGTGAAGACCGCGTGACTATTTTTTAGCAAGAGCTCTTATTGTTAAAATGGGCGGGTAAGGGAATTCTGATACTAGTTGATTACAATTAAGATTAGGGCGTTAGATTTGAACCAAAGAATTAAAGCTTGTTTAAAATATTATTAAAAAGAGTTGATTAAAAGGATGCTAGAGGGAATTATTACATATACACTCAGGAACATTTAAAATAGCGACCCAAGAAGGAAGCTAAGTACAATCGCGAAACTTTGCAAATAAGTACAGCGTAATGTGCTATGCAAATGATACAAGTTTTGTGCTAATACGCATGCTCATACACGCCGAGGTGGCGCTACAATCAGGAAGAGGGTGCTATATAAGCCAGCGCAAATTCGAAAATTCATAAACGTGACGATTACCCGCCGATTGTAAGAAGACTTTGGTAAGCGAAACATGCCAGGTAAACGTGCTAGAAGACATTTCTCACAGTTAAGCTAGTTTAAGAGAGGCCTGATCATCGGGATGAAAACTGCAGGCTGGTCGACGCGCCGTGTTGCTGGCCAGGTGGATCATCAGTGTGCCGTTAGAAATTGTTCGAAGCAGTGGACACGAGAAGGTACCCACGCGCGGAAAACCGGGTCTGGAGCGACCAGGAAGACCACGAGGAGAGAGGATCGAAGGATCGTGAGGCAAGCACTTGTGAACCCCACAGTGACTCGTTCAACGATACGAGCAGACATAGGCGTAGCAATTGTTCCACAAACAGTTTCCAGGCACCTTGCAGAAGCAAATCTTAAATCCAAGCGCCCTTTCCGTGCACTCCCTTTAACACTGGCACATCGGCAACTGCGTCTACAGTGGTGCCAAGCCAGATCAATGTGGAATCTCACAGATTGGCAAAAGGTTGTGTTTAGGGATGAATCCCGGTTTTTTTGGGGACAGATGACCGTGTACGGGTGTGGAGGCGCCCTGGTGAGCGATACCCCCCCCCACACTGTTCTACGTCACACTGCCCTCACAGTTGGTGTAATGGTCTGGGGGGACATAGCCTATGATAGCCGGTCCACTTTAATTGTGATGTGTGGAACCTTAACGGGCCAACGTTACGTTGATGATATTCTTCGACCCCATGTAGGACCTTTCCTAAATGGTCTCCCAGGGCAATATTTTCCAGCAAGATAATGCTCGTCCGCATACAACATGAGTTGATCAAGACTTCCTACGTCATTTTCAGACTCTTCCATGGCCGGCCCGCTCCCTCGATTTGTCCCCTGTAGAGCACGTGTGGGATCAGCTAAAACGGCAGATGCCATCGTGTCACTCTGTGCATGATTTAGAGTTGGCTGTTCAAGATTTGTGGGCCCATCTGCCTCAGGACAACATAAGGTGTCTAATCAACTCAATGCCGGACCGTGTGGCGGCATGTATTGCAGCTGGAGGGGGTCCAACGCGCTATTGAAGTTGCCCAGTATTTATGTCGTTGCACACCCTGTATTCGTTTAATTGTCTTGTTTTTGAGATCAAGTGAATCTCTCATCTGTGTCATTATGTGTATTAAATTTCATTTCAATCGGATTCTTTCTTCTTGGGTCGCTATTTTCAATGTTCCTGAGTGTAGACCACTACTGAGATGCATCAAAAACTGTCTTAATTTGAAACGACGTAGAGAGAAATAACTAAAAAACTTCAAACTCACTAATGGTTTAAATTCATGTGACGTCATAGTCACATAACTGAGCCACGTGTTTTCGGCCAATCAGTTCATAAATTAATGCGACGTCATTATTATATCATAAATATAATCACGCGTTTCCAGCCAATTAGTTAATGTGCTTCACTATTGCCAACTTTTGCTTTTTGCAGGTTCTTTTAGAAAGTACATATTTGTCAACGATATCATAATGCACATAGTTAAACAAAATGCACTTAATTTAAAAGTATTAATATAATTTAAATATTTTTTTTTAATTTTGAAAACTGAAAAATTTTAACATGCGAAATCAAATTTTAAATGTTGTCTAAACTTTACAAGTTGAACAACTAGTATGTCAATTTTTAATCAATGGGAAACACATGATTGCTGTTATCATGTGACCATCATGTGAATTTAGTCCTTTCTGTACGATGGCGAACCTATTATATCTTTAAAAGCCCTTCTGAGGAAAAACAGTTGAATCTGACGTTTTTATTGTATTAACATTGCTTTACCTTGTCCTAGGATATCGTCTTCGCTTGGGAAGCTCACGTTTTCATTGTGCCCATATTCCTTTACCCTGTCTTTGGCGACCGTCCTCACTCAGGATGCGGACGCATAGCTTTACTCTGTCTTAAGAAACCATCCTAGCTTAGGATGCTAACGTATAATTTTACCTTGTCAACAGGCCCCATCTTCAATTAGGAAGCTGACCTTTTATTGTGTCCACATAGCATTACCCTGTCTTCGGACACCGTCTACATATAGGAAGCTGGCGTTTTTACTGTGTCCACATAGCATTACTTTGCCTTAGGACACCATTTTCGCTTAAGAAGCTGATGTTTTTATTGCATCGACATCGCTTTACTTTGTCTTCGGATATCGTTTGCGAATGAATTATACATATTTTTGCTCATTTTTTTAATATAAAATACACTGGTGTGCAAAACTTAAGCAACAATGTAAAAATTAAGCAGATAACCATGAAATTGGAGAAAAGGAAGTCTGGAGATCAGTACAGTGAACACGTAAGTCAGGAGAAACGTCATGCGTAAGCAAATATCAAGAACGAAACGTCAGAAGCGACGTGAGCATACGCAAAACGCGTGATGTCGGCGCGTGCTGTTCAACAGCAAAATAAAATGAAAGACGCAGACGCAATTCAACATATTCGCTGCAAGTGCCAGGGAGTCAGTTCGTGAAATATGGCTAGAAGAAATCACCTGGACGACTTCACACGTGGAAGAATGATCGGAAAGCTGGAGGAGGGGCGTACCGTCACCAGTGTAGCTGCAGAGTTCGGAATCAACAAAAGTGTCGTTTCGCGCGCTTGGAAAGCGTTCCAAACCACAGGTACAGCTGTTAGAAAGGTTGGTGGTGGCCACCCGAGGACGACAACTGCAGGGGATGACCGATATATCATCCTGCAGGCGAAAAGAGGCCGACGGCAGTCAGCAAGCATCATTGCTCAGCAACTCTCTACAGCAAAGGGGCGACAAGTGTTGCGGTTTACTGTGGCCAGACGCCTTCACAAATTCGAAGCCGTCCTGAACGCTGCCTCCCGTTGAAAGTTGACCACCGACGCCACCGTTTACAGTGGTGCAGAGAGCACAAAAACTGGACAACTGTCAATGGATTCGTGTCCTCTTCACGGATGAGAGTCGGTTCAGTACCAGAAGCGATTCTCAACGCGTTTTGATTTGGAGAGAGATCGGGACACGGTTTTATACCAGTAACATCAAGGAAAGATACCATTACGGTGGTCCTGGAGCTCTTGTCTGGGGATGCATTATGCTGAACGGGCGAACTGAGCTCCACATTTTCAATAGAGGGTCTATAACTGGGGATCGCTATTGTGAGGAGGTACTTCTTCCCCATTTGCGTCTGTTTCGAGGTGCCATTGGCCCAGACTTCATTTTTATGGATGACAATGCACGGCCACATCGGACTCTTGCTGTTGAGGAGCTGCTGGAAAGTGAAGACATCACTCGAATGGATTGGCCAGCGTACTCCCCAGATTTAAATCCCATCGAACATATGTGGGATGCTTTGGGGAGACGTATTGCAGCACGCTTATATCATCCGGAGAACATCCAGCAACTCAAACAGATGCTGATTGAAGAATTGGCACTCCTACCGCAAGAAATGTTGCACCAGCTGGTTCTGAGTATACGGAGACGGTGCGAAGCAACCATTGCAGTGAGGGGAGGGCATATACCATATTAAGGAACATCTGCTTGTTGTTCTTCCTGTTATATAGACCATCATGAGTCACGATACTATTCGTTCAATAAAGCTTGTTTTTGTTTGTTTCCATACCGTATGCATTGTATTCCTTTTTCAACGCCGATGCTTTCGTCCTCCTTTACGTACATAATACTCTCCCTCATTTCTGAATTTCATGTCTCTCAGATGATTTTTCGTGAAGTTATGGCAATAAACCCACCTGTTGCTTAAGTTTTGCACACCAGTGTATGATCATACTATCTTTCAAAAAATTAAGTGTAGGAATTCGTTGCAGTAACCACGTTTGACAAAAAAGATCTTAGTATCTTCTAATTTTCCTTTTTTTTAAACCTTAAATCACTTTCAAATATATATAAGAATTCACCCAGTTAAGTAATAATTTCCTCATAGTAAATATATATATCGCCATCTTTAAGAAATGACTAGAGTAAAATTTTCAAAGTACATTTTTTTCCCTTTAATTTTAAAAGCAGCTTAAGAATTTCTTAAAATACACGTTATTACATATAATCCCAGTAAAAAATTTTTCATTTTTGACTTTTTCAAATCATTTGATAGAAAAACATTACTGTTCTATTTTTGAACCATTGAGCTATAATTTGGAACTTTAATTACGTAAATTTAATATCAGATATTTTTGTACATGAAAAATTGTTCATGCTCAGTATCAATATCGAGAACAAAAGACAATTTAAAAACTTTCGTGATAAAATGAAAAGAAAAAAAAAACATCTTAAATACAAAATACTTGAAATTATACTCATATGATGGTTCATAGAATTGATCGGATACTTCTGAAATTTGAAAGAAAAACTTCTTGTAGCTGAATTTCCAATAATTTTACTTAAAGAGAAAAAATCAACGTTTTTCTCGTATAAACCTCATTTAAATCTAAATAGTACGACCAATTTTTTATTTTTATAGTTAAAAATATATATACAGTGGCTCTCAAAAGTGTTTGTACACATGCAATTTTCTAAAAAGTTTTGATATTTTCCTCTAATAAAAATTAATACACCGGAATTAAGTTTCAAAAAATTTAACATTGACAAAAAGTTGATTGAGATGACAGCAAATGCAACATTTTTGGTTGAGACAGTAGTATAAAAGCTCGAAGAAAATCCGAGGAACTTAATCCCAAGAATTTAGTTGGTGAAGGTATTATTATAGAGAGGGGGGGTGTATATCGGCATCACGATTAGGTACAGTGGGTGATCGGTTAACGAACATAATCCGTTCCAAGACCTTGTTCGCTATCCAAATTGTTCGTTAACCGATCATCGATTCACCATAGACTTCAATGTAAAATCGATTAATTCGCTCTGGAGACCCTAAAAATTAAATTTTAAAAAATGTATAATTTCTTAGTAAGTTTTTAAAAAAATAATACATACATATATAGTCTTGCATATTAATCAGTCCTTTTCATTTTTTGCTTATGGGGCGTTGAAGAACATGTCCAATGTCGATTGCTTTTCTCTCTTTTTCAGGATTTTCCGGAAGTAATTATTAGCATTATCGTTGTAAAGATCCCGAACCCTACTGACATCAGCTTGGTTTGGGTGCCATTTTAAGACCATTGCTCTGACATCCTCCCACTTTTTCAAAAGATCTTTAATGGCAGATGTCGGCATTAATCCTCTTTCGTCTTCCTGTTGTTCAGAAGGAGACATATTTCATTGTGTTTCTTGGTGTTCTTCTATCGTCAGTTCATCTTCATGTCCCATTATGAGCTCTTCTATGTCATCCTCGTTCACCTCCAATTCCAGATCTCTAATAGTTGTCAGAATTTCATCCATAATTTCAGGGGTGTCACCCTGATCATCTCCGAATATGTGTTCGTTGTCCAAATACAAAAAATCTTTCTTGAAAGTGTTCGTTAACCGATAACCCACTGTACTTTTTTAATGGTATTGGGAATCATGAACTTTTTTATTTATATATTTTAAAGAACAATTTGAAATTACCCACTTAAACTTTGAGTATTGGAGACGAATTCATTTTTTAATGAGATAATGACCCCCATCCAACTACTCTCAACGCAAGCACCTGGTCTCTATAACTGTCCCTAAACTCTGAAAACAGCTCCTCAATCACTTGATTTAAGCGAAGTAGAATATATCTGGTGAGAATTTTAAGTTAGAGTAATAAAACATGACAAAGAAATGTTAACTGAAAATAATAAATCACAGAAGAATGAAGGAACATCGATGCAGAAATTCTAAAAAAACGGATGACATCCTTTTCAAGACATTTAAAAGTTGTGGACGCTAAAAGATATCCTACTAAGCTCTAAATTAAGAAAAAAAAATACAATAGTTAAAACTATGTTCAGATTTTTTTAAGTATACAAAGAAATTCGTGGGGATAATTTTTAGTAGCTTTTTTACATAAGTGGCCATTAAAATTGCTACACCAAGAAGAAATGCAAATAAGAAAATATTTTTTGGACAAATATATTATACTAGAAATAACAAGAGATTAAATTTTCAAGAAATTTGGGTGCATAGATCCTGAGAAATCAGTACTCAAAACAACCACCTCTGGATATACACTCATGGACAAAATTAGCTCACCAAGAAGGAGTCGTCAAAATGAAAAGAAATTTTACATACATAATGACTACGTAGGAAGGAAGGTTCGTTCTGGGTACCTTCCGTTCCGAACGCAAGTACTTTATCGACCACGCCAAGACGATCATCCTCGCGTGATGTTGGTACTAGGGTTTCTGATTTCCCGGGTTTTTCCATTCGTGGGAATGTCCGGGAAATCCCGGGAATGCAATTGCCGTTCCCGAGATTCCCGGGAATACATCAAAATTTCAAGAAAATTTAAAAACAAGTTATTTTTAAATAAAATCAATAATAATTATATAAAATAAGGATACATATAAACTCCAAAAGTAATACTTATTTATATAATGAGCTAAAAAATACAAAAAAATATACAATAAATTGATTATTCATTTTTAAAATAAAATTTCAAAATGCATAAGCAATTAATACTTTTATCACTCAACCTAGTTCTAAGCTTTGTAACGAACAATCCAGCAGTAGAAAATGCTCTCTCGGCTTCAACTGATGTTGGAGGAATTGTTTTTAAAGCATCACAAAGTTTTATAATGTTTGGTGATGGATTTTCAGTCGAGTCGAACAACTGCGTCTCTTGTTTCATGATTTTGTTGAAACTGGTACTTTTTTTGGTTGAACAATATAAAACTTTTGTTTTAGAGTAAATTGCTTTCTCTAATTTTTCGTCTAATGTCAGAGGTTTTTCTTTCAAAATCTCTATGCTCTCTTCTTCTGAGTGTGAAGAGTTGGATATTGATTCCTCTTCTTCGCAGAAAAGCCTTGTCCCTATCATTTGGGTTTGTCTAACCAAACAATTTTTACCAGGCAATCGCGAAATATCGCCAGTAACTGCAGCTGCTTCGTATTTTCTCCCAAAATTCAGGTATTGCATTAATCCTATTAAATTAACGTTGCGTCTCTCATTAATTCTTTGGATTAGAGAATATTTCATATTTTTTGCAAATTCTGAATTTTGTTCGTTCAATTCTCCAATGACGAAAGAAAATACACCTTCTGCAGTTAGCAAAGTTGCATTTCGACTGCATAATTTTTCTAAGCCAATTTTTACTGGTTTTAAGCCTTTTACAATTGTAGTCACAGTTTCAAACTCTACGTTGACCATCATTTGTTCTTCTTTAATGTCAATTAATGCTTTTGAAATTGCTGACTTTATTTCTAAAAATCTTTCAAGCATTGCCAACAAACTATTCCAGCGTGTTTTGGTATCCAAACAAACCATCTTTTCACAGCCAAACTCTTCTTTTAACATATTTTTGTAAAATACCATTCTTTATAGGGGACTTTCTGAATAATTTTTTTTTTACTACATTTTTAATCTTTTTTTATAGTTTCATTTATGTTAGCTATGGAATTTTTTTCTGCATAAGTGACATGAAACAAAGCATGTGTTCCTACACCGCTTTCAAATTCTAAATCTAATGCTTTGTCTAAATCTTCAACAAGCTCTTCACTTTCACCATTGTCTTCTTCTTCATGCGATTTATCTTCTACTTTAACAGTGTTTTCTACCAAATCTATTTGTTTATTATAAAGCACATCGCACACGGCTAGGCGTATGGCGTGTGCATAGCACAGGTGATACTCACAACTTCCGAACTTAACCATCATACTAGCACCATCAGTAACACACGCAACTATGTGCTTTTCTGTTATGATTCCGAATTCCTGTAGTTTAGTCTCAACCGATTTAACACAATTTTCTGCTGAAAAGGATCCACTAATTCTTAGCATTCCTAAATTAAAGATTTCACCCTCATTGAAGTGAACGTTTATGTTCAAATATCGTCTATTTTTAAGTGAAGTAAACTCATCGAGCGTCAAGCTACAACGAAGTCCTGCGTTTAACTTTGATGAAATTTCATTAGTAACCCGAGCTTTAATCACATTATATTGTTCATATACAAGCTTCATAACATCACTAGGGTTTGGAGGAAAGGAATAACCTTTATCATGTAAGGACTTCCTAATAAAGCTACTTTTTGTTATTGCATTTACCGTGAATCCATCTACACAAACAAGTTTACATACAATATCCTCTAGTGTTTCTTTTTTTTTTCTTTTGTACAGAAGTAATTCTGATATCATTATCACTATCAATTTTTCTCTTAGTAATTTCAGTATTTTGTGATCCTGAGGAGACGGGTTGAGTTGCTTTCGATATATTATGCTGAATTTGTAAATGTCGAGTGAGTGAGTGAGTGAAGATTAACGTCGCACTGTTCAGCTGCACGAGGGCTTTTGGCGACGGACCACGTAATTTTGAACCATGGTCAAGTGACGTGGACGACACCTGAGCTGGCACCCCCTCTCCTAACTACCACACCACACCAACGGGAGGACGTTTCAGCTCTCGACAGATTTAGCGTGCATCGCTGCCCTACACGGCTTGTAAATGTCGAAGCAAACCGCTTGTAGACCAACCTCTACACTTCAAAATATTGCTACATTTCATGCATTTTGCACTTTCTTCATTTTTATTTTTTATGAAATACTGCCAAACAAAGGACTTCATAATTGAGACAGACATATTTCAAATGGTTATGTTTAATTTTTATATCTGAAAGAAATATATAAATTGTAAGAAAAATAAGTAGATCTCAAATATTTGGATGTGTTACATCAACAGAACAATTAATTAATATAATATAATTTTTATGTTCAGAACAAAACTTGAAACATTATTTTTCATTTCGGTTCTATTATATATATATATATATATATATATATATATATATATATATATATATATATATATGCAGTCAGACCACCATTTTACAAATATTTCTATATTGCAAATTTTTTCCTGGAACCTAGAACAGAAAAATATTGAAAGAGGAATCTCTATTTAACAAATTTTCCACATAATGAACTTTTCTTCTGGTTTTAGCGACTTCGTTAAATAGAGGTCCGACTGTATGTGTGTGTATATATATACTAAAATACTATAAATCTAAAGAAGCAAATCAAATATAGGAGTATAAATATATGCCAAAAGTTAAGTATATATATATATATATATCATCAGTTCCAGTTTTTGTTCTGGAAAGACTGTTTCTTTCCCTCAGTTTTCAATTCAGCCTCGACTGATTAATTTTCAGATTTTTAAACGTTTGAATTTGTATTAAAAATGTGTATGTAATATAACTATCAATAAACCTGATAAAGGTTTAGAAAGTAAATAGTGTATCAAATATATTTTCATCCATGCTCCCCGCAAAATTAGTATCATTTTGTGAGGCAAACAGAAATTTTAAAAAAAATCTGCCTTTTTACTCAATGAAATTCCCTAGATGTTTTGATAAATAATTTAAAAAGGCAGTTTGTAACGAAATCTACAGAAAAAAGTACTTCGAAGGAATAAATAATTCTTCTGAAGAAAGAAATTATTAAAAATTCAAATACAAAAGAATTTGCTTATATATATAGTTTATAATAAACTAGCCGTTACCCACCCGCTTCACTGGGTATTTTACGATGTTGTATATATGTATACTGTTTACATATATATTAATTATTGTGTGAGGGTCTCCTTGGACCTCACTTTGAGAACGAGAATAAATAGGAGTCATGTAAGAACTAGAAGCCATTTCTATAAACAACTTTCTTTATTTGGTTATCTTATCCAAATAGAATCAAAGACTTATTAACAAATATGTTTAACTAGTATTATGAGGTTTTAAAGATAATATCCTTTAAATTAACTTAATTAATGATCAAATTAATTAACAATTAAATAACGATCACGCAGAGATTACCACGAAAAGAGATCCCAGAATTATATTTAATAATGTTCCTATTGAACATTTATCTTTAATCTCACTCTTAAAACTTTAATGAGACTTTAATTATAAATCAATAATTACCAACGGAATCTCAACTCCTCTTGAGAGTAAATTATCTCCAACAAGAAATCTTCAATTTAACTTCGCTATATCTTTCTGCTTCAATCTCTATCTCCTACTGCTCTAACTTTACTATTCCGTTTGACTTAAATACTTTATCTATACTGCATAACAAGGAATCCTGTCCGCTTTTTGGAGTTGATTGGAAATAGGTAGGGAATTAAATTTCCCTAAAAAGGACGACTCAGAAGGTTAGTGATAAAGTTCCGTATAGATTTGTCACAATTGATATCTAGCATTAAGAATTCGATTGTTTTGAAAAATATATTTACAGCTGTTACACTCTCTCCCCTTGATATAAAAAGAACATAAATTATAATATCTAATTTCTATTTATATCTAACATAGAAGGAGAGATTTTTTCGCTCACTTAACCTAATAATCAAGTGGATTTCCACCAAAGCAACTTTCAGTGGATCTCTACTCCATAAAATAAACATGCGTGCTAAATTTCAAGTCTAAATCTAACAAAGCAAAAACGGAATTTTTATCATCAATACCTCATTGACGGCATTCTTAGCAGATTCCAATTCAACAACAGAAGCATGCAAACCAAATTTTATTATTATAGTCTTAGCAGTTCGAAAACGGGAATTTTGTCTATCAATACGCCCCAACAACTCTGCCCGCTTTCCTCTGGAGTTGATTTCCGTAAAATCCATTCTTAGTGGAACTCTATCCAACTAAAGAAAAAAAAGTGCTCAACAAATTTCAAGTAAATGAGTTAAATTCAAAAACAGGAATTTTTCTATAACACGCCTTAATTCCTCACAACCCCACTCCTTTGGGGGTCCGTTTTCACAAAAATCTTTGTAAAAGGAACTTTATTCCATGAGCGGAACATACCTTCTAATTTTCAAGTAGGTATTTCTATTAGTTGAAAAGCGGAAATATTTATCTATTAGGCCCCTTAATACCCCTCAGTGACCCTTGGGGATCAATTTTCCCCAAAACTATTTTGTAGCGGATCTCTACACCATGAAAGGAATTCGCTGACCAAATTTTAAGACTGTACGTCTAATAGTTTAAAAATGGAAATATTTATCTATAACGCCCCTTAAGCCCCCACAATGCCACTTAGGAAACGATATTCACAAAACCCATCTTACGGCAGATCTCTACTCAGTGAATGGAATCTGCTTACTCAATTTCAAGATTTTACGTCTAATAGTTTAAAAATAGAAATAATTATGTATAATGCCCCTTAAGCCCCCGCAACGGTTTTCACAGAACCCATATTATAGCGGATCTCTACTCAATGAATGGAATCAGCTTACTAAATTTCGAGATTTTACGTCTAATAGTTTAAAAAAGGAGTTAATTGCCTATATAACGCCACTTAATTCTCTACAACGCCACTTGGGAGTCGATTTTCACAAAACCCAATTTGTAGGGGATCTGTACTCTATGAAAGGAATCCGCTTACCAAATTTCAAGACTGTACGTCTAATAGTTTGTTTTGTCTCAACACAATAAACAACACTAGCAGTGGACTGTGATCTCTTTAATTTCTCTACTCCGTACCCTACCTCTCAGAGTGATTGTTACACACACACTGACGTTTTATTTTACAAGCCGCTAGAGGGCGCTGTTCATTAACAGAACTAACATACCGCCCCACATTGCACTGGTTTAACCATGCAATCATTGTTACTAAATTAACATTCATATTGGTTACATTTAGAACACTTTACACATTCAACACTTGACAATTCTCAAGAAATACAATTACATAAATCATTATATAAATGCAAGATTTCACAAATAACAATATATTTTTTTTATACAAATACAAAATCACTTTACTAACAATGAGCAAATTTACACACCACCAATGGTACACTAAATGAAAAATTCAAATTATATTTAAGGATCTTCCATTGGTAAAACACAAATTTTTGATATGGCTCTTTTACATGTACTATACTGTGTTTTAATTTTTACAACACGCACCTTTTTATCTTCGCCATAATACAATTCTACGATTCTACCTAATGCCCATTTATAGGTTGGTAAATTTTCTTCAATTATTAAAACCAAGTCTCCAATTTTAACGTTGTTTTTTTTCAAACATCCATTTTCCCCTCTGTTGTAATTGATTCAAGTAATTACGACTCCAAAATTTCCACATTAATTGAACTATCTTAGTTATTTTTTGCCACTTTTTGAGATTACATTTTGTCAAATTAGGCTCTTCTAGCGAATTTAAAGACCTATTAATTAAAAAATGAGCTGGTGTAAGCACTTGGAAATCATCATCATTGTTTGATAGGGGGCAAAGCGGTCGAGAATTTAAAATTCCCTCAATTTGTACAGTGACCGTAAGTAGTTCCTCGTACGTTAAATTAATTTCATTCACAACTCTTTTTAAGTGATATTTACATGACTTTATGGCCGCTTCCCAAAGACCTCCAAAATTGGGCGACCTCGCGGGAATAAATTTCCACTCTATTCCTTCTGCTGCTAAGTAATTAGCTAATTTTTCGTCTGGTTTTCTGACTATTTCAAGGAATTTTTTAATTTCATTGCTAGCTCCGACGAAATTTTTACCATTGTCCGAAAAAAGTTTTGCACATTTGCCTCTTCGAGCCATAAACCTTTTCAACGCGGCAATGAATGCTTGCGATGTTAAATCTGATACTAACTCAATATGTACCGCTTTAAACACACAAATATACACTTTAAACAAATTTCCTTAAGCGTTGTCCTTTATTTTTAATGAAAAAAGGACCAGAGAAATTACTCCTGAACAATTAAATGGATAATCAGTAATAAGTCTCTCTTTTGGCAAATTACCCATAATTTGAGTTGACACAATTGGTTTCGCTTTAAAACATACAATACATTTATATACAATTTTTCTGCACATTGACCTACCATTCAACGACCAAAGTTTTTCCCGAATATGATTCAGTAACGATACAGTTCTCACATGTATATATATATATAAATATTTCTTATGAAAATATTCTATTATTATTAAAATTAATTTATTATTTTTTGGTAAAATTATCTGGTGCTTTTTATTAAAACTTAACTCTAAGTTATACAATCGTCCTCCTACTCTTAAGAGACCGTTGTCATCTAAAAAGGTATTCAATGTCTTTAACTTACTGTTTGGTCACACTCCCCTTACTTTTAAGATGGTTAATATCACTGGCTCTTGCTCTTGCACTTTTTTTACCAGAAATGTTTCAGCTTTCTCAAATTCTTTTGTTGTGAGTGGACCAGCCACTTTATTTATTCCCTTTAAATTTTCCACGAACCTGAAAATAAAACTTAATACACGTAAAATAGTTATATAATTATTTCTTAGATTAAGAAGGTCGTTTAAAAAATCATTAACATGAATATTAAGCACCGATTGAAAGTTTTCAATTTGTTCATTAACACAGTTTTTCAGTTCTGAATTATATTCATCTAGTTTCTCTCTACAGTTTATAGTTCGATTTGGATAGTCATCACCTGAAAGAAATGTTGGTCCATTAAACCATAAGTTTTGTTGCATAAGTCTATCAGGATCGACTCCTCGGGAGACTAAGTCTGCAGGATTTTGATCAGATGGTACGTGTCTCCATAACTGATTAGGATAGAATTCTTGTATCTTGGCAACCCTATTTTGAACAAAGGTCTTTAAGAGTCCATCGGTTCCTTTCGAAGCCGACCAAAGATATAATTCAGCAGTTTCTAGTTGTAAAGCAGCTACAACTCTTTTCACAAGTTTTGCCAATAGCACTGCAGCACACAATTCAAGTCTGGGAATTGTCAGGCTTTTAATAGGCGCTACTCTCGATTTGCTTGTGATTAACTGAACTAAAGTTTCACTCTTCAAATTTTTAGATTTGCAGTAAACTGCTGCACCGTAGCACCGCTCTGAGGCATCAGCAAAGCCATGGATCTCAATAACTTCTGGAAAAGCGACAAGAATACGCCTTGGTATCTCTATATTGTTGATATTCTCTAAAGATACTAGGAATTGTTGCCATTCTCGATATTCTTCAGCTGGCAGAAGGTCATTCCATTCCAATTTGCTTCTCCACAAACGCTGGAAGAAAATCTTTGCTTTGGAAATTACTGGTGCCATCAGTCCAACAGGATCAAAGATCTTGGCAATAGTAGACAAGACGTCTCTTTTAGTATAAGAACTGTCCAAACAGACTTTCACTTTAATCAAAAAGCAATCTAGGTTCGGCTTCCACGACACTCCTAACGTTTTTGTCTCTGTTAAAGTTGCAAAATTGTAATTCTGTTCGGGACCTGGTGACGATTTCTCGTGATTGGCGCAAAGTTTATGCAACTCCATTCCAGCACTTTTCAAAATTCTTTTTAATTGTTATCTGAGAACAATTGCCTCCTCTAACGTTGCAGCACCACAAAGGACATCGTCCATATACAAGTTGTTCCGTAAAACGGAAGCTGCTATAGGGAAGTTAGCCTCTTCATCCATCGACAATTGGGTTAAAGTTCTCTGTGCTAAGTAGGGAGCACTTACAGTGCCATAGGTAACAGTCGAAAGTTCGTAAATTTTGGGTGATTCATGTTCACTTTCACACCAAACGATTATCTGCAGATTACGCTGTTTAGGGTTAATTAATATAGTTCGATACATCATTTTAATGTCTGCTGTAAATGCATACGTGTAAGTTCTGAACCTGAGCATTTGCGCATATAAGTCCTCTTGTATCACTCCTCCATTAAATTGAATGTCATTTAAAGATATTCCATCATCAGTTAACGAAGAGCAGTTAAAGACAACTCTAAGTTTTGTTGTGGACTTTTCTGGACGATAAATTCCATGATGGGTAGCGTAATATGTGATTTCGGGTTCAGTTTCGTTAGTCACTTCCTTCATGTGACCCAGTCTTTCATAATTTCTTAAAAATTCATGATATAAATTTAAGTAATTTTCCTCTCTAGCTAAGCGATTCCACAGCGATCCAAGTCGTTTGAGGGCTATGTCTTTCGAATTACCCAAACACGAAGGTTCCTTTTTTTTAAGGGCATAGATACTACATATTTACCTTCTTTAGTTCTAAAATGAGTATTCGCGTAATGTTCCTCACAAATTAGCCTTTCTTTATTTTTAACTATTGGTTCCTCTACCTCCTCTACTTTCCAAAATTTTTCTAAAGTTTTATTCAAATCCTCATCACGAATCAAACCGCAGTGAACCTTAGTTTCATTTATTGAATCTAAATTACCCGTTACTATATAACCAAATACGCTGTTGACTAACAGTAATTGCGAATCTTTTATTTTAATTCTTTCCGGTTTCAATAACTCATAAAATATATTTGCACCTAATAATAAATCAATTTTGCCGGGAACATTAAAATTAGAATCCGCTAATTCCACAAAATTAGAAAAATCAGAATTTATCTCTAACGCTTTCTGCGGAATAAAATCAGTGATTTTTTAACTACGAGCATATCCAATTCCCTTTCGAAAGATTTATTTTGATTAGAAATCGCCACTTTAACACACCCATTTACAAACATAGAGGCATCATTTAAACACGAGATTAATGTATTTATCCTTTCGGTCTTAAGTCGTAATTTATTCGCGCACTCATTTGAAATTAGACATGTTTCACTTCCCGAGTCTAACAAGGCCCTAAATGTCTGCCATTCTGAATATTTATCTTTCACAAGAATTAAAGCAGTACTCAAAAGGCATTTGTTTTTAAAACATGCCGTTGCCACGATTTGTGTTTTGTCTACTTTCGGAACGAAAGATTCAGCATTTACACTCAAGGCGAATTGTGGTTCATCCTGGTTAACCTCTGTCATCTTCTCCATGGGGAAGAAAGAATTCTTTTTCATTTCTCTGGGATAATGTAATAATTTATTATGCGGTTTAGAGCAGAAACAATTTTTTGATCTACATCTTCTAACGCTGCATTGAGGTGAAAAACATTTAAAACAAAGTCGATTATTTTTAACAAAATCTACTCTTTCGTTTACAGAAAACATTTTAAATTGTGGACAAAATTGTAAAGCATGAACATTATTTTTACACAATACACATTTATCATTTTTTAACTCGAAAAAAAATACATTCGATGCATCTCGCGGTATTTTAGCATTAAATTTGTTTTGTTTATTATAACTAAAACGCTTGACATTTTCACAAAAGGGCTTAGAAAATATCTCATTCTTAATTTTGCCTCTTTCGATGACAAATATATATCGCACTCACGCCCTAACTCATTTGGTTTAAAATATTACTCTCCCTGTTTTATACTCATGTAAGACATTAATTCTCTGTCGAGTGTGTTCAGTATTTTATCCGATACAATTAACTCACACAATGATTTAAATTCATTCACATTGCGCAGCTGACAATAATACTCAAATGTCGCGCATAATCGTGATGCAAATTGTACATAACTCTCTGAACTTATTTTTTGCGCTTTCTGAAATCTATTATAGCATTCTTGCGGTGTGGGGGAAAATTCTTTTAATACATCTTTAAGCTTACTATAATTATTTAATTCTTCTTCGGAAACATGAACTAGTAAATTATTAACTCTTTCACCTAAAATATTTAGAAGAATTTCGCCTTTAAATTCTTCGGGAACCTCTTTTATTTTGAATGTTTTTTCGAGCAACTGGAAAAATAAATTATATGACTCCACTCTTGAAGGTACGGGTATTGTTGATATTGGCGGCAGTTTCAAAAACACTCGGATTTTGAATATCGGAATTTTGAGGTAAATTCTTCTGGATATTTGCAAGCTCTAATTGTTTTTGCAATTGCGCTAATTTAGTTCGTTCAAATTCTAATTTAGTTTCACTATCCAATCTCTCATTTTTAATTTCCGCCAAAGCATAATCGATTGCAGATTGAACTAACTCTTTATCATTTTTGTAAACGTCACTATTTACAATTAAGCTTTTTAAGTCAGCGATTTTAGCTCCTTCTGGTAGTTAAATTTAACTCCTCCGCAACGATTTTTAACTCGTCTTTCTTTAATTTATTTAAAGACATATTTATGAATTAAGGCCACTAATAGAAGGATCAATTAATTGCACCTACCTCCTCAGATCGCTGTTTCACGCCGCTCGCTAAAGTTTCGGTTTCGCAATCGGTCTCTATTCACACTTTGTCCATCACTTTTTTCTCTGTGAATTTTGATAATCCAACAGTTTCACAAATACACATATCCATAAGATCGTTTTCCTTTGGCTCGAGCTGACCATGTTTTGTCTCAACACAATAAACAACACTAGCAGTGGACTGTGATCTCTTTAATTTCTCTACTCCGTACACTACCTCTTGGAGTGATTGTTACACACACACTGACGTTTTATTTTACAAGCCGCTAGAGGGCGCTGTTCATTAACAGAACTAACACAGTTTAAAAATGGAAATAATTATATATAACGCCCCTTAAGCCCCCGCAACGCCACTTAGGAAACGGTTTTCACAAAACCCATATTATAGCGGATCTCTACTCAATGGAATCAGCTTACTAAATTTCGAGATTTTACGTCTAATAGTTTAAAAAAGGAGTTAATTGCCTATATAACGCCACTTAATTCTCTACAACGCCACTTGGGAGTCGATTTTCACAAACCCCATTCTGTAGGGGTTCTATACTCTATGAAAGGAAACCGCTTACCAAATTTCAAGACTGTACGTCTAATAGGTTAAAAATAGAAATAATTATGTATAACGCCCCTTAAGCGCCCTCAATGCCCCTGGCACGTCGATTTTCGTAAAAATCATTATGTAGGGAGAATCTCTACTTTTTGAAAGAAAAAAAATCTGTGTACCAAGTTTGATGACTGTACATCTAATAGTTTAGTAATGGAAATAATTATCTATAACGCCTCTTAAACCCCCGTAACGCCCCTTGGGGTTCGAACTTTGCAAAATCCGTTCTTAGCTGACATCTACACTCCATGAAGGGAACCTACCTACCAAATTTCAAGTCTGTAGGTTTAATAGTTCCGGAGATATTGTGATTAGTCAGTGAGTGAGTCGCTTTCTCCTTTATATACACTCTGTCGCAAAAAATATATGCACCCAGAAGAAATCAAGCTACAATCACAAAACTCGGCAAGAATGTAGTCTGGTAAGAGATATGCAAATGATTAAAATTTCGAAGCCAATGAGACAAGGCTAAGTGTGCTATGCGCATATTAGTTGCGCAACTGGGAGAGTTTAAAAGCATGAGTACGAGCGCCGTACGGCTATCCAAACGAATCTGATGACTTTGATAGACGATATTGAGACTTAGGATGCCTCTAAGACGTAACCGGCGGCAGTACGAGCAGCTGACGGACTTTGATAGGGGCCGTATAATAGGCCTCAGAGAAGCAGGTTGGTCGAATAGACGTATCGGCCGCCACCTCGGTCGGAGCGATATGGTAGTTGCTCGGTGTTGGCAACAGTGGATCACAGAAGGTAGAGTGTACCGTCGCGGAGGGTCAGGACGTCCCAGGAACACAAATGATCGCGAGGATCGTGCAATCAGAAGAGTGGCCACTTCGGCACCAACAACGTCGCTAGCATCGATTCAACGCCACTTACCTCCTTCCAGACATCCAGTGCCATCAAGAGAAACCATAAGAGACGACTGACAGAAGTTGGCTTGAGGAGCCGACGTCCGCTAAGACGCTTACCACTGACCCCACATCACAGGCAGTGTCGACTGGATTTTGCCGACCTCGGGCAACTTGGAGTGTGACAGACTGAGACGTGTCATCTTCAGTAATGAATCCCGATTCAGTCTCAGTGCTGATGACCACCGCACACGTGTCTGGAGGCGCACCGGCCAGCGGTCCGATCCGGCATTTATTGTCGAGCGGCATACAGCAATTTCACAAGGTGTGACAGTGTGGGGAGCAATTTCTTGGGACACACGATCATCTTTAGTGGTCCTTCAAGGCACTTTGACAGCTCGCAGATACGTGGACGATATTTAACCGCCGATTGTGCTACCCATGCTATCAAGTCGCCCAGGTGCCATTTATCAACAGGATAATGCTCGTCCACATACTGCGCGACTCTCCCAACAATGTCTTCAAGGATATGACGTCCTACCATGGCCTGCCAGGTCACCAGATCTTTCGCCAATAGAGCATGTCTGCGACGCGCTGGGAAGGCAACTGCAGCCGTCCCGAGATACAGGAGAATTAACTGCGCAGATGCAAAGACTATGGCAGGATCTTCCACAGGGGGTCATAAGTGATCTAATTAAATAGATGCCACGCCGAATTTCGGCTTGTATAGCTGCCAGAGGTGGCTTTACTACTTACTGATTTTTAACCTTTTGCAAGCTGTAAATCAAGCTTAATAAAATGATATTTTGTTCTGAATTTTTAATCATTTGTTTATTTTCATATACACTACATGCATACCAAATTTCGTGAATGTAGCTCAATTTCTTCTGGGTGCATATATTTTTTTGCGACAGAGTGTATATAGATAAATGTCACACTATCTTTATTTTGCAGATGCTGTTACTGTCTCGATTTTTCATTTTCAACTTTATCATATACACACAGAGGAAAAAATCTTTCCCCAAATTAAAAGTTTTTTTTTTAAATTTTTTTATTTATTTATTTTGCACTAAAGAAAAAAATTGTGTGTTGGCATGGAAACAATGTTACAATTCAAGATTTTATAAACTAAAAATCTCGGGGGCAAAATTCACATTTGAAAAATAATTACTAAAATTAACCTTCCTTTACTGACTCATAGGCGTTTGAAAATTAACCAGTCTAAGGTGAATCAATTATTAATTATTAAGGTTGTTACTAAGAGATAAATATTAATAAATACCTGAAAACTCATTTACTGCTGAAGTACCGATTATGTGCGTTAAAAATTTTAATTATTGTATTTAAGGTATTTTATTTGTACAACCGATTTCTTGTTTATGGAATTGTTATATTGTAGTTACATAAATATAAGCAAATATTAAGAATCTCACTCGAAATTTAGATTTAGAAAAATAAGAAATGTCGCGAGATAGTTTATAAAAATATTCCCCCCCCCCCAACAGTTTGTGGGCTCATTCCCTTCTTCAAATTGCTCATTCAATTAAATAGCTCATAATAAAGACAAGTATCCGAAAAAAAATTTTGAAAAAAGATTAAACAAATAATTGTTTTAAGTATTAGTACTTACGTTATCCACATAAATCAAGATCTTGGAACTTCGATCAGACAGTGCTAATTTGCTACGAAATGTGATTACTTTAAAAAACCAAATACTTCTTGTTAACGAAGCTTGATACAGCGATAGAAATTGATTTGGACAGATACTCCTACCCACAGCTAGCTGGAAAAATTCTCACCAATCCAACGAAAGCGTTAATCTTTCTTTCTCATATTACACTCTTACCCCACGAACATTCCTTCGATCAGGAAGTTCGGGGTGAATGATCGCAAATTGTCACAGTAGGGTCAGCTAACGATGTCCGAGGTTGAAATCTACAGTCAAGTCAAAAATAACTACCTCATAGATAATTGAAGCCCCATGCGATTCCCGGGAATAGAAAAAGTACATAACTCATGATTTCCCGGGAAACCGGGAAAGAAACTCTAGTTGGTACCAGTTCATATAGATATCACACCGCCACAACTACTTTGATATAAGTGAATGATTAGAAAATCAAAGAAAAAGGATCACATTTATTTCAGAGAAAAAGGCAAAAGAGCGGAGGATTTAATACCCTGTTGAGCCCCCTCTAGCGCGAATGGGCGAAGCGATACGATCGAGCATTGAGGCATACAAGTTCTGTATGATGTCTTGAGACATTTCGTTCCATATTTGCTGTAACCTTGCCTCTAGTTCGTTCAAACTAGTGTAATGCCCAACTCGTCAGCCCAAAGGATACCAGATATGCTCGATTGGAGACAATCTGAGGATCGGGAAGGCTAAGGAAGGGTAGTAACTTGTGGTAGGGTAGACAGTCTTGTGCCACCCTTGCCGTGTGAGGCCGAGCATTGCCTTGTTGAAAAAGGGCTCCTGGAAGCTGTTGCATGAGTGGCAACGCATGTGGTTGCAGGATATGTCATGGACATGCCGTTGGGCTGTCATGTGGTGCCTCGGATCAATACTAGGGGTGACCGTGTATTGTAGACAATGGCATCCCATGCCATCACACCAGCTGTGGGCGCGGTGTGTCGCTGTGAAGAAAAGGAAGCATTGAGGCGTTCACCACGGGGTCTCCATACAAGAACAAGATTGTCATCACTGCTGAGATTGAATCTGGATTCGTTGCTAAACACGAACTGGTTCTATTCCGCTGCAATCTAGTTTCCTCGTGCGCGGCGCCACACCAAACGGAGGCGTCGATGGGTGGGCGTCAAGGCCAGCACACGTAATGGGCGCCGCGATCCCAAATGTCCATCAGCCAGGCGCCTTCGTAAGGTTCTAGAAGACACAGGGGCCCCTAATGAAGGTGCTACCTGGGCCTGGATGACGGCAGATGAAGCAGTTGGCTGTTCGCGTGTATTTCCTACGATGTGGTGGTCTTCTCGACGACTGGTCTGTCGAGGGCGTTCTGAACCTGGTCTTCGTGTAAGTGACATCTCGGATCCACTGGTCCCAACTCAATCAGACCGGCCTAATTGACGAGCTACTCGCCTAGCTGACCACCTAGCTTTCATCGTGCCGATGATTCTACCCGTCACAAACTGCGACAGCGGCTCATATTGTCTTCGAAAACGGCGTAATGGCATGTCTACCTCAGCTCTTGCTTTGTAAACGATTCAGTACACTCAAACAATATAGGCGTTTTCCTTTGGGCATCTCCTCAGAATGCATCCTCCATAGAAAACAGTCCTCAATCCCATGTCTTGACAAGACTTTGATGCTGGGCATGACGAAAGTGTGTTTTTTCTTTCTGCTTGGCGGCATGACGGCGATTGGTTGGACGATGGAATGTGGGAGGCGTGGCTAACGTGCTTCATCTGGATGGTAAGTTTTCGGGGTTTTTTGGCAGGACTGAGAGCTTAGAGGCTGCTCTCTGGTTGGATGCTGGGTAAAGTGAACATTGACTCCAATTGGCTGCAATGGGGGCTGGGATTTAGGAAATGGGGAGGCGCAAGTCCAGTGGGGAAAGCAAGAGAAAAATATTGACAAAACTATTAAAGTAAAATTTTAGCTATTATGATGTGCAATAAAAATTATTGCACAAAAATTAAAAATTACTGAGGGTTGTAAGAATCAAGAATTCTTCTTGGTCCTTTAGCTCACTCAAACAAGCTTTGGTTACCTGTTTTATACTTCACGGAGAACGACGTTACACTCCCTTTACCGGCTACACGTAATGCGCAATCGCGATGCATTTCTAATCATTTGCATATCTCCCCGACATGTACCTTCATGCCAAGTTTCGTTACGATCCCGCTATTATTTCTTGCTGCGCTAATTTTTTTTGTCCATGAGTAATAACAGCACTTATACGTCTGGGCATTGAGTCAGAGATTGGATGGCATGTACAGGTGCATGCAGCTTCAACACGATGCCGCGACTCATCAACCGTAGTGACTGTCATATGGTGACAAGCCAGCTGCTCGGCAACAATGAACCCGATGTTTTCTATTGGTTAAAGATCTGGTACAGGCAAGGAAAAGAGTATGAAGAAAAGTCCGTACAATACCGGTAACATACGGACGTGCTGAAACCTGCCTAAACGTAGGGTTTCGATTGATTGAATATTAACGTCGCACTGTTCAGCTACACGAGGGCTTTTGGCGACGGACCACGTAATTTTGAACCATGGTCAAGTGACGTGGACGACACCTGAGCTGGCACCCCCCTCTCCTAACTACCACACCACACCAACGGGAGGACGTTTCAGCTCTCGACAGATTTAACGTGCATCGCTGCCCTACACGGCGGGTCTTTAGTGGTACTGGGCTCGAACCCGTGACGTAGGGTTTCGAAGGGCACGAATAAAGTGTAGAGCCACGATTCGTAACACACCAGAAATGTCACGTACACTGTTCATAGTGCCGACAATGCGAACAAGAAGTGACCGTGACGTTTATCCAATAGCACCACATACCATCACGCCAGGTGATGGACCAGTATGACGAAAACGAATGCACGCTGCCCATGTGCGTTCACCAAACACAGACGCGACCATCTTGATGCTATAAACAGAACCTGGATTCATCTGAAAAAATGACGTCTCGTCATTCGTGCGCCCAGGTTCGTCGTTGATTACACCATTGAGGACGCTCCTGTCTGATGCACTGTTAAGAGTAGCCACAGCCAGTGGCGCACACAGGAATTTTTCAAGGGGCGGGGGTTCGAAGTCGAAAGTTCACCATTCTTGTATCATGCTCCTTTTGATTTTGTCGATTTTCGGGAACAAAACACAGTAAAAAACTAATTATTGAAGAAATAATTAGCAATAATTAATAAAATTAATCATTAATAACAAATACTTTATTAAATTTTACGTACTATATACTTAGAATTATAATCAATCGGAAAAAATCAAGGGCTTTAGGGGGGGTCCGGACACCCAGGACCCCTCCCCCCTTGTGGGCGCCACTGGCCAAAGCCATGGTCTCCGAGCTGAGTCCATACTGCTGCAAACGTCATCGAACTGTTCGTGAAGACATTTGTTGCCTTGCAAACGATCCCAATTCTCAGTGCTCGTGACGTGGTTGCACGATCCATTAAAGCCATACGGGTAACATACCTGTCTTCTCGGCTACTAGCGATAGAGGACCGTTGAGAACCAGCACGGCGTTCCGTATTACCATGGATTCTATATTGTGCTAACAGTCATTAGATCTCGACCGACGCGAGCAGCATTACTGCGATACGATAAACCGCAATAACGGTACGCTACAATTCGACCTTTATCAAAGTCCTAAGCGTGCTGGTACGCATTTCTGCTTTTTACACGAGTCATCATCACAACTTTTCACCAGGCAACGTTCAAATGCAATTTGTGTATGAGAAACCAGCCGAACAATTTCCTCATTTAAATACATTGTAGGTGTCGCTACCGGTGGCCTACTTTGTCTGAATGTGCTGAAAAGCTTTATCATTTGTATATCACAGCACCTTCTTTCTGTCATTTAAATTTCACGTATGTAGCATGTCGCCTTCTTGGTGTAACCATTTTAATGGTCAGTAACGTATTATTAATTTTTCAAAATAGTAGTTATACTATGTTTTAAAAATTGATGTCATTCCAATAAGAGCAAGTTGCAGCTATTATTTTTAAAAATTACAAATCCGATATATTAATTTTTATTAGTCAAAAACATTAAATTTTTTTAGAAAATTGCAAGTGCACAAATATTTTTGAGAGAGACACTGTAGAAGAAAGGAAGAGTGTCACATAAAGGTAATCAAACACCCAATTTTCCAATTTTGATTCTTATACTTTTAAATAAATTTATTAAACATTACTACATTTAGCAACTTTTTTTACTTTTGTGTTCAAAGTATCATTTGAGGTAATTTTGTTCATTTATATAGCAAAAATATTCTGCGCAATAAAGTAAGGAAACAAATATATAATTCAATTTTTTTTTATAATAGTGGTATAACACCTGCTAAATTTGTAATTTTATCCAGCTAGACTGTTTAATGTTTGTTTATAAAGCACTTTTTGAGAAAGGAAAATAGAATTTAAAACAAGAGTAAAATTACAATATAATTAATATCTGATAAAAGAAAACATTCATAGTTCAAAGAATCTTAAGTTTGAACTCTGCAAAAATTTTTATAAAAATTGAATGAATAGTTTTATTTTTAATTTCGCCTGAAACTAAGTACTCAGATCAGCTGGTTTAAAAGACCATTTTGCGGAAACTAATTTTAAGTGAGACCAAAGAATAGAAAACTGACTTAAATCCCCCAAGTCAATAATAAAGCCCCTAATATTTTTTTTAGAATCTTATGTTGTTTGCACATAAGAACTTTATTCATTTCACATTTTCGATTCTAATAAGCATACAAAAGAATAGAGAAAGAAAAAAAATAAAGTTTAATCATAACATCTTATTCGGATTAGTATATGACTGTAGTAAAATGAATAAAGAATGCATTAAAAAACATTTAAATTGATGCTAAGAAAATGATAAATTTTATAAAAGCAATTAAATCCCAGATTTTCTTATGAGCAGAATTATCCAGAAGATATAGAGCCTTGCTTTTACATTTGAAATTCATATTAATTTTAAATGAATCAAGTCATAACAATGAGTTCTAATTGTGATGAAATATGGTTGCAAAGCTCATCTTATTTAGCAGACATGATTGCTTTTCTAAATGAAGTAAATATATTAGATGTATATATTATTTTTAAAAACAAAGAAAAAAATGAATGCATTGGTTTTAAGAATTAACAGCAATTTGTTTCTCAAACAGGAAGATGGGCAATGTTTTGAAACACTAACAATTTTCTAATGAATGAATTGAAATCAAAATGAAATGAACTGAACTTAAAGGACAGTATTCAAACATATATAATGGATCACCATTTTTAAGTTTAAAAAATATAATTTTCCAGGAGAGAAAATCAAGCATGGGTGAATATTCAATGTATAAAATTCCTTTAAGTACTATAATAAACCAGAAGGCTTCACACAATTATAAAGATTAAAAGTTTTTTCTTTGAAATGGGGCTGCAGATTGATAATCACTATTGCAGACTTAATAGATTCACCACAAACTGCAATCACTTTTTAATGTGGCATCATATAGGTGGATATTAATTGCAGCAATGTCATTTTGATGCCTAGTTTCCTATCTGGAGAGGGCATCTGAGCTCTGAAAAAGTGAAATTGTACTAGGAATTTAACTTCACTGAGAGCACCCAAGCCAAACAGGCATTTAGGAATCTTCAAGAGGTCGCATAATCATAGAACATGAATGCTATTGATTTTTGCATCATGAAAATCCACTATCTTAGGCTTGAGTCAAAACTCGCAAACTTGGGAACAGAAGGCCAGCGCCTAACCAACTACGCTACACAGTCAGAGTATTTAATTATCTCTCAGGAAAAATTTGTTAACGTATGTGACAACAAAAGATATAGAATCAAATTAAATGCAGATTATGAAATGTGACTGCAGGCAACTTCAACAGAGCTAGACTTCGCCATTTTATGCAAAAAAATACACACAAGCATGTATAAACTTAAAAATATTCCAGTCAGAAAATGTGCAAAGGAAGGTGGCACCTAGAGCATGAAATATTATAAACAACGAAGTTGCATAAAATTTAAGCTAAAACTCTTAAGAAATACAACAATTTTCTTTTATAAATAAAATGCATATAACATGTTGATCTACTTTAACTATTTTTTAAAATATAGTATTCTAAATATTAGGTCACTACAATTACTGGCTTACGAAGACGACATTGACATAATTGGAAGATCTGAAAAAGCAGTGAAAGAGGCTTTTCGAGGCCTTGAAATCTCAGCCACAAACATGGGCCTCACTATCAACGAGGATAAGACAAAGTTCATGGAAACACTGTCCCCTTCTGTAAACACCACCACCTTTTGCGTAAACAGTCATTCTTTTGAAAGGGTTAGCGAGTTCAAATACCTCTGAACCATATTATTAATGACCAAAATAAGTGAAAGCTGAAATAAACCGTATAAAATCGGCTAACAAATGTTTTTTTGGACTAAAGAAGCAATTAAGATCGAAATTTATCAGCAGAAAAACAAAGTTAAGATTATGTAAGACATTTAATTTTGCCTGTGTTGCTGTATGCTAGCGAAACCTGGATGCTGAATTTGGAGACTATACAAACTCTGGAAACCTTCAAAAGAAAAGCACTGAGAACTATATTTGAGCCTGTTAAAGATAAAGGATGTTGGCGTACTAGATATAATTTCGAGCTATATAGGATTTACAAAGAAACTCAAGTTAATAAAGTCATTCAAAGTAACAGATTGAGATGGCTCGGTCACATCTGGAGAAGCCCTGAAAACAACCAGACCAGAGCTTACACATTTAAGAATCCTATGGGATCTCGAACAAGAGGAAAACCACCAACAAGGTGGATAGCTGTTGAAAATGACTTAAAAACTCTAAATATTAAAAACTGGCAGAGAGTTGCTGCGTATCGTTGGAATTGGAGGAAGCGAGCTGTGGAGGCAGCCAAGACCTGTAACAGGTTGTTACGCTTATAAAGAAGATTCTACGTGTATGATAGGATTCCCCCAAAACTCCTAATAGGTCTATAGGTGTTCCATCATTTGATAAAGTTTGAAAACAGCTAGTGTATAGTCAAATATTTATACAAACAGTAAACTGTAACAAACGTGCAAGACTCTCAAACCAACTGCCGCCTTTTGACTAAACGAGTAATCATTCAGAAAGGTGCTTGGCCTAGATACAGGTGGTCATGACATAATGTAATCTTGCCACTGTTGCCAATTAGCACAGTTTGAAAATCCCTAGTTTTTCAGAGAATATGTCTGGGAGTAACATCTGACCATTAAAAGCATTTGGATCATGATCTTACTGAAGCAGAGTTGACAGTGAGACAAACACCTCTTATCTATATGTATGTGATGAATACCCATCATCTTATTAGTCAATTATTTCAACACCCAAACAAATACATCTCAACCTCAACCTGTTAGCATAGCAACTTAAACTTAATCTCTGCCATTAACAGAAGCTCGGGTATTTCCCTTTCTACCCATGTGCACACACTGATTTGGTATTCTATTGATACCTGCTGCATGCTATGTGAGCACTTTTATCATGTGGCCTATACTAAAGATTAGTTGAACTTAATTGAATTTTAATAAATTAAAACTACAACCAGTAACTGTCTTTGATTCAGATCACCCATCAGCATACATTAGTGTAGGGTTTAAGCGTTCAATCTCCCATATACCAAAAAATTTATATATTTTTTTATCATAGAGATTACTCCTCAGCCCTTTCATCTACGTGTTTTTTTTTAATGTAGCCCCTCACCATAACAGAGGTCTGTGAATGCCACTTGAGAAGCTGTCCAAATCATATTATGTATTATGCAACTTGATTGGTTGAATTGAATTAATATAGTTTTACTAGAAAGACATGAATTATTGGTTAGAATTAAAAAATTGTTAAGAAACTATGGCTCACTTTTTTGTACTTCTTGATCAAAACTAAAGTTTGATGTATCCTATGAAAAAACTTATAAATAAGCAAATATTTTACTTAAAGAAGTTTTCATATTACTTTTATTTTTGCTCATGAATCTCTTCACAAATCTCTATTTAGTCACCCAGAATATACTTGCAACAAAAACAATGTTCAAAAGTAACTACAACCCATTGATATATTACTTCAATTTGCACATTGTAGTATATAAACTAAACTCAGTGGTACTACATCCCATGACTGCAATTAACTTCTTTACAAATTTGGATACAATCAATAACGTCAATATACAAAACTTAATTCCTTATACTCCAAATGACAATACAAAAAGGCCAAGAAGAATACTTCTTGATTCTTATAATCCTCCGTAATTTTTTAACCTTGTGCAATTTAATATTGCACACCCTAATTGCTAAAATTTATCTTTTAAAATTTTTTGTCATTAATTTTCTCCGGCTCTCCCCACTGGACTTGCTCCTCCCCATTTACTAAATCACAGCCCGAAGGGCAGCCAATCAGAGTCAATTATCACTTTACCAGCACCCAATCAGAGAGCAGCCTCTAAGCTCTCAGCCATGCCAAAAAACTTTGAACATCTCCCATCCTGATGAAGCACGTTTGCCACGCCTCCCTGATTCCATCGACCAACCAATCACCACTATGCCACAAAGCAGAATGAAAAACTCCACTTTCGCCAAGCCCAACATCAAAACTATCCTGATAAGGGATTGAGGACTGTGTTACAGTCCAGACGCCCAAAAAACAATCGTCTAATCTAATCGACTACATCCCATGAGGACCAAGGCCTACTATGCCCATCTCAGTATACGTGACCATTGGGCGCTGAGGTGCATAAGCAGATGTTCCAATAAGGCAGCCAGTCTGAAGCGAGAGTCCCCAGTGTTTAGTTCCAAAGCAAGCTTATCAACCCACTGAAGGGATGAAAGGCTGAGTGTCAATCTTGTCCAGCCCGAGGATAGAACCTCAAACCTGTGGTGTGGAAACACAATTCGCTACCACTCGGCCTCTTGTAGTATATAAGTAAATTTTAAATTAATATGGTACTCAAGTATAAGGTATATTGGTCAAATGACATTAACACAAAAGTTTTACCAGCCTCCATTATTTTGTTAAATATTATTACTTCAGTGAAATTGGAACTAGCAACCCCAACTTGACCAATAACAATTAACTTCCAACTACCACAGCCCAAATGAATTCAACAAGCAACCCTATTATTTTACAACTGTCTCTCATGGAATATTGAGTCTCAAATCAGTCAATTGAGTCTACTCACTAGCCAGCAACTTTACTTTAACTTTTAAATATAAAATGTTCCCGACTTTTAGTAAAAATATATATATCACAAGATCTGAATTTTGAAGAAATTAAATTTTGTTGACTATTATAATGCAAGAAACAAGGACATATTTTAAGAGCTAATGTCTAGGTTTTAAGCTTATCCTTAAACTAAAAGCAGAAATTAGAAATATTTTAGATTCTTTTTTTCTGGATAAATTAAGAACTTTAAAACTGTCTTTATATCTTTAGTTCAGAAAATTAATAAATATTATGGCTTATTATAAATGATAAGTTTCCTATAGTTGAAGTATAATTACAAGTATAATAAATTATTCATAATCCATTGGGATTTATAAATTTTAAGTCGAGATAAATTTATGTCTTTTAACAGAACAAACAATCTTGAATTTTCTGGATGAAATATTTCATTAAAGCACAAGAAAATATTTGGAGTATGCACTCTAAAAGTCTACAGATCCAATAATAGATTTATAGGATTCATCAGTCACCAGCCATTATTCCATGATTAATGTACAAGAGGAATGGTTAACAATGCCTCGACAGTTCATTAATATCCTGCAAAACATTCAGGGGGTGATACTTCTAACAAAAGTCAGATTTTATTTGATAGCCACCTGTCACATGAACCTTTCTGTTGTCTGTTCAATTGACCTCAAAGCTAACTTTGCAATTCTGATGGAGGTGTGGGTTTTTTTTGTTGTTGTTATTTACAATTTAGTTTATTTCTTCTAAGTTCTAATGTCTTATGTTGTTTATCTCAATTTGGAACACTTTTGCAGGTATTACATAAGAAAATCCCTATGTTTTCCAAGTTTATCCATCAGTCTTAAAAAAAGGTCATTAGTCATTAAACATGCACAATTGAAGAAATCAAAGAAGATTCAATATTTAAAAGAAATTTGTTTTTTATGGAATCAATTAAGGAAATGAAACTTTAAATTAGTATTGATTGAAAACTTCGTTACAAATCAAATCCACTGATTAAGAAATAATCAATGAACAGTTTTATGGCTTTGATAACATTTTCATGTTATCAAGGCTAGGCAGTGTTATGTGGTGAAATGAACAATTTTTTAGCTTACATTACTTGAAGAATAATAAAACACCATTGTATCATTAAGGAAATGACACACAAACAGTAAATTGAAATCTAAACATCTAATTTGAAATTAATTTAATGGAATATAATTTCAAATACAAATAAATATAATGGAAAACAATATATTTCCTAGAAAACTGAGCATAATAAGACAACATTTTGCACAATTATTTCTAGAGAAAATACTGTAACATTAGATTAGAAAAAAAATATATACCTTCTTTTATCGTTGTTCATTTTTAAAATGTTGTGAAGTAAAAAGATTAGACATTATATTAGTTAACAAGACTTAGAAAATAGTGCATAGATTCACAGGAGCAAGTAAAAAATATTAGATGCTTTCTCTTGGGAAAAAAACCTGACGAGTGATGTGCTTTTGATTGTATATTATATAATATCACAAAATGATTAATGCAAAATTATAAAATATTAGTAGTAATGCCTTAACAAGAAACATGTTTTAAATGTCTGTAATCAATCAGAAAGAAAACAAAGTCATGAAATTCAAAAAATTTCTCACAATAATGGTTTTGAGTACAAAAGGAAATGGTTTCGAAATGCTACGCATTTAAAACCAGCCCCCAACAATTATGATAATGTAGATACTAAATACTGCTCTGCAATTTGCAAAATACATGGTAGTTTGTTGCAGATTTAACCTCAACCAAATGTATTAGTTATTTTCTTAGGTGTAAATATTTTTTTAAAGATTTTTCCAAGTTTTGTTCAATGCATTTCTTCCTCAGCTACAACTTTTATAAAAAAATAAAACAAAATAACACGTTTTTCAAATAAAAACGTTTAAACAGCAATGAACATAATTATCACAAAATCTTCACTCAACCAAGTATAACAAAGGTATGTATATTTACAAATACTCAATATAAACCCGGTACTCCATATACTCTAAAATGATAAGACAATATACATTTCACTATTTTAAGTATGTCCTTATACAGAGGATGGTCCTCTCAATTACATGAATTTCATCTACTTCAAAGTCAAGAATCTTGACAGCTGAAAATTATAAAATTATAAGTTAGGAAAAATATAGGTAGCCTCATAAAATCTATGCAGAACATATATTCCACAGTTTTGGTCAGATTTGCATAGGGTTGCCCCCTTGTGGAAATAAGAAAGGGAAAGGAGCTTGGTTCAGTCTGTGGCCACTTTTGAAGTGGACCTGTGTTGTCTCTTGTGCAGTCGCTTGTGGTGGCTCTGAGCCATGGAGTTGACAATGGAGAGTACATAGTACAGTACCATTAAAATAACAAACTTCTCAAATATCCAAGCAATCCATGATCCTTCCTAAAAACGAGTTAGAATAAAACTATAAGCATTACACTGACATTAAAGAAATTTCTAAAAGAGCAACAAACTCCCAAAAAACATGACTCTTTAATCATTAATTGTAAATTGCATTAATTTCTTAGTCATTAATTAATTTAAAATAAAATTCGTATTTGGTCTAGTTTCTTATGCATGTATTTTTTTGATAGGTGATTTTTTTAAAGCTGTAAATGGTATTTTATAATCAATAAAAACATTTCAAAATGCAATTATTTAACACCAAACTACATTTTCAAATCAAAATGACTTCAATCTAAGATCATACACAATCAGCTACAAATTTTTTCTATACCAGTAAAAATTTTAAATACCTTAATATATGTTAAGTTTTTTTTACAATCTGAAGGAAGTAAATCATTGAAGCTATGTTATAATAATATTAGTTTCATTTAATAAAATAACTTTTCCAAAGCTCCATCCATCCAAAATTATTAATTGCACATGCATATTGATATGATAAAGTTTATTAATATTAAAAAAATATGAAGTGTAATTAGAACAGGAATACTCAACATTTTTTCCCACCGGGCCACATACATATGGCAGATATTTCAAGCAGCCGCAATGTAAGGATTGATGGGGGGAAAAAAAGACTAAGGCAATATTGGACACTTAAAATATGGAAAATTGATCCCAATATTAAAACTCGTTCTTGGCTTTTAATACTATATTAATCTCTATCAAACACACATAAAAAATTTCTTCGTTTTTATGTATTTTTTAATGAATTATGGGGTAGTTTTGGTTCCCTTTCATTCATGACATATAAACAAACTGCCAAGCCATTTGATAATTTGATTTTTTTCTCTTGACAAAGCCTCTCATTTTTATTTCAAACATTAATTTATCAAATACAGAATGGCAGCAAAGAGTAGTTTTGACTGAAATCAGTATTATTTGTTTATAATTAAAAATAAGTTTCACCCATAAAATGGTCACTACTACCTATTTCACTGTTATTTGTCATTACTAACTGTTACAGTTTCAAATAGAAAAGAAAAAAAGCTTGCAATTCACACCCGTATGACATCAACAACATGATTGGTCAATTTGATTGCTCGATAATGAGGATTTCGCACTAAATTTTAATAAATTGTTCTTAAATAATTTAACTTTTAAGGACAATGGGTCATGAGCGGGACACTCAGAAAAGCCCAACAAGCCATATGCAGCCTGCGAGCCGCAGTTTGAATATTGCTGAATTAAAGCCTTTAACTAGGAAACAATATATTATAATGTAAAATTACTGATATCTCTACAAACCTGACTCATTAACAGTTAAAACAAGTCTTACTACTTTGTTTATAAAAAAGTAGGACAAAATAAGCATTTACAGTAAAATTAAGACTTTGCTATTGTTCGATATAGCGTAAAATATCCTACTTAAATACACAAACATTTAGAAAATTACAAATTAAACATTTTAGCAAGAAATCTCACACTTACCGACACTCCTGGTGTTCCTGGCTTTCGATGTAAATTAGCCTTTTGCTTGGCTAAAAATTCTTCCAAAGGGGCATGAAGATATTTCCCAATATATGGTATGTACCTGAAAAACATAGAATATTTCATATACTGATGTTTGATCTCAGGGAGAGCTTCCTCTGCTCTTTTATGAAAAAAGAAAAAAAAGCAAACTCGTATCAATATTTCTAACATAAAAGAGAGCAAGAAAACAATTTTACTATGTATCTTCAACACCATGAATTATATATACAAATTAAATCATTTTAAATCACAAGAGACCAAAATGCATACTTCATTCAATTAACACATATTTTGCGAACTTAAAAAAGTTATTTACGTTTATTATACACCTCTACCTTGAAAGCCCAATTTTTTTAAATATACAAATAGAAGAAAACGCAAGAATATGTTTCAACACAATTACTTAACAAGAAACTTAAAATTTAACTTAAAAACATATCAAGCACAAAGATAACTAAGATTACTAAGGTTTTTTACCACTTTATAACAAAATAAAATCCTCCTATAAAACTACATTACTCACTTCATTTTGCTCACAAGATCATGAACCTGTCGTTCATTGAATGCAACAATCACAAAGAGCTTCTGAATATGCATTTTTATCACTGCTTTTCCAATGAGAGTGGCTCCAAAGAATGTCCAAAAAGGAACTAAGAAATGGCCACAGGTGATGCCAGCTAGATCAAACAAAGGGTTTGGAATCTGAAAATAAAGATATTGTACAAATGTAAATATGTATTTATTTTAAGTGAGCATCAATTGTAATTAACTTTCACTCACTCTTTAGAACAGGGGTCATTTTTCTCTTAAAACAGTTATTTTTTTACAGAAGGGGCAAAAAATATTTTGAAAACAATCCAGAGGACATAGTTTAATTTTTGAAAACAATCAGATTTTTAAACTTTGATTAACTCCTTTGTAATATTTATATAGTAAAAACGATACAAACATTACAAATGCCCACTGTAATTAAAATGCGTAAAATATAACCAGACTTATTAAGTTTAAATAATTATGTGCATAAGTTTAAAGCAAAATTTGACCTAATAATCACCTGGATAATTTAATGATATCAAAAGTACATATTTAAAATGTGTAAATATTTAAAAATTCTAGAAAGAAAAAAATCCTTTTCACACTAGGCATAAAATTTTGTAAATGTTTAATTCAGTAAAAAAAACTTAATCTATTATAAAAAAAAAAAAAAAAAAAAAAGAAAGACCAAAATGCATACAAAATTATTATGGGAAATAACAGACAGCATTAAATAAATTCAAAAAAAATAATGTTTACTGCAAATAAAAATCGGACTTTATATTTCTATTGAAATTACAGTTCTAGCATAAAAAGGACAGCTTTTCTTAAAAAAATTAAAATAGTTTTAAATATCACATCAACCTTTATTAACCCTCTTGCTGCATAGCTATTTTATTAAAGTAGGCTAAAAAATTATGTGGTTTTTTTTTTATTACGTATTACAAATCTACATTACATATTAAATCGAGTTAAAATATACAAAAAAATTTTGTAAAAGAGTGTTTATTTTAAAATATAGAATTGGATCATAAAAGTTTAAACATAAAAGAGAACTTAAACAGAAACAGCATGGGTTGCACAACTAAATAGTCAAAAATGCATACCCACGAAAATCGTAGGTTGGGCAAATTTTGCTACTACATTGACCGTGGAAAACGCATGATGCACAGCGAAAGTGTTAACTAATGAAGCTAAAAAAAAGAATGGAAATATGTTTATTGAAGATTGGTAAACTACATAAGGAACATCAGAAGTAAGGTGCATTAATAAATATGTGTCAGTATTATGACTTTTTCCTCCTTTAACAAGTATAAGAATTGCATTATATAAAAATATCATAAAAACTGCTGCCACTAATACTAACAAAATGAGAACCTTACACATGCTATGCAGTAATATTTATTACAAATGAAGTAACAATCTTAAAGGTCATTTTGTGATCCATGTCAAAGCTCCAACCTTATTACTTATTCCCTGCTGTTACTTGACCCTTTCAGGACGTGTGCGTACCGCCAAGGCCAGAGGTTTCTGTCGCGAGTGTCACTCACAGGCCAGAGGGTTTTATGTAGCTAAGCCTAACTCCATGAAAATACAGAAACTTGAATGCGTTATTTAATATAGTTCTGTAGTATACAATAAACATATGCTTTAGATATTATTTTTACATACTACATTCACTTATGTAACTTTCTGCTCAAATACAATTTTTTAAACTTTTTTTCATTATTTATTCATCATTAATGACTCTTAACACTATATATTTGAAATCTAAAAATGTTAATTAAAATTCTTTTTTAGTATGAAAAACTTAAAAACAAGGATATATACAAGATGTTTCATATAATTACGTTATCTATTTACAAAAGTTATTTCTTGTTTAAATACATTTTTTTACATCTTTTATATTCATTATTTATGTACCACATTTAAGTACTTTTTTACATAAAACATTTCAAAGCTAAAATTGTATTTAGAATTCTTTTTTCGAGTTCAGTTACACACTTTCTACGCTTTGACATAACAAAAAAAAAAAGAGAGGTTTTGTCTACAAGATCTAAATATATAATAAAAATTAGACTATAAAAAGCCCAATCCTCTGGAGAAAATAAAAAGTGAAAAAGATATTTTGTCTACCAGATCTAATTTTATCCATTAAAAACTAGACCACAAACCCAAATCAAATGCTTTAACGAAAATAAATCTTCCATCTTCACTATAAACCAATACCACTGCACATTTCAAGAGCAGTCGTAAAGCACTCAATTCAAAAACATTCCCTTCCCCTTATGTTTATAAAACAAAAATCATGTGTATGTGAGCAATATATTTCTCTCATTTCGAATAGAAGGTTGAATCTCCCTGTATCTCAAATCTTATGGACATAGAATGCCAAAAATGCCTATTGCCAAAAAACTAAGCTTACAAAACATTCCACATGCCTGGCTCACCAGTAAGTCGGCCTACGGAGAAGAAACACGCTGTCCCATTTTGCAGTCATTCGGCTTCTGGCAGTGGCTCACATTTGGGACGTTCATCCCAAAGGGATTAATATAGAATTTACTATTTGAAGAAATGTATAAACAGTTCAATTATGTTGTATTTAATAACTCTATAGGACTATAAAATGGAATTTTAATGCATTTCGCATTACTAAATCATAAATAGTGAGGGTATATAAATTTTAATGAAGCATCTCACAACCATAACTTAACTCAATAACATACAAAGGCACTGAAGTCAAGTTTTATTTAACATGTAGTAGGCCATACAAGGAATCTTTTGGAGAAATGAGTCAAATCAGCAACTTAAATTTCTTCAACAATCAAACTATTTCCATTTCAAAATTTTAAGTAAATCTAATAACTAAAGATCTAGCTATTAAAAAATAATTTTTTGTATTTAATACTATTTTCATATGCTTTTTGTTTAATAAACTTAATATTTATTCAATACATCTTATCAAGCAATCATTTGTACAAAAACTAATAAATATAATAAGTCATTAAAAAGAAACAAGAATACACTTTATTATATCATATTTAGTCTTGAAAGATAATGGTGAAATATATTCTTACAGTTAAAATTTCCATTTAAAAATACTCTTAATTATAAAATATGTATAGCATAATATGTTCAAGTTAAATTTTTACAGAATTCTAAGAATTTTATAAATTTAAGCATTTCTTTAATAAAAACCTCCACTAAAATATCTCATTTTCCATCCTTTTAAAATAGTTAATATATTATAGTAATTTGTTTAGGTTTTTAATTCAATTAATGAACATTAAAACAAATATCAAATATAATATTCATGAAAAATTAAATATTTTTTTAACTAGATATACTTACGGATGCACATGCCAGAATACCAAAAAAACCAACTCGCTCAACGAGTTTCTGTACAGTTATTTTGGCTCTGTCATAAAATGACTAGATGGGAAGAAAAATTCAAAAATTAGTAATTTATTATGAGTATGTGAAACAAAGACAAACATTTCAAAACTTGACATTTTCACAAAAAGTTCCGCAAGATGCATTAAATGATTTTGCATAATTTGATCATGTTTTTCCTAAGAGCTACCTGAAGATTCAGTCTTAAAATAAATTTCTTTAAAAAGGTATGACAGATATTAAATAGCCGATGGGAAATGAAACAAGTCTTATTTATATGACTGAACCAACAGATTACTGGCATAATGACTGTATTACTTGGTATTTAGAGTAATAATATATTCAGCAAGATTATTCAACAAAATGTTACATATTATAAATAAATTTTCAAGAAATAAAAATTCATCAAGAGCAGAAATAATTTCAATCATTTCACATCACAAAATGAAAATTAAAACAGTAAAATTTTAAGCATGGATTAGAAAATACTCCTAAACCTTGAATAGTAAAAATATGTAAGCAAAAAATAAATATACATAATTAGAGGAAATTTTAAAAAATTCCACAATTCAAAAATTATATATATAAAACCTACTTTTTTAAATTAAAATTTCAAAATAAACTTGAAAAAAAATATTTTTTACTTGTTCTCCTGGTTTATTTTTCTTAATTTGTAACAGCTCCTCAAATTCTTTCAAATCTTCATCATCATGTTCTTGACCAGATAATCGTGCTATAGAAGTTATTTATGCAAAAATAAAAATATCCATTAAAATAAAAAATACACTGATGCAAAAGAAAGTAACATCAATTAGTAGTTATTAAAAAAAAATTACCTGCTTTTGCCATAAAATATGGTGGCAGCTCACCAAGAGCTGTACCAAAACCCTGAAATAAGAACAAACATTTTCAGTAACAATGTATGAAATTCAAAATATGAAAGGTTAATTATACATCAATCACAAAAACATAACTTTAGAAAATAATAAAATAACTTAAGTATGTAAATTTTAAAAATGGGGGGTTACATATAAAACTTTAAATAGCTTGATTATTCTACACATAATTTAAAATCGAATAAAACTCAGTAACAACCATTTGCAGTTATGTTTCTTTTCTGTTCTAGTCTCTCTATACAACAATATGTATATCACGAGTACTTTTATTAAAAAAAAAAGTAGTTTGAAAATCTGTTTACAAACTTGCTCACAAGCAAAAATTAGAGTTGCTTTTTTTTTAATAACAAGCAATGATATACTTAAATCTTTTGTTAAAAAATGATTATGAAGAAATTTAAGAATCCAAAAACAATTTCTTTTCAGGATAAAATTTGTTTGATCTATATACATTTTTCCAAGAAATTTAAATTATATTTCAGAGTAATAAACTTACCCACATGAATGCCTCCCATCTCACTTTACTCATAATCTTTAAAATAGTTATAATATTATTGCTAGAGTCTCCTTCAGGACAAATGATTCTAGAAAAATAAAAATCCTTAAAATTATGACAGTTCCAACATTTGCAAAGAATTTATTTTTTAAATAATGCTTAATAACTAATTGACTTGACATTGAATAAAATGAGGGTTTTCTTTAACACTTAATTTGTCACAACATACCAAATAAAAATTACTAACAAAGATCAACAAGTGTTGATAATGAGCAATTTTTGTGCATCAAGAATCAACATAACAAATACAAATTGTACATTACGCTTTTTGTATAAAGTTAAATTCAACACAAATAATGAAGACAAGCAAATTCTTAACATACTAGGCTATTAATTAACATTTTTAAAATTTTAACAATAAGAATACATATACAGTTTATAGTGCAAGTAAAGAAATACTTACTCATCAGGATAAGGGGGTTGAGGGAAATCAAGACTGTTACATTCATACGCTGCTAAGGTAACAGCGGCTATATGAGGACCCTACAACATGAAAAAATTATTCTTATTCAAAAAGTAATTTCTTTACAATCACACACACACAATAAAATATCTACCATTGATATTCTAAGCAAAACATTTAACATTCTTTTTTTACCCAGAATTTTCAATTAATCCATGCTCATATAAAACTTGTTTAAATTTCAATTCACTTTGTTGAAGTAATAGAAAAGTATTCAGATAACACAAGGGGTTACTTAATAGTGTTTAAGAAATATTAAAAAACATTCTTTGGACAAATATAGATTAGCTAAAAGAATGTGTTATAAATGTGGCTACTGTTGATTAGGTAAATTTTTTTTTTTGTGTGGACTTAATTATAAATGAAATTAAATTTAAATAGTTTTATTATATATCTAAAATAAAAATCTGTATTGGATTATGTTTAATATAATTTAAAATTCCCACTATGCATAAACTTAAAATTAAGACATTCAACTGACTTAATTAAAATTGACTGATTAATTAAAGTTAATCAACTGGCAGTTGATTAAACAATACCATCATTTTTAAAGAGGAATAAGACTATTTCTATTAAAAGTCTGTACATAATACAGATCATTACTGTAAAAAGTATAAATATAACAAAGAATGTTGTAAAAAATGAATACATATATGTAAAAGAAGGAGTTAACTTACTAAATACAGCACAAATGTATGAAGACCTGTACCAAATCCTACTGAAGACAAAACACCAAGGCCTATCCAGTAGGCAAACCTTAAAAATTCCTTCTCTACACGAATAACATACTGTGCAAATGGAAAAATCAAAAAATAAGTACACAATTTAAAATTTACTATAGATATTCCTGAATAAAATAAAAGTTTTTTCCCCTTACATGCTTAAAATTTAATCAATGTCACAACACATTCTATTCATTACTTTACAAAGATACAATACACATTGCTCAAAAATTCTCTTGCGTAAAACTTAACTTTCATAAAAGCATCTTTTAATCTAATTTACATTTGAATAAGAGTAAGACAATAAGAATATGAGTTTCTGAAATAAATTTTAAGAAAAAGAAATACCTCAAACCTTTTAATGATAAATATACAAAAACATCAAGGTGAACAAAATTAGATATTTTAAAACAGAATTCCAATTTTCAAAAAAAAGAGCAGGACAATTTTTTTTTTTTTTTTTTTTTTTTACATTTCAAAAAGACTGATTTCAATTTTAATGGAATCAATCTCTGTCAAACTATGTTAATAATTTATATATATATGAAAATATTTTTTTAGAATGATTTTATTTGTATTTAGAAATATAAAATGACTTGAAAACGATACAAATAGCTATTAAATGATAAATTAAAGATATTCAGAAGAGGTAAATAATAATAAGAGATAAATTGTAAAAAAGTATTACTTATTTTCACTTAAAAAAATTTGGGGCTTTTATCATCAAGAACTTTAAGATATTTAAATAAGCAACTACGAGCTTTCCCCAATAACTCTAGCAGTATATGAATTTAAATAAAATATCTTTGTTTATAAATCACTCGCATGCAAACAATGATTAATATAGTAAAATTTTTCAAAAAATGAAAGTCACCTTTTGATGAGGACCTTCAAAATGATAAAAAATTACACTAATGGCAATGAGAAGTAGACTAGTTAAAACAAGCTTTTGGTGCTTTAGAAGCCTGAAAAAGAATAGCAATTGATACAATTTTTATAATCTCTATCAAAATATAAATAATTAAAATTTGTTTCCCCTCTTACACCTCCTTAATATTGTATAATTTTTTTTAAAAAAAAACTTCAAAATATTTCAAAAACATTTTCATAATGAAAGATTCATTAATATGTTATCTCAATACAGAAGTTTTGTAAAATAACTTCAAAAAACTACATTTTGTTATTCACACTTTTCTTTGCAATATAATTTTTGAAATATAAATAAATTACAGATTGCGATTAAAGTAAAGAAATGCATGCAAATACTTATTTGATATTCAAATAAACGATATGATAAAAATGAAATGCAGAGAGAGTAAAATTTTAAAATCTATATTTTGTATAAATGTGCAGATGAATATCCTCCTCAAAATTTATTCTGTACCTGCATATTATACTGTCTACCACCAATTTCACCCAATAAAGTGACGTTGTCCAATGCTGACATAGTATTTATTGTTTTGTAACAATTATGAGCACGTTTTTGCAATGTTGGCTACATATTGTAGCATTTGGTGACATTTTGATAAGAAATTGGTCGAATTTACGATACACATGAACTGTTTATTCAAATAGCCAGAATAATTTAATATGGATCACTTTAATCCATAAAATCTCGTAACATTTCAGACTTTAATATAATTTTTATCATAAAATACAAAACAAAACTGGAATTCCATTACACAATTTCAAATGAGAAAGGCTCAATATATAACAAAAGAAAAATATTTACAACAGTTTTATAATTGTATAATAGTATTAAATAACCAATGTCTTCTAAAAAAGAAAAAAATATATAAATCTTAAATCATTTTTTTTTATTTCTTTTGTCACATATATATAATTTCATCATGCTTAAGAACAAATCAACGAATGCTACAAAAACAAAAATTCACCATATTGCATTTCAGAAAAATTCGGCATGATGACATATCTTAAGTAAATTTTTGAAAGTAAAATATTTTTTCTGACCTATTACACACAAAACTTATACAGAATTGTCAGTCTTTCAAAATTATGTCTGTTAGTGCCATATCTTTTCATTTTTCTTGCATCTAGAATTTTCTTCTCATTCTAGAACTAAATGTCTACAATTTCCAGCATCAAAATTATCAATCATCATAATAGAAATATCTCATTTAAATTTTGAAATTACATGATAGAGTATAGCACAATATGTATCTCCTGAAAAAGAAGATATTTCACAGAGCAGTTACAAATCTAGGATTTAGTGTAACATCTCCAAATTTTAATGAAGTGAAAAAAGATATTTTCTTAAGCCATCATTATAAACTCATACTTCAGAAACTTTGGCAAACTTAGAAAAATCAGAGTGATATTTTTTTGTAATGATATTATCTAAAATTAACTGTCACTTTTTGATAACAAATAACTTTATTTTACAACTACTAACTACTTCACACCTTATGCATAAACTACTTCACACTTCATTACCACAAAAACTCAACTCTCAGACTCTCTTAAACATTCCTCTCTCTCCTGTCATACACTAATTCCCCTGCACTCTTTCGGAGATACAATTTCACACTACCACCATTAAAACAGTAACATCCATTTCCTAAGCATTTTTAAAACCCAACAATTATATAAATATACGAAACAGTTTTCTTCCTCTGATGTCCTAACTACATGTTTACTTTGATGAATCTGCCAACAATAACAAATAGTTGAAGCAAATACTGCACATAACAATTTTGGATCAATGTACTTAAATTTTCAAATTCACAGACTGATTTATCCATTTTTAAAATAAGTGACTTTCACTAATTCACTGACACTACAATATTTTCCATAACTTTATGAAAATTGTGAAATAAATAGTCAAAATATTTTTATGTGACCACATCAAGGCTCCGAGAGAAATGACTATAAAAGCAGGAACGTTTTCTAGAAAGCAGAAAACAATGCTACTATTTAAAAACAAGAAAATACAGACAAACAGGTGTAGTGATTTAAAAAAAATAGAGAACTCTGGTTTAGCTCTAGGAAGGCTACAGTTTCACGATTCCTCCCTTGAATTCACCATAGTCAAGTAACAAGAATTTTACAAAATCTTGAGAATATAAATATTGTATTTACTCAAATCTAAGCCACACCCCTAATTCTTAGCGCATTTTTATGAAAAACAAGAAATAGTGTAAAATGGTTTGAGATACAAGATATTTAAGAATTTAAAAACAAATAAATTAGAACTAATAAGTGAATAACTTATTGATTTTACCAATATTAAAAACTTTTAAATATACACTGTAATTGCTGTAACCATCAGTATTATGCTCAATTTTTCTTATCCAATGAATTTTTCTGCCTTTGATTCTAAGTGGCACCTAATTTTGAACAACTTTAACATTGGAAAAAAAGTGGCTTAGATTCAAGTAAATACGGTATATATATTCTGCAAATTATTCTTCAGCATGCTATGTCCACATATTTTTCAACTAGTTATGCTCGCCATTTAAAATCATTTTCTCTCAATTGTAGGATATGAAACATAATGAAAATTTTAAAATAAAATATTGTATGATAAAAAACCACCATTACACTTAAATCTTAAAAAAGGGTTTTTTTTAGATCTTCTCATAACTTTCAAACTCTTTCTATGTAAATATTTCACCTTCAATGTCTTCATAAAAAAACAATTATTTTAAGAAACAATGGTTCAGAAATAAAAATATTTTACAAGTTTTGAAATAGTTATATTTGCAAAACACCATAAAAATAACAACAAATTAAAAACCACTTACTGTGTTCCATATTCATAAAAATCTATAAATAATTCTTTTACAAAATACTGTAAAGTAGTGAAGGGTCGCTTCCATAAGACTAAATTTTTCCTATCTTCACGAGAAGCTATCCATTGCTTGGTTTGACTGGAAAGAGAACTTGTGTCATATTGCATAGAAAATGCATTCTCAATTCCTCCATTTGAAGCAAGATTTTCATACGATTTTCTAGATTTCAGTGTCATGTCAGTTCCTTCAGACATCTTTGACTTATCAAATTTTTCTAAGCGTTTTACCTGCCAGAAAAAAAATGTGTTTCAATAATTTTCTAATCAATTCTTATAACTACTATTTCTAATCAATTCTTATAACTATTCACACATTGCATAAATATTTATGAATGGTTGATATTGACAGTTGAAAACATCTATAATTTCATGAACGAAACTATGAAAACTTTAAATATAAAAATTCATAAAACTTATCATTTACAAAAAAAAATAAATAATTGTGGAAAAATTCAATTTATTTTAATTTGTAAATAAAGCTGTATGTTTTGATAGATCATTTAAAAATGTAAACATCTTAAAATGAAAACTTTACAAAACCATCATACTTTGAGATGTTTGTTTTGTTTATTAAGACATTGTGCATAAGTTAACACATACAAATTTTACTTCAAATTTTTGCACATAGATTAAAATTAAAATAAGAATATTTTTTAAAAATTGATCACTTAAAATACGAATTCAAAACAATTTTGATTTACAAAAATGTAGCAAATGTTCCATAATTTGAAATCATATCGAGTTTCAATGATTGATAATACAACTATCAGAATTATTAACTTAGGTGATAAAAGGTATTATAATTTTAGTATCTCTCATATGTTTACATGTTATATTTATGTATGAAATAAAAACTATCAAATCAAAAAAAAAATCAAGTCTAAACTGTATGATTCGGCATATATATCCAAAGCATTAAACAAATTTTTTTCATTCATTTTTAATTAATAGAGAAAATATGTCGTATCAAATGCTAATATGCGTTATGAAAAAAAGAAAACATTGTGTGCAACAGATGTTTATCACAGACACAAGCCCAAAGAGCATAAGAATAAATTATCATTTATTAAATTAATCATCACAAAAATTTACTTAACTCATCCAAAAATTATAAATCAGTCTTAAAATTAATACAATTAACAGTTATTAAGTATAAACATTTTCATAAATGATTAACAATATTTTTGAAAGGTTTTAACTTGATTATAATGCTTAAAAGAGTCATAAATTAAAAACTTTATTGATGACGTGAATATGACAATGAAACCATTAATACACGTCAAAAAATATTTCTTACCCGTTTGATATAATCCTTTCTTAACAATTAAATTAACAAGTGGCCGGAACATACAGAATAACACTGTCAACAATATAAAGTAAGTTCAAAATTCCCACAACACAACCGAGAATAAATAAATAGTAACTAATATTTACAAAATGAAATTAGTAACTATTTCTTATGGAACACTAACTGCTCATGTTCAACAAAAAGCGATTTCGTTCACTGTAAGTGAAGATAGAACTTTCAGAACTTCCTGTTACTACTATCATAATGAAAATTCCATCTCGCCTGCGTATGGTCTGGCAATCTTCTTGCTCGCCAAGGCGCCCGTTTCGCCGCCCTGCTGGCGACCAAATGACACGTCACCTGACGTGACGTCATAGCGCCGGTCATTCAGCTCTAAACCTTTCCCCAAAGCCTGTGTGTTTTTGATATTCGTAATTCCAGAAAATAAAGCAATGAAAAAAATTAGTGATATTTTTACCTGGGAAAAATTAAGAATAAATTTTTATAATACAAAATAAATTAGGATTTAAAACAGGTTTTTTTTTTTCAGTAGATTAGCAATATGCTTTTGGATAGTGTTGTTAAATAATCTTATTTTTGATTACCGCTCCCAAAAAAAAGTTCCTGATACGTTAAACTGATTGCAAATTTCCATATACATTCAAAAACATGAGATAAAATAAGGTATAATGCATAAAAAATTTAAATTTTAGTAAACTTTCTCATTAAAATTACAAATCGATTTTTAAACAAGATTACATCGAATTTTTTGAAGTTGTGAATTTGATTCAGATGCTCTCATTTACTCTATACATATTTTTATCTCTTTTTAAAAATATTAATGCATTTTTTTTCAAAACTTACAAAATTAATTGAAATAAAAGCATGAAATAAAGACGCGAGACTTTAGTTTTTCTCTCTATCAAATGGAAGCATTTAAGAAAGCTATCAAAACGGTACCACAGTACATTTGTAAATTGAATTTGATTTAAGTGGTATAAAGCGATTTGATGCCAAAATTTTATTATGATCGAGGAAAACTTAAATTGTTGCTTGCTAATAACAATTTTAATTTTTTTTTCTTAATAGTCTTTTTTTTTTTAATTTTTAACAATGAAATAAAATAAATGAATAATAATTTATTTTGCAGTATTGGACGATATATCCTAAGGTCAAAGACTTTTACTCTCTACAACAGCTGCATTTTCATTAAGATACAACTTAACTCAACCGAAATAAGATTTTAAGTCTCCATATTTTTCCACAACTTGTCGTAGTAAACGCACAGTATCTGACGGCTCATCGACTTGCACTTCCATGCAACTCATTCTTTTAAAAACGAAACAGAGCAAATCGGCAATAGTATTTCCTCCATCACAAAACAAACCACTCGCAGTAAATGGCCTGTAATTGAATGCATCCTATTCTATTTTCACGCGATTTTAATAGAACACAAATGAATTTACTTTTTAAGTTTTTTTTACTTAAGTCAATCGAACAAAAAAAATATTTTTTTTTTAATTGCTATTTTACTTCTCTCTTACAGTTCCAAAATGATTTAATGCAATGTCACAATTCTTTGGTTACGTGTTAGTTTTAAATCGAAATATAATTTTTTCATTTATTTTTTTTTCAATGTCTGGATTCTTTTGAATTAAAACTACACTCACACTATACGTATGTACATAATTTAATCTTAAAATTAATGTTTAATGTTTCAACAAAAATTAAAATTACCTTTTTGATGTTTGAAAAATATTGAATAAAAATTGTGACTGTAAAAATTAAATTAAATATATAAATTTATTTATACATAAATGCATTATAAAAATATATAAACTCATGAATTTTGCGAAAGTTAAAGAATAGTTATATCGATAATCAAAATTATCAATATTGTTTATTTTCAAAAGAAGCTTTATAAAAATAATTTTTTCTCGCATATGAAATCTTAAAATAAAAATAAAATATGTAGCATATAAAAAGCTTTGTTTTTTTAAGCAAATTTTCATTTGTTTACTTTTGCTGGTTTTCAAAATTGTGAAAACATTTTCCTTAGAAACACTGTAATTTTTTATATGATTCTTTTGAGAAACATATTATAGCTCTCTTGTTAGTTTTAGTTCGACGAAAATAAATTATCAATCGGAAATTTATCAAGCAAAAACTAAATTGCGTGTAATTTAATAGTTGCCAAAATATGGATAACCATTATTTATATCGCTATACATCACATATTTACAGACTGTCAAATATCAGAATATCGTTCCCCTTTCTCCTTTGTATTTTGAATAATTCCGAGATAAAATATTTAAATCAGTAAACTCATCAATTCTAATTATGTGTGTGTGTGTGTGTACAAATAAAATATGAAAACATTACATATAGCAGGCCTCGCAATCCGGGGGTCTTGTCGATTGGCTGCGATTCAGAATTATAAAACCTATCGCCAGTGCCTCGCTAGAGCGGTATTCAAAAATAATCACCTCAGGCAGGGGCTGCTCTAGGGCCGGACAAACCAGACCCCTGTCCGGGACGGCAAATTTTAAGGGCGGTATTTAGATTGAATTTGAAAAATATATTCCTTTTGTTACAAAAATACTTCTTGAATTACTATTGGGTGTGAATTCGTTATTTCATTTATTGTATCTTGCTTCCTTATTTTATACTTTGTATGTTTGATGTCATTTTTCTTTTATGTTGTAACTCAAGAGTTCAAAGCAGGATTTTTTGTTCAAACAAACGTGAAATTTTTGATATTGTTACACATCTTTCACTAGTAACTTTCTCCCCATTCCGGGTCACTGTGGACATTCCTTTTCCCCATACGATGTCCGGTGTTAGCAATCCGACAGGGACACTAAGAGTTTTTTTGTAGACAGAGGTCACAGGAGATGTTTTATTTTAATCTTGAGTGTGATTACTATAATGTAGTATAAACGTTTGTGATCCTCACCATCAGTAGACTCTTTTTAGAAGAAATTGGCATGCTGAGAATTAGCGATTCTCTCCTTCTCTTACATTTTACTCGTTTAAATTAATAGCAGGTAATTATGTCCTTAATTTTGTATTATTTTATATTTAACTTAAAATAATATGTATATATATTCATATATATATAATATTGTTACGCTGCCTTTTTGTTCGCAAGAATTATTTAAGTTCTTTCGGTGTGTATCTATGTGAACAATTTATCTTTTTTAATTATAGTTTTTTTTTTTTTTGCTTTGGGGAGAGGAGCGGCAATTTCCATTCGGGGCGGCAAAACCGCTAGAGCCGACCCTGCCTCTGGAGTTGATTCTAAAGATTAAGTAAGTTTCCATTTGAAACATTTTCTGCTTCTCCCCCTTTTTTTTTTGAGAAATTATAATTCTTTATTAAATTTTGAGAAATTAACTCTTTATTAAACTTTATTTCAACCATTCAGAGCTTCTATAGATATCAGTAATGTACAGTGATATGTTTTTTTTTTTTTTTTTTTTTTCACAGAGAAGCAAGAGATATGTTTATTCGAAAAATCAATCGTAAATGGGGGAGTGAAAATAATGCTCCTCTTTTCAGAACATAAACTGAATTTTATCTTCATTCTTGAAGGTACGCCATTTTGAAAACTTTTAACTTATCACACACACACAAACTATTTGTTTCGCAGTGTCGTTCACAAGGGTAGGGTTTCTCCTTAGATCAACATAATTTTATTTTTTGCACAGATGAAGTGTATAAATGGATAATTTTTTTTTGCTATTTAGTGTCAGTTGAATTAGTTACGTATAAAATTGTTTTAAAAGCACTATTACGGAAAAAAACATTCTTAAATGCAATTTTTCTGCAAAAAATGAAGAGAAAGAATGACATTTTCGAAACATTCACCTTTTATGAAAAATTCTTCTATAATAATAATATTTTACCTGTATAAAGCTAGGACTTCTATACCGGGTTTGAATGAAAATATTTTAAATATATATCATATATATATAGTTTAGAAGGGGAATTATTCTTATTTTAAATGCATCACACAGAGTAGAGAAAATTAAAAAAAAAAAAAAAAAAACCTATTATTTTAATTGATCAGAATAATGTGAATTATTGAAAAATTTTAGTTCAAACTCGGTATAGAAGTCTTAGCTACACATAGGTAAAATATTATTGTAGAAGCTTTTTTCATAAAAGGAGAACGGATTAAAATTATGTCATTCTTCAATTTTTTTTTATCTTTTTGATAAGAAATTGCATTAAAATAATGTTTTTTTTTTTTTTTTGTCATAACACTCTCAGAATAATTTTGTTTGTATATTCTATTTCAACTTACATTAAATATCAAACAGCTATCTATTTATACACTTTTTTCAAAATTACGGTTCCGAATGAAGTCAGTCTCTTTCAAGGAAAGTGAGTTTTTAATGTATATGTCCTTATATTAAACATGCAATGAAATGTATCGCACAATTTACTATTAACACATTTCTCTGGGGTATTTTTATTTTTAAATTACGTATAAAAAAATAATGCTAAATAAATTTCAAAATGATTCACTATTTCCTTTTCAAACGTATTTATAAAAGAGCGATGTTGTGGTTTATATATACAGTTAGACCCCGTTTTAATGAATCCTTATTTAGCGAATTTCACGATTTCACGAATTTTCCCCCGAATAGAATGGAGGCAAAAAACATTACTTAACGAATAATAAGCTCCGAATTAACGAATTATTTCAACAGCTGGATTTTTTTTTTCTTCAATTGACATATTTGTGAAAGCAGCATATTTAAATGAAAGGGAAAGGGTGAAGACCATTATTAGACTTTACAAGTGCAGATGAGGTATGAGTGTAACCTATCATTTGAGTGTTGAGTAGGATAGGAAATTCCTTTCTTATCTGATCCCATTCCACAACGCAGGGGATTTTTTAAAAATTTTAACGATTATGTGTTACATTTGATGACATACTGCTTATCTGTGCAACTGAAGCTAGGGAAATTCCCGACTTGTCGGAGAAAATAAATAGCGATTCTGATGCAGAAATTGATAATGAGCCTCCTATCAAAACTTACATTTTCTAACTCTTTACATTGTTTAGAAACTGAAAACGTACTCCAAGCTGCATGATGTAAAGAAGTGGTCTCCAACCCCCGGTCCGTACAAGAAACATTAAATTATTTTCCTTTTATTTACTGTGGTATATTTTTCTTGGGTTTTGACTACTTTTTTTTATGAAAATCACTTCATATTCCTTGTTAAATCACTTTATATTCATTTTTTTGGCGTAGCTATATTTTATTCTGAAGTCACGATTAAATAGAATTAAATTAAAACTATTAAATCAAGACAGACTAAAATATAAACAATCAACGTCCTCTCCCTCAGCGGGCCGCGGTAAAATTAACAGACGTTGACCTGTCCGCGGCGATAAAAAGGTTGGGGAACACTGATGTAAGGACACTGATAAAAAAAAAAAAGGACGCAGTATTTTCTTCCCTGCATAAGTCGGAAAAAAAAACCTTTCAAATCAAGAATCAGAAAGATAGTTAAATACTTATTAGGCAGTACAATCGGTCCCGATTTAACGAATTCATCAGGACCGAGCATTTTGTAAGTTAAATCGGTATCGAAACAAAATACAAAATTTTTGTACTTATCTTTTGGAATGTGAATGTGGGATTTAGTGGCGCAAGGGACTTATCTTTTGGACCTTCTACAATAAGCAACTACACAAAAATGTACATAACTAGCGGTCCCGACAGACGTTGTCCTGTACACACGTCTTAAATCCGAAAATTATAAACTTTTTTGAATAAGTTGTAACAATCTGGACCGCTTTGATGAAATTTTTTATAAAGAAAATTATTACAATACCTGACATCATCACATGTACAGTTACCACAATTCGACCTATCGTGTGAGTATGTATTTACTATGAACTAAGTTGAATATAGAAGCTATTCTGAATAGAAACTTAAACTTGTTTTCATTAAAGGATAAAAAAGATAAAACTCGAGTTATTTTCATAACAAGTATATTTTTTTAATGCACAAAAAATAAATTTATAATACCATTGAATGTACAATGTTTTTGTTTAATCCTTGAGGGGCATAAACAAATAAATGCGATGGTTTGCCAAATCTCGGACATGCAGCATATAATTGACTGTGCGAAAAAAGCAAGGGTTTTCTAAATCTAAGCCACAAATTGTCATTGTTTGACATTGTGACTTATTAATGGTCATAGCAAATGCCAAGCGAATTGGAAATTGCAAATATTTGAATAGGTAGGTGAGTCTGAAAGAATCATTGGGATCTGTGGTAAAGTACAACTTCACCTTGAAGTTTGCCGCTCAAAATAGTGGTCTCATGAATATTGCCCATTTTTTTTATGGACAACCGCACGCCTTTACACAATTTTGGCGCATTTTTAACTAATTGCGATATCGGACCGAATTGTGAATCTAAATCATTCTCGAATCCCCTTGAACCCACACAAAAAATGTAATCAAAATCGGTCCAACCGTTTAGGAGTTCAGCGACATACACACGCACAGTAGAATTATATATATAAAGATTTGAAAAGATATTAATTAAAAATGCTAAAAAGCATTATTCGTCTGCATTTTTGTAACAATGAAGACCCGGTTCGGCAAATTTGGCTGAAAATCGATTTTTGACGCCAACTCACAACAATGCAGATGAATATTGAGTTGAATGTTTTTAACATTTTTAATTAATATCTTTTTAATTAATGGTGATATCGCACCCCGAATTATGTATCTAAATGATTCTCGAATCCACTTGAACCCACACAAAAAATTTCATCAAAATCGGTCCAGCCGTTTAAGAGGAGTTTAGTCACATACACACGCACAGATTTTTATGCATACAGATTAGAAATCACACGCTTTTTATTCAATGGATAAAAGCACTATTAGTGACTTATTACGCACCAGTTAATTGGAAATTTTAAAATAGTGACTAATATTTGTTTGAAAATCTCTTTGATTCCCGATTCGAAAGAAATCTTTTTCAACATTATGCAGAGAAGAAAATGCTACGTTATTTACATTCTGCTGCTTGAGATATTTTTTCATAGTTTCCAAACTGTGTAATAAAGCATTAGAAAATGTAACAGTTATGATAAGAGTTTCATTATCAATTTCTTCATCAAAATTGCTATTCATTAGCTCTGACAAATCAACGATTTCCTGAACTTCAGTTGCACCGACAGGCAGTCCATCATTAAATGAAGCAGAATATTAAAAATCTGAAAATATCCCTTGCGCTGTGGGGTGGGATGAGATAAGAAAAGATTTTCCTGTCCTATTCAAAACTCACACGATAGGCTACGCTCAGGACTCATCTACACTTTTAAAGTCTAATAATGGTCTGCTTCGATTCCCGTCGAAATTTGCTACGAAAAAGAGAACAATCCTTTTTTTTTCTGTTCCGTATAAAAAGGAATTGTCATTTGAAAAAAAGATCCAATTTTTTCTAAGACAAGCTGATAAAAAAAAATAAAAAATAAAAAATAAAACTTTTTTTCCTGTTGAGATAATTTGTTAAATTGGGGTTTATTATTCGTTAAATGGGGTTTTTGCCTTCATTTTAATCAGGGAAAGAGAAAAATTCGTTAAATAGGGGTCCGACTGTATTTAAAAATTTCCAATTAACTGGTGCGTAATATAATTCACTAATAGTGCTTTTATCCGTTAAATAAAAAGTGTGTAATTTTTAACTATGGATATTTTTTTATGACTTGCTTACAGAATTTCCAAAAAGTACGTGAAAACAGGGACGTCTTAAGGTATGGGCCTGGGGCCAGGGCCTCGTTTGTGTCTCAATAAGATCATGATCCGGATAATTTTAATGGTCAAATATTATTCTCTTATGTATTCTCCGAAAAAGCGAGAATTTCAAACTGCATGTTAACCTGACAAAAGTAGCAAGATTGTTTTATTGTGTGATAACCGTTGTTCACATATCTAGGCCTAATCCGAAAAACCATAAACAATCATTCAACTCATTTAGTCGAAATGTGGCCATCGGTCGAGCCGATTTGTACTTAGGTTTGTGAGGCTGAGTCGTACACATTTATTTTTTTCATTTAACAAAGTATGCTATATACCATCTACTTTTTAAGATCTCAGATAGGGTCTAAATTTGCATAGGGGCCCAGGGCCTCAAAAAGTCTTAACATTTCTCTGGGCTCAGGACCTTAAAGAGTCTTAAGACGTCCCTGCGTGAAAAATTCGTACTTTGTTTAGACCCCGATCTAACGAATATAACCCCGAATTAACGATCATTTTGTTCGGTTCCAATGAATTTGTTAAATGGAGGTCCGACTGTATGTTAGACAATTTCCAGTACTGACCCTAACTATTTATGAAACATGCTTCGCGTGAACAATAACACGTCTTAAAACTGGCAAAAAAAAAGCACCCGATAGAGTGACGAGCGAATGTGTGTTGATTCTTATGAGAAGTGGTCATTCAGATACATTGTGGGATTTAAAACAGCTGCGTCCATAAGAGATAGCTTCGTGAAAAGGAAACGGAATGGTATCACAGACAAGGAAAAATAGAGAGTGAAAATGTTCGCGAAATTGATATAAAAATGGAAATTATGTAGAAAATTTCGATGTTTCACCTTTTTTTTTATACCATAAAAGCAAAATAAAGTCAGAAAGTAAAAATAGTGTTCAAATATTAGTTTTTTTATATCCATTTATTCATTATTTAATCTTAAAACTTTTTTTTCTTATTATCTTTTATTTGCATTTTTCTCTGAGTTTTCTTCGACAATACCTAATCGTGTTCCTTATAATGTTTTCTCAGTAAAAGTCTTCAAAATAATTAATCCTCCTTTTGAACAATAACTTGAAAAAAAATTAGAAGTACCGCATTTACTCAAATCTAAGTCACCATTGATTCTAAGCCGCACCCCCAAATTCTCTACACGTTTTTGGTAAAAAAAATTTAAAAATTGTTTAAAAGGTTCATCGATAACCGATGCTTAAGAATTTTTTTTAAAAAGGGAACTTTAATGATAAATAATAAGTTAATTTATTTATTTTACCAGTATTAAAAACTTTCAAATGCATACAAGAACCTAAAATTACTCTTATCAGCATCATGATTCGAAAATGATTCGTCACTTCCATTGTCACAGCTGACAACAGAATTGGTGCCGGCATCGCCAGTAGCGTGACGGAGAATATTAGCCCCACCCCCCCTGCATAATCAGGTTTAGGGCCCCAAGCCCAAATATGTGGTGCTGATATTTCATTCGTTCTGTTCACTTTAGTTCAATAAAAATGAGAGGAGTTAAAAGTTTTACAATCTGTTTCTCATTTGAATTTTAAAAGAACAATAATAAATCTTTGGAATTATTTTCATCCTAATTGATATTACATGATAGCTACTAAAATAAGATTTATTTTAGTATCAACATCATGGAGGAGAACAACCCATCTAGATCATCGTAAAAACAATCTTTAAGAGAGCCACAGTTGCTTAGATTCAAGCATTATCTTCTACAAGGATAATGATCTTAATAAAAAGTTTTTTTAAAAAAATTTGTGACTTGTATATCGATAGAAAAAACACTGGTAATCAATATCAGAAGAATGCAGAGGGAAAAAGAATTTTTATCCATCCGAATGTCAATGATAATCAAGAATATACAATTTGTAGAAAACTTTTTACTATGAATATATATATATATATATATATATATATATATATATATATATATAATAAAAAAACTCCCTCTCTCAGAGGAAAATTTATGTTGTAATGAATTTGTCTAACTTTTTGAAATTTTAGTTTGTGTTTTTTCAAAGCGAATTTTAAATTTCTGTAATTTTCTGCAATTTCATTCTCAAATGCACATTACTATCCACAAAAAGAATTTTGATTTTAAACAATATTCAAAGATTTTACTCCTTCCGTATTGTGTGGATGGAACAAAAAAATCGTGAAGAAACGTGACAAGATACAAAAAAAAACTTTCTTTATCGAATTAAATATATAAATTATGAGGGCATCCAAATGGCAGTGGAAGAATACTTTGTCTCCAAAACAGATGACTTCTTTTACAAAGGGTTCAATAAGCTACCAGAACACTGGCAGACAGTTGGAACTAACAAAAGAAATTATATATTTTAGATTAAATTTTAAATAAAAAGTGAAAAAATCTTTTGTTTCTTCTTCAGAAAAAAAAATGACATAACTTTCCCTTACATCCAATACTTTCTACCTGCCAAGGTTCCGTGTCCTCACTTTGAAATGATGTATCTGCGTTGGCCTAGTGGTCGTGAACTCGTGGCGGGTGGGTCATGAGTTCGAGCCTTAGTATCATTGAAGACCTGCCGTATAGAGGCACTGATGCACGTTAAAGCTATTGTGGTTCAATGTTCTCCTGTTGGCGTGGTGCGATAGTTTGGAGGGGGGCTGCCAGCTTAGGTGTTATCCTATCACTAGACCATGATTCAAAATTAAGAGGTCAGATGCCAGTAAGGCTCAGTAAAGTTAATGAATAACCTATCAATCGATGCACCCTGCTTACTTGCGATATCAATTCTTCGAGAATAAAGCAGCAACCTTATTTGCATATGTGAAGAAAGCTCGCTTCTCCTTTCAGAAAAACAAAACGTAACACTCAAGTTAACAATTAATTTAAGATTTTACTAAAAAAAATTTCCCAAGATAAAAAAAAAAAGTTTAACAGTTTGGCAGAAAGTTCTAATCTTTCGCTTGTAAGATGGAATTTATTTTAGGCAGTCCAAACACTTGATCTAAGCATTATGTTTAGTTTTAAGAGTAGATAAAAAAAATTACGCCACACAGAGAAGATTTAAGGAAATATTTAGAACAAAAAAGGAGTGAAAAAAGTTTTAGAATTTGAGTTTTGATTTAAAATTTTAGACTCGTTCTTTGGAATGCATTGACTTCAAAAAAAGGGGGGGGGCTTGAATAATAGAAAGAGCTTTCTGTTGATATGGTATATAATTGATTTCATAACAATGGTTATCTTTAGAATAATTATTTTATTTTTATTTATTTATAGCTTAATGATGAATTAAAAATAAAGAAAATTTAGATTAAACATGGAAATCATAAAAATTATATATATTACTAGTATAAATTATTACATTCTGTACCACTAAATTTTAAGAGAAAAGGATAATTCTTAAGAATACTTCTACATATACACAAGATTGAGTAATAATAATTTTATAGTTTTGAAACAATATAATATTACCAAAAATTACCAAACATCAAATTACCAAACATAAAAACAATTGCCAAACATAACATTTAAAACTTTATGGTAAAAAAGTTAAAAAAATCAAATTATAAAATTACGTATTTAATCTTAAAAAGGGATTGAATGGATAGCACTGATCATTTGTCTCATAAAAATTCACTAAAAACTAGTTACATATGCCCCCCTTCCTACAATTAAGAAAAAAATATGCTTCTTATTTGAAAGCAAGTCCAAATTAAAAAATAAGGCAACACATAAACCTTTGAATTAAAAATACCCAAAATAACTTAATCTTTTCGATCTTTTTTTCAACTCTTTGCTTTATTTTACTAATGTAATAAAAAAAAGTTTTATTCCAAATTCTTACAAATTTAGGAGAAAAAATTTACTTCCAAAAACTTTTGTTTTCAAACTTATTAACTTAGATTAAACAATTTAAAACGGTTTGTACCCTCCTAAATATATTAACTTGAGAATTAAAAAAAACTATTGAAGATTTAAATCACTTTCTCTCTCCGTCTCTTTTATAAGTATTTTTATATTCATTCCTCTACAGATACAATACATTTAAAATTAAAGTACGTGAAACTTCCATTGTTAACTTTTTTATAGCATTTCAAAACATAAAAATTCGTAAATACCACAACTTTTTTTTTGAAAGATAAAAAAATGTAATTTATAAAGTAAATATTTGGATGGAGTGTTTTTTTTTCGTAGGCTTATTTTATTTTTCTGGTCTCTGGTTTTCAAGTTTATTTCTTTTCATATTTTTTGTAACATTTATTACTTTTTAAAATATTTTCTCCTTTCATGGAATTCTGTTACAAATTTACAAAATGTGTAAAATATTTTACAGATAATTGTATCGTATTTTCTCTCTTGTATTAAGTAAGAAATATTACATTATTTGTGCGTATTCAGGGAAAATATACTTAAAGTACAAAGTCGTATATTTTCTAATTTTAAGGGAGCACACTAGCCTAAAAATGGCCAAAATATCGAATTTTTTTTAATTAACCGATTTTAATTGTGAGACTTTTCTAAATATGTGAACAAAGTTTCGTAGCTCTAGTTACATTATTTAGCCAGTTATTTAAACTTGTTAAAAATATGTCGAAGTGAAAACCGAAATTAGAACACGGACATCTGTATTTAGCTTTTTCATTTATTTTAATGACCGTTAAATCTTTAATTTTCTTTTTCTCTGATTTTTATTTTCCACGCGATAATGTTGTATTTAATATGCTAAGGTTTTTATCTATATTCAATATAAAGTGTTGAAACTGTATGCATAATATGTTTGATGATTCTCTCTGCATGGAAAAGAGATTTATGTGAATAGAAATCAAAGTTAGAATCAGCTGTTTTTTTGTAGCATCCGATACAAAAAAGATTGTAAAGATAAAAGAATCCTTCGAAATATCAATCTCATGCACAGAATTAGGAGGAACACTTATAAGAATATCAGAAAGATTTTGTAAAAATAATGAAATTTTTAAAAGATTGATACTTTTTTTAAAAAAAATCAAAATTTAAAATAATTGCTTAAAAATACTGTTTTCTTCTGAAACGTATACTTAATGTGTGATTAAATAAGATACATATAAAGATTTTCACAAAAATGTATAAATAAAAAGAAATTGTGTAGAGGATACATTGTTTCCTTAATTGCACAATTCTTCAATTGGAGAGATAGTTTTAAGGCTGTCTTCGGTAAAAGTACGAGAGCTTGAACTAAACATGAAGCACATTTTCAGACAGAAAAATGCCTCAATTTCCATTGAAATTTGAAATATTAAAATTCATATATCTGTTAACAATAGTGTTTTCGAAAATTTTAAAACATTCCACGAATACTTTCTTTTTCGTTTTAATACATGAAGGCAAAGCTTATTTAACATTACAGCATAAAAGAAAAAAAGCAAAACACATTTTATACCAGAAAAAATGAATCTCACTCAGTTTAAAATGGGAAGTATGACAAAAAATACTGCTCTCTAAAGGATAGTGAAGCCAGAAAATCACATTAATTTTTCATATTTCTTTTATATCTGAAAAAATGTTCCAAATTAGAGTCCTATTCTTTAACATTAACCGAAGACAGCCTTGCTTCGTATCTATTCATTTTTGTTGAAGCATCCTGTTATTTTCTAAATGAGAATTTACAAGTTTTAGATAATTTTTTGTAAGAAAAAGGGGTATTGCTCGTATCCAATTTAACCGTTATAAATGGTGAAAAATATTTTATAAGATTTGACTACTACAGAAAGTATTTTACTCAAGCAAAAATTGCGGAATTACTAATAACAATATTTATTTAAGATGTTGATTAGGCATGTATAGAAAATGTCAACAACATAACAATAGTTTGGTTTCTTCCTCAATTTAAACCTTATTATAAACTAGAAGGTCATTTAAATCTTGCACTTCAGGAAATTCTACCGCATATTAAATACACGCAATAGATTTTAATCACGACATGAAGCAAGATTTGGTCTTATTTGGGATCATTGGTGTACAGGTACTGCCAAACTTTTCAAAATCGAAACGTCATGTCAGCAAGATTTTGTGGTTTCTCCTTCTCTATCCTCGCTCGGATTTTCGTCTTATACAGTGACGTTCCTTTACTTTGATTAGAAAAGGCTTTACAACTATAAGAAAAAATTCCTTAATACTTGAATTTTAAATAATTTGTTCAATATAGGGATTTCTATTTTTTGTATAAACTATCTCCCTCTCTAAAAGCCCAGTGCTTTCACACCACAGGTCTGAGGTTCAAATCCCGGGCTGGTCAAGGTTGACTTAGCCTTTCATGCCTTCAATGGGTCTAATAAATGAGTACCAAGCTTTTTTGGGAACTTAACACAGAAAGTTTCGCGTCAGACGGACCACTTGACTGGAACATCTGCTATGCACCCAAGGGTCCAAGGTCGCATATACTGAGTTGAGCACGGTAGGCCTTGTGTCCCTCATGGGAAGTCGTGCCACTGAGTTAAGTTATCTCCCTCTCGAGTGATGTCCAAGGTAGCCTAATGGTCATGGTCAGGAATTCGAAACCTGGCTTTATATCCTCAAGTTGGCGTGATGTGGAAATTAGGAGAGGGATCAGCTCTGTCATCCGCGTCACTTGACCGTGGTTCAAAATTACGAGGTCCGTCATGAATAGCCTTCGTATTTTTCTGATAAAGACTCGCCCAAAATCTTTTTGTGTCGTGATGTAAACAGTGAAAGAGTGATGTAGTATGCGTAGATAGAGACTGAAAGAATCCATTCAAAACTAGACCTGACTGGGATACCGGATAAGAAGTATTAAGGATAAATAAGCAGTTGACTGCATGACAGCTACCGTATTTATTCGAATCTAAGCCGCACTATTTTTCCAGTGATAATGCAGGCTTAGAATCGAGGGCAAAGCATTTGTTGGATGGGGAAATTAAGTTTTGACCCCTTTTAAGGTATCCGACTACGTTCGGAACCGTGATTTTGCAAAAACGTATAAATGGATAATATTTATGATATTTAGTGTCACTTAGATTAGAAAATGAATGTAAAATTGCTTTAAGAATAGTATTACAATAAAAAATTATTTAAGTACAATATTTTGACAAAAAATGAACATAGAATAACTCATTTTCAAAATATTCTCCTTTTGTGAAAAATGCTTCTATTATTGTAATATTTTGCCTGTATATAGCTCAGACCTCTGTACAGAGGCTCAACTAGAATTTTTGAAATATAAGTCATATAAGTGGGTTTATCCATGTTTTACGACAACAGAAGGGAGAAATTTTAAGAAAAAAAAACGCCGATTATTATTCCAATTGGCTGTAACTCTGAAAATAAAGTGAATTTTTCAAAAATCATAGTTGAGGCTCTGTAGAGAGGTCTGAGCTTTTTACAAGAAAATATTATTATAATAGAAGCATTTTTCCCAAAAGGAGAACATTTTGAAAAAAGGTTATTCTAAGTTAATTTTTTTGCCGAAATATTGTATTTAAATAATTTTTTTGTCAAAATATCCTTAAAACAATTTTATACATGTATTCTAATCTAAGTGATACTAAATATCATGAAAATTATCCATTTATGCGCTTTTTTAAAATCATGGTTCCGAACGTAGTCGGATACCTTAAAAGAGTAAAAATGTAATAGTTCATTCTGGTCTCTTGCATAGAAGACTTATCCCGTATATTTTTCTCCAGTATTCAGTCTATCCTAAACATCTTTGTCAGCTTGTATTCAGGAATTTTTTTTGTGTAAGCTTTCTTTTAACATCCTAAACATCAAAGATATCGGTATTAGCATCCAAGACAAATTTACTATGATAAAAGTTGGAAAAGGGAGGCAATTTTACATGCAGAAAAAAAAAAAACAGAAATAGCAGCGGCCACTGAAAATTTGACACGTATGAAACAAATATACGTCGATGGGTTAACAAAATATAATTTTTGTTTGTAAATGTTTAAGTCTTTACTGATTCTTTCACATTCTTCTATAATTCATTCTTTTAAAAAATATTGTATAACAAATGCATTGGATGGCACGGAAGGCGACACAGTTTTGGAAAATGGCGACGCCGGCACCAATTCCGAAGTCAGCTGTGATAATGGCTGATAATGTAATACTGACTGCTAGATTAATTATAGGTTCATGTGTTGGTTTGAAAGTTTTTAATACTGGTAAGAAAAGTTAATTATTAACTTCTTATTATTTCTTATTAAAAATATTTTTAAAATTTCTTAAGTTTCGGATATAGGTGAACCTTTTACGCGTTTTTTTTTTTTATCAAAACCTGTAGAGAATTAGGGATGCGACTTAGAATCGATGGCCGCTTAGATTCAAGTAAATACGGTAATTTTGTTTAGTTTAATTACTTTAAAAATTTCCCCGATATAAATCTTTGCAAGGGTCCAAAAGGAAAGCTTCAAGTCTTATAGATAGTGAGGGAAAATCGCATGGTTATAATAATAACTATTATTTCCTATATTTAAATGTAAAAAAGAACACACAGTACAAATTCTTCCCATGCTAACTTATTATATTCAGTATAAATTAAAAAAAAACATTCACATCACATTCTGTATTTCTCAATCCTACTTTTACGCATAAACTATAAATACAATTTCTATATGCAGTTACTTTTCGTACATCTTCACTCCACGATTTGATGGTGGAAAAAATTTATTTAAAAGGAATTAATCCATTTCAATTAAGTGTTGATTACATTTTAAAATCGTATAAATAAGGAAGAGACCGATATATGAACGTGTGACAGTGATGAATGCGATACCAACAATATCTCCCGATATTTATGGAACGTTAGTGGGACATCCCGTCTCATCTTCCGGCCATCGTCGCCTTGACCTCCTGATGATTAAAGAAAAAGGCATCGCAAACGGCTTATAGAGAAATTATCCATTAAATGCCTCAAGAGATAGCGGAACAAGTTTTTAATATGGATTGTCAGAACATTCCATCGATAAAACAATTTATATTACGCCCAATATTTTTTCCTTGTAAGCATTATATTATTAATTTATGCGCAGTTTATGATTAACGTAAATAAAAATGAACACGCATCAAAAGATATATTTAGAAACAACAATAAATGCTTTCATATAACTCAAAATAATGCTTCCAAATATTTAATTCTCAAAGTTATGATTGTTTATTTATTTTTGAAACTGGCATTAAAAACCACTTTCCTTCAAATTTCAATGCTAAAAATGTGAAATTGGCTCAAAGGATTCTGGATAAGAAATAATAAATGTCACCACTAAATGTTTAAGAAAAATTTTCTCAGTTATCGAACGACACAATCTTAAAATGTGATTACTTAAAAAAATTGCAAAATGATTTTCGGTTCGAGATTGAGTGGAACGGTATCTCCAACATTCTTTATAAAATTATCATATAAATAGACTTATCATTTTGTATTACGAATTTTTTAAGCAGTAGTAGTTTTGCAGTTACTGAATATAATTTTTAAAACGCTGTCAACGTTGAGGAAACATTGAAAAATTACTGAGTTCCCCGATACCTTAAATATTAATCTAAAATAATTAATATACTTTACTTATACTAAGTGTACATGCATATTCATTTCATTAGCATGAAATAATGTACCATCGCAACAGGATAGGCAACATTATATGAAACCAAGCACATCGTTGAAAATTCAGTGCGTACGACACGTGCGAAATTGGAGTTGCCAACTTGGCCGAGTTATCTTGAATGTTGGCATTTTTGCATAGTGCATAAAATTTATTATAACATCACGAAAAGCTTTATTTGTATAATGAGAGATTAAACATAATTTAGGTAATCTCGATTTATCTTACAGCCTGGATCTCGAAAGAATCGTCTCAAGATCGTTATTTTTCTATCCCCTGGAATATCGAAGTTTTTTTTAAGAGAAAGACTGTTTCAAGCATGCAAATGAATTTGTGAAAGTGAATTTTTAAAAACAGTACAAAAAAAATGCAAAACTCATAAACCACATAGAATAAACACAATTAAATTTCCTTTAAAAAAATTCACTGGGGAAATATCAGTTGAGGTTATTTTACTCTAATTTTTACTTCTACTCAAACAATAAACAAGTATTGAATTAACTATCCCTTTAGTTTTACACCTTTCAATTACGCATACTGTGCCACAGTCTATCTTTGTTCTGACAAGTTATTTTTCTTGAAACTTTGATAACCATCCTATTTATCGTTATTGTTCAAACCTTATGCTCGCAAGCTTGATTGTTAAGCTTAAATTCTGCATAAAACAGGTACTCCTGCAAGAGTAAACGGTAAAATAAATAATATATATGTATTCCAAATAACTGTATTTAGATAAAACTATGTGTTTTATAAATGTAGAATGCTTTAATCACAGAAAAGATCCAACTATACCCAAGATCATGAAAACATTCGCTTCGATCAAAAAGATAGCAAGTGAAAGTACCGGTAAAATCCGGCGTATAACGCGCATTTTTCAACACAAAAAATTAGATCGAAATTTACGGTGCACCTTAAACACCGGGTATAAAAATAGCTAGAAAAATAAAAAGGGATGAGCATAAAAAAATTAGACTTCTGGATGCATCGAAATACTGTTTATTTAAAAGAAAGGACAGTTCCATATGAACTTGTGTGCGCTTTAATACAGCGAATATACCTAAAAATTGAAATAAAGATTGAAAGTGTAGGCGCGTGTTTTTATATACATATATATATGTACCAGATTTTACAGTAGTTGAAGAAATCCTGCATAATGCGTATTACTGAAGGCTATTTGAAAGACGGTAAACAAATTTCGAATTCAGGAAAAAGATTTTCGGACACCGACCTCGATTGGAGCTTGAGAAACAATAAGTTCATTATTGCCTATTAAAAACATTGCCTGTTAATGTCCAGCACGTTCGTTTTATCATCAAAAGTACTACACATTTTTAGATAGACTATAAATCGACTCAGATAATTTGATATCTATCAAAGCTGGTAAAGTTTTAACCAAAATAAAGCATCGTAATAAATTATAGTTTAAAAAAAAAACTAAAAACACGCTTTCATGATCAATCGAACTAAAACTAAGTAAAAAAATAATTCTTAATATAAGAATAAAATGATATACGAGAAACTTAATGTCGTTGGGGTAAATAACATGGGGTGCTCTATATCAATTGTTAAGAAATTCTTACTAGTTCTTTTCCGAAATGCTGAGTTAGTGTAAAAATTTAGTACAAAGCACATCCCGCGCTTCTACCACAATGACATTAATTTTCTCGTAAATCATTTTATTCTTATATTAAGAATTATTTTTTTACTTTTTAGTTCGATTGATCATAAAAGCGTGTTCTTTAGTTTTTTTTTTTAAGCTATAATTCATTTTTCAATTTTTTAGTTCGATCTACCGTAAAAGCATGTGTTTTTAATTATTTTTAACTATCATTTATTCACACACTTTTTTTTTAATTATTGGTCCGCAACTGAAAAAGTTTGAACAAAAAAATTTTCTGAAGAGAAACTTCTATGCGCTCGAGAGTGAATGCGAAATTTGCCCAGTTTTGCATAACAGGGAAAAAGCGAACGGAAGTAGTCTCCCCCCATCCCACTGAATCGTCACCATGATGACAGGATAGCAAGTTGGGAGGAAAAGGGGGAGCGGGGACACCACGTGACTTGTGTCATATCCATGAAAAAGTTGGATGAGCACTCACTTTTCTGGTTGGTCAACTTGCCCACCTTTCTATTGGGGGTCCTTTTCCCCCTGACCCGTGAACATCAATCTACAGTTGCATGAGATGCAGGAACATTACGGTGTAGACAAAATAGCTCTCGCAGCAAAAACGTGCTTTTTGAAATATTTTCTTCGATTGTTTGCTACATGGCGATGTTTTTGGAGGCTAATTTGCTTTTTTAACTTTTATTTGCGTTGAAATATTATATTAATTCTAGTTAGAATGCCTAAATAAAATGCACAAAGAGGAAAGAGTTTCGTGAAAGAAAGAAAAAAGAAAAACTAGCAGCAAATCCAGTCGAAAAAGTGACAACCCCCCCAGAAAATATTGCAAATTTATTAAGTGCTACCGCCAAATCTCCATCAGAGTACATGAGAGAATATCAAGCAGGTAAAAAAGAACATGCAAAATACTCTCTTAATGTTCAAGTTTAAGGGATGGGAATGCTATTGAGACTCTTCTAATGACAGCACAGATTAATACGGACTTAGTGAACCACCCTGTGCCATTAACTACAGAGCCCTCAACAAGTCTAGTGAGTGTTGGAGCTGATGCATGTAAATCAATAATAAATTCTATCTTACGTTACAAAGACTATGATTCCCATAAAAATGCTCCCAAAGATTTTCAAAAGTGATTCGTTGATAATCGTTCAATTGATACGGGCGTTCAATTTATGATAGATTATGGTTTAGAGATGATTTGAGAACGTCTGTTGCTGAGCGCAAAAATATTTACAAAATATTTTACCGGGAATTAATTTAGAAGACACATTAAAGCATGCTAAAATTGCTGATAAAGTTTAAATAGGAAAAGTATACCAAATTTATCAAAATATAATGGTTTTGTATACCCAGAAATTCCAAGACATCTTTCTACTTTTGATTTGGTGTCAGAAAGACACATTTCGCCACGAATACCTTTCATGCAGATTAGGCGATTGAGATATGTACTCGGTCAATTTGGAATATTAGGGTAAATAATCAATGTTCCAACTTCGCCAAAGAAGTTTCACTTCTATCGCGTAGCGTTCCACGCATCATTTTTTTCCACACATGCACGAGACTTTTTTTTTATTTTCATTTTCAGAAAGACTGGACAATTGCTTATATTATGATAAGAAATTGCTGACGAAAGTAAAAATAAGTTTTCGCTTTTAGGGTTGCTCTTAACCTTTTAGTCACCAAATCTAGAAATGGGATTGGAATTGGTCGCCAAATCTGGAATAAGTCGCCAAATCTGGCAATGGTACATGGAATTAGTCGCCAAATCTGGAAGTGGGAAATGAATTAGTCGCCAAATCTGGATCATCCTGTCTCCTGATGATCCTGTTCAGGACAATAGAACAAAATTATCAAATTATTGTATTGTCATCGCGGTCCTTGACAAGTGTGCAAAATTTCGAATTAATCTGACCTTTTAAAGTGGGTTAAAATCAGTTCATTCCGTTACATACAAGTGAAACTTATAAAAGTGTGTTTAAAAAGTACGTGAATTATGTACATGAGATGAATTAATGTTAAAATCAAAAAGTCTTTAACTCGTGAAATGGACTTGAATGTATTATAATACCACGAATATAATGCATATCTCTTATTTTCAAACAAAAGGAATGAAATATAAAAGAATATGAAAGATGTAAAGAGAGATTTAAAAGTCATACTGAAAGAAAAGGTGAAAAAATGAGAAATTTTTTATTAATGTCGCACTTTCAAGTTGCGTGCTGCCTACTGGCAACAGATCTCGCTGTTCTGAATTACGGTCAAGTGATGAGGAGGACACCTGAGGTAGTATGCCACTCTCTCAAAGCTTCCGCTCTACGTCAACGTGAGGACTGAGCTTCGACAGATTGAACGAATTTGCAGTTCTGACCACTCGGCTGACTGGTCCACAAGAAAAGATGGACGAGTAAAAATATGCCTCAACAATTCAAACTAAAGTGAAAATACATTTGTTTTATCCACATTTTAATGGAGATCAGCTTATGAATTAAAAGGCAACAAAAAAAATACATAAAAATATTTTTGCTTCATTGCTTGATTCATCAATGATAATAAAATATAAAACTTTATTCGAGATACAACCTTGAAGTGTTTAATCTGACAGAAGAGAGAAGAAATCATTCTCGAAATAATTTTCCTGATTCGTGTTTTTCCCAAATTAATTCTGAATAGTTCCAAGAAAATGCTAAATTGCGTTGTCGTGGGATCTTGCACAAGTTTTGATTTTTGTTTTCTCATCAATTTAAAAGTTACGTGATGGTCGGTAAGATATCTCTTGCGAAAGCACATTCAATATTTCAAGAATATTAGTAATTAGGATTTTATACTTAAAATGTTATTTCCTCAATTCTAGGATCAATAGCAGCATATATATCAAGATGTAACTTTTTTTAATAGCATCGTACTTTTTAAAGCTTCATGGTGAACGAGTGAATATTAACGACGCACTATTCAGCTAATCGAAGGCTTTTGACGACGGACCTTGCGATTTTGAACCACAGTCAAGTGACAAGGACGACACCTGAGCAGCTTCCTCCTTTATAACTTCCATACCACAGCAGTGGGAGGACGTTTGAGCCACGACAGATTTAACGTGCATCGCCCCCTTTCACGGCGAGTTTTCAGGGATACTATAGCTCGACCTCATGACACGCCCCGTGCGCGGCCACGAGTCCGTTACCTCGACCACACCACATCATCTTCAAAACTATGATCAATTAAAATAATAAGTGGTGTTTTTGTTGTTAAAATCTCTCTTTCTCTGAAGTATTAAAATAAATAAATCCACTTCTACAGCTTCTAAATAATATATTTCAAAAATCCTAGTGCTAGCTACTTATAGGAAAAATATTATTTTATTATGAAAGTATATTTTAATAAAAGGAGCATGTTTTTAAAATGTGTTATTCTTCCTTCATTTTTCGCCTACAAATTGCACTTAAATAATTTTTATTGTAATAATATTCTTAAAACAGTTTTATTCTATTCAGGTGACATTAAATATCAAAAATACCTTTCATTTGAAGGCTTTTTCGAAATCACGGTTCCGATCGTAGTCGGTTACCTTAATGCAATGGTCTCCAACCCCCGGGGGCAAGGACCGATCTGTAAATCAAATGATCGCCCAAGAAACTCACATTAAATTATTTCTACTTCATTTACTATGGTGTATTTCTCTCTGGTTTGGGCTACTTTCAATGCAAATAACTTTTTATTCCATATTAAATCCCTTTATGTACATTTTGGGCTTAACTGTATTTTATTCTGAAGGTATATTTAAATATAAATAAATTAAAATTATTAAATCAAAACACAGTTTAAAATATAAGCAATCAATGCCCCGCCCCCTCAGTATACCGCTGTAAAATTATCGAGCGTTGACCATTCTGCAGTGATAAAAAGGTTGGGAAGCCCTGCCTTAATCTACTGTGAGAAGGAAGTTTAAGTCTTAATGGTTTAAAGACCAGCCTTAACCCTTTATCTACCGCATTATGATTTACTGCAGTTTTTTTCATGCAATATTTTTTTTGTATCACTACATTGAAAATTAAGGGATATACATTAACAAAATACTCAAATTTGGGAAATTATTACGTTAGAGCTAATTAATTAAAAATATTCAACTATAAAATTAATTATACACACTGTTCACTTAAAATAAATAGTCAAATCGTTACCTATTGTCTTCGTTAACATAAAAAATGACAATCTTCGTAATCCGCTGATAAAGCCGTCAGCTTAAAACGCAATTTCTGCTATAAAACTATTCGCCTTTCTGGCTAAAATACTTTCTACCATACATCTTAGAAGAGTGGATTTAAAAGAATATTCTTGCTAAGTATCGTCTGAATATTCGTAAAAATGGTTATTCTATATAATTTAAAGTGAGTGGTACTTATAAGTAGCACTTATACACCGTCTCTTATAAGTACCGTCGGTGGATAAAGGGTTAAAACCAATATACACTCAGGAACATTGAAAATAGCGACCCAAGAAGAAAGCATCGGATTGAAATGAAATTTAATACACATAATGACACAGATGAGAGATTCACTTGATCTCAAAAACAAGACAATTAAACGAATACAGGGTGTGCAACGTCACAAATACTGGGCAACTTCAATAGCGCGTTGGACCAACTCCAGCTGCAATACATGCCGCCACACGGTCCGGCATTGAGTTGATTAGACACCTGATGTTGTCCTGAGGCAGATAGGCCCACAAATCTTGAACAGCCAACTCTAAATCATGTACAGAGTGACACGATGGCATCTGTCGTTTTAGCTGATCCCACAAGTGCTCTACAGGGGACAAATCGGGGGAGCGGGCCGGCCATGGAAGAGTCTGAAAATGACGTAGGAAGTCTTGAGCAACTCTTGCTGTATGCGGACGAGCATTATCTTGCTGGAAAATTGCCCTGGGAGACCATTTAGGAAAGGTCCTACATGGGGTCGAAGAATATTATCAACGTAACGTTGGCCCGTTAAGGTTCCACGCATCACAATTAAAGTTGACCGGCTATCATAGGCTATGCCCCCCCCAGATCATTACACCAGCTGTGTGGGCAGTGTGACGTAGAACAGTGTGGGGGGAATTGTACCGCTCACCAGGGCGCCTCCCCACCCGTACACGGTTATCATCTGTCCCTAAAACAAACCGGGATTCATCACTAAACACAACCTTTTGTCAATCTGTGACATTCCACATTGATCTGGCTTGGCACCACTGTAGACGCAGTTGCCCATGTTCCGGTGTTAAAGGGAGTGCACGGAAAGGGCGCTTGGATTTAAGATTTGCTTCTGCAAGGTGTCTGGAAATTGTTTATGGAACAATTGCTACGCCTACGTCTGCTCGTATCGTTGAACGAGTCACTGTGAGGTCCACAAGGGCTTGCCGTACGATCCTCTCTCCTCGTGGTCTTCCTGGTTGCTCCAGACCCGGTTTTCCGCGCGTGGGTACCTTCTCGTGTCCACTGCTCCCAACAATTTCTAACGGCACACTCCGAACGATCCACCTGGCCAGCAACACGGCGCGTCGACCAGCCTGCAGTTTTCATCCCGATGATAAGGCCTCTTTCAAACTTGCTTAACTGTGAGAAATGTCTTCTAGAACGTTTACCTTGCATGTTTCGCTTACCAAAGTCTTCCTACAATCGGCGGGTAATCGTCACGTTTATGAATCTTCAAATTTGCGCTGGCTTATATAGCATCCTCTTCCTGATTGTAGCACCACCTAGGCGTGTATGAGCATGCGTATTGGCACAAAACTTGGATCATTTGCATATTACATTACGCTGTACTTATTTGCAAAGTTTCGCGATTGTACTTAGCTTCCTTCTTGGGTCACTATTTTCATTGTTCCTGAGTGTATATATATAAATAATGGAATACTATTTTTTCTTTTATTTCTCTTAAAATAAAAATTAAGACAACGCATTATCAATCGATAGAAGAAGAGGTGCATGTATTTTTATATATTAACTTTATTTCAATCCACGAAAAATCTTAAGAGGAAAATTTCGTTTTTAAAGCGTAATAATTTAACTCATAAACATGCAGCTTTACAATACTGACACAATCTTTACTCACTCAGTAGAATTAATCCTTGTAAGACCATGTTTCGTATTTAAAAGAAAGAAGTGGAAAAAGCAATGCATCAATTTCAAAAACCGATACGGGCTCTTTCCCGATTCCTCATACTCATCCAATCACAAATGTAACGGCTATATCCAAAGTTGTGTGGAAGTACTGAAACACGTTTTTTCCGCGGAACGAAATAGTGCTCTGGATAAATATTAATGATTCCTCTAAACCTCGCTATTAGGCTTGAGTGCACACGCGATCGAGTGAGTGAGCGACTGAATATTAACGTCGCACTCTTCAGCTACACGAGGGCTTTTGGCGGCACATGCGATCGAAGTGAAAGTAAATATATAACTAACCTACGCATTCTCCCTAAATCCCATGTGCATGAAACAAACCAAAGTTTCTGAGATTTATCACAGACTATTTAGAAGACATTAGGGGGAATGTGCCTTTGTTTTATATATATTTCATTTTTTCAATTCCTCTACTATTCGTTCACACTCTTCCCTATATATCTCGTTCAAATTTTCAATTGTTAATAAAATACTTTCTATTCTTCCACTCAAGTTCAAATACATTTTTTAAACGTGTAGTGGATGACACTTGATGTGAATACAGTTTTCTTCAAATATTAATTCATTTATTTAATTAATAAATAGTAACAAAAATAATAGTCTAACACCAAAAATAAAAAGGAAAGTGACTCGTTGTGTCCCTGTAGTGCAATGGATAGCACGTTGGACATTTAATCCAAATGTCGGTCGTTCGAATCCCACCTAGGATAGCCTAATTTCTGAGAATGAGATTTCTTTTTTACTATACAATTTTATTGGAATAATTAAATTTAATTAATGAATAAAAAGTAACAAACAAAAAAATAGTCCTATATAGAAAGGAAAATGGAAAGTTGCAAGGAAAATCGCTTTCTAATTTGCCACTTAAGGTATCGAACACGTTGAAAATGACCAAATTCGGACAATACCGATATATTTGTTTTCTATTTTAATGAATACAGCTATCTTTTGGCTTTACAAAACATACTTTGTTTTGATTCTACGCTTCTCAGAGGCCAAGTTACAATCAATTTTATTAAGTTAGAAAAACCGGAAGTGGGTCTTTGATCTACCAGAAGTGGGCATTTAAATTGTTCGAAATCTATCATGGCGAGTCTGATCACACAAGGTGTTACAAATGTATTTCTATAAAACTTTTTGAACTTGATATTTATGCTATTTTCTAGATGTACTAAAATATTTATTATTATATGAATATTTTTTGAGTTAGGAGCTTGTTATTTAAATAATTGTCTCATAAAGGCGTGATTTTTCTTATAACGTTTAAATCAGCTCTAAAATTTTCAAATTTTAATAAAACATTAAAATTTTATTACATTCTCTAGATAAATGTCTGTATATTGTTTTGGTAAATCTTTTTAAATATAAATTTATTACTTTTTTCTCTAATTGTTTTGAAGTTTTACAAAAATATTGCTAAAATTTCACTTATAATTGTGATTGTTGTGAAATTCAGGCAATTTATGAAATATTGTTGCAAATATTAGTAAAAGTCGCCTTTATAATGTTTAAATATGTTATTTTGTCAAAAGTACTCTGAACATGTTCGGATACCTTAATATTGTGATTCTGTCATTTGTATCTACACACACACATATTTATATTAATTGTAATTAATTATTAAAGAGTAACTAAAATAAAATGTTTCTTTGTTGATCCAAGTCCAATGAATAAAACTATACCAATGGATAAAACAACGATGCTAAAATGAATTTTAACCGCTTCCCCAAAAAAAATTTTAGAAAAATTTACTTTTCAAAATTTGTATTCATTCGCAAGGCAATACTACGATCTCCAAGAGGTTTTATGCGCTAAACCCCAATCGTAGACTACTCCAGAAGCGTCTTGTTGGAAAGTAAACTTATTAGCCATGCGCTAGAAGTAACACACTGTTTGATTCTACTGTAATATTGTATTAGAGAAAACACCGAGTCAACAAATCCTATTTTTTCAAACACACTCAAACATCGACCCTCATGCTGACCCTCAGAAGAGCAAGGAACATCTCCATATACATTGATAAACATACTGCCATGACCCCCAAAATGAAGAGTTTTGGAAAGCCATGGGAAACTCTGGCCCCTGTGGGCCCAATCCCTCGGCACCTGCAGAGAGTCGAGGCTATTGCCCGCTTTCGCCTAACTACCGGACATGACTTTTTCGGAGTATACCTCCACTGGCTTGGCGTGGCTGCTAACGAAGCCTGCCTACTCTGCGGCTATGCCAGAATGGATGGCGACCACCTGCTTCAAAGCACTGGACTCGATGAATACCCGGCTGATGACATCGTCAGTCGGTACTGGGAGGCTCGGCGTCAAATGGTCAAGAAGCCAAGCACAGGCGTTGGATAAGTAATAGATAAAATCAAACATTAAGGATGACTCTTGATCTTGATATCTCAATTACCAAACTCCATAATACATCACACTCATTTTCACTTCCTTATCATACCACACCATGATTTTTATCGAAATCAAAACTTGAATTCCTCTTCAGTTATCCATGAAATTCGTAAACTTAATTACGAAGCATGTGTGCGTGAGTGAGTGTTAATGCCGCATTATAAAATACGAGAGCTATTGGTGACGGAATTCGTAATTTTGAACCACGGTGAAGTGACACCCGAGGAGGCGCCCCCTCTCCAAACTACCACACCACGCCAACGGGAAGGCGTTTGAGCCGCTATGATTTAGTATGCATCAACCTCTCTACACAGTGGGTTTTCAAGGAGTCTAGGGCTCAACCTTTTGACACGCCGGGCAAGAGCTCATGACCGTAACCACTAGGCTACCGTGGCCACAAAGTATATGCGAGACATTTGCAACCCACATATAGAGTAAAATTGATTATAACTGTTAAAACATAATTAGGTTAGCGTTAGGTAACATAGTTATTGTATTTTCCTCAATAACAACCAGGGATGTCTTAAAACTTCTTGAGGCCCTGGACCCTTACGCAAAAGTAGGCCCTAGGTCCCTACACAAATGTAGGCCCCAGATATGACCCTTAAAAGTAAATAGTACACATTGTTAAATACTCGTACAAACGGTAACCTGAAACAAATGTGTTTGACTTAAAATTGCACGAGCCTGCTCGACCGATAGTAGCCTTTGACTGAAGGAGTAATGATGGTGTATAGTGGTAGGCCTAGGCCTACACAGGGACAACGGTCATCACATGCAGCCAGTTGATATACCTTTTGAAATTCCCAGTTTTTCGGAAAATACATCTGGAAAAAATACTTTACCGTTGAAACTATTCGCATCGTTATCTTATTAAGGTTGGGTCAAGAACTAGACGAGGCTCCCATTCTGGCCGAGGACCTGGGCCCAATTGGCCCATACCTTAAAACGAACGTCCCTGATAACAACCAACGTGTAAAGGTCAATTATCTAAATGGGAAGGTATATGCATACGCTCTTTTCTGAAACATTTATCTAAACTTTTAATATAAAACATACATAATATATTAAATAAGGGCGTCACACAATACGTGTTACATAGTTCATTGTAAAAATATACACATTATAATCAATGACACCAATCAAATAGTTGAACACTAATCAATCACAGAAATTTAATAGAATAAATAGGTAAGAGAAGAAATTTTTAACTAAACCCTCTCGTTATCTTCTCTGGTGAGCTCCCACCAATGGGGTATCGCATCATTGACATGTATCCCCTAAAAAACTTATCGAGCCAGGAATTCAACTTCCAGAAACGCGATTCCACTAAATTTCTTGCCCCAGAAGATAACAGGAAATTTATCAAAATCAATAGAGAAAGGAAAACCCCGATCAATTGAATCGTTCCTTTCTTTGTCCCCTTTTCTGAACAAGATCATCGATTGGGCCGTCTCACAACCCTTCTGCCACGAATGGGGAGCAAACACCTAACTACCGCACATTCTCCTCCCACGCTCATTATGCGCCCCTCGACATCATCGAATATTCCCTTTTTTTCTCATTTTTCTTTATGTGGTGTCACGCATCCGGTGAAAATGAGGTATCGACACGTTTTAAATTTCGAGGAGGGTTTCCGGCTTCATTAGCGAGACAAGGATTTCGGATTTAAAAGTCAGGAAAAAGCGGTATTTAAAACTATGTTGGGGAGAATTTTTGATAAGTTATTTAGAGGTAGAATAGTTGTCTCTGAGAAGGAGGCGATGATTTTGAATTAAACCGAGAAAAGAGTGAAAGCAACTATGTTTTTTTAACACGCATACTTTGTATAACTAAATTAAAATTATTAATTTTGTTGTTTAAATAACCTGACAAAAAAGAGTGAAACTTGAGTACTTATACTTATTTTGTATACTTATACTTTTGTGTACTTCTATATACTTACTTTGTATTTAAAAGAATACGTGCTCTCTCCGTGGTCGGTGTATTCATTTTTTTTTTTTTTTTTTTTTCTGTCGACTCGTGGTTTTCTGTGATCTAAAAATCGTCTACGGTTTGGTGTCTTTTCAATAGGTTAAATAACTTTGTAACGTCGTGCCCACAATAAACAAATCGTTAAACAAATACAAGGTTTCAGATTCGATTCATCCGGCTGGTCTTTTTCTCTTTCTCTCTCTCTCTCGGGTCTCTTCTCTCTTTCTCTCTCCAGGTTTTTTTTTCCGGTTTTTTTCTCCTCGTGTCCTCAAGTAGGTAGATTTTCTGTCTCTCTTGGTGCAAAACGCCAAAACACACCCGTAGGCTAGTTCGCATGGACACACTCCCATACGCCACCTGTTTCTAGCATCCCCTTCAAACAACACTATTTGGTTATTTTTAAGATAGATGTAAATGCCGACTTTTCTAGTTCAGACAATATTAATTTAGCTCGTAATACTCTCAGAAAAAAACCATAAAACCTATTGTGAATAAGATGGGAATTTTCCCATCGAAGATGTCACAAAGTATCAGAAATTTGGTAGCGAGAGCTACCTCTAGATCAGGGGCGTTCAACACGTGGCCCTCGGGCCACATGTGACCTACCAGTACGTAAGTTGCGGCCCACAGCCTCTTTTTTAAAAAATTTTAAATATTAGGTTTTTAACGTTTTTTTCATTTTGAAATTTATTTATATTATATATATATATATATATATATATATATATATATATATATACACACAATGTATTTGCCTGCTACCTGTTTTAAAATAAATCCTTTTTGATAATAGAAATGTCCTTTAGATTAAAATAGATTTATATTTTATCAAACACAGTTACATTTGATTTTACTATAATAAATTACTTTTTTAATAAATTCCGAATTGCATTATGCATATCCTTGACTATCGATGATACATGATTCTCTGTGGGAGCTACTTTCATTTCTCCTCCTCCTTTTCTGTTTGGGGTGCCCAAGTAGAAAACGAGTCAAAGATGTTTTTTAAAGTTTTAAAAAATATTCAGGACGGTTAAAATGAAGAGAAATGTATACTTAAACGTTTGCGAATGACAGCACAATCAAATTTTAACAATGAGTAACGAAAGATTAATTCAATAGAAACACCGTAATTTTCAAGAAAATGGCAACTGTAATATTTTAAACATTATTTGATCATTGCATTATTATACACTGCTGGACAATTGCTAAGGACGGATCACAAATTGCTATGTAGCATACCATTAAGCGAGACATGAGGCCTAGTAGGATAAAATATAGTTGCCACACTGTTCAGACATTAGAATAAAGAATATTTATTGTTCTGGAAAGTACAAAAGCTGTGAAACATCTGAAAGAAAAAAAAAATTTCATTTGATCTGCGTACGGAGAAATGAAACAATGCATCTAAAATTCAGCAGGCACCTTAAAGAAAGGTATCAGTACGGGATATGTCCACCGTGGAGTGTGATGAAACATTCCACACGTCGTACCATACATTGCACAACATTATCCAGCAGCTGTTGAGGCAATTTATCTCATTCCTCTGTAAGTGCACGGATGAGGGTGTTCTTGTTTGTCTTAGGCTAGTTTCGACCAGCAACTTGCCTCCCAAAAGCATCCCACACATTTTCAATGGGGTTTAGACCTGGAGAACGCGCTGGCCATACGAGACGTTGAATACCCTCGCTGTCTAGACAATCCTGAACAGCGAGTGTTCTATGACATGTTGCGTTGTCGTCCATAAAAACAAATTTATCACCGACAGCACCACGGAAAAGACGAACATGAGGAAGTAGAGCTTCATCAATGTATCGTTGGCCCGTCATAGTCCCATTCGCAACCACATGTAGGCACGTGCGGCCATTGATCATGATGCCAGCCCACACCATGATACTGCATGTCGGATATCGGTCCTTTTCCTGGATATTTTCTGGACGATAAGCAGTACCACTCTCGCGCCAGATCAGTTGGCGTCTACAATCCGATGACAGACTGAACCTACTCTCATCTGAGAATAGTACGCATGCCCAGTCCTGTTCAGTCCAATTGTGATGCTCACGACACCATTGCAAACGGGCAGTACGGTGCTGTCTGGTCAATGGGACACACACACAACAGGTCTGCGTGCGTATAGTCCTCCTCCCCTCAAACGTCTGGCAACAGTTTTTCGGGAGATCTGCTTTCCTGAGGCAGCAAGAAACTGATTTGTCACCTGCTGAGCTGTGGTGCGCCTGTTCCTTTTTGCTGACTGGACTATATTTCAGTCTTCTGCAGGCGTCGTACTTCTAACACGACCTTCCCCGTGCCGTCTACTACACATTCCAGTAGTTTTAAATGACTTCCACAGACGTGAAACAACGCTGTGAGCGATGTCGAACTCCCTGGCAACATCTGTTATTTTTCGCCCTTCTTCGATCTTTCCAACAATTCGGCCACGCATAAAATCATCTATGTGATGTCGGGAAGACATGCCAAAAATTTTCAGTTCGTCTATTAAATCTTTCCTGTAAAACTTTGACTTGAAACAACAACTGTCCACACGCGTCAAAACCTTTAAAGCTCTTATGAACGCTATCACGTGATGAACAGACGTGGGATTAAAATTTGCATACTCATACTTCTTCTTACTAATATCCCGCACTTATTCTAATTTTCCACATTTTGCTTCCTTTCATTTTGTGGTTGCTATGGATGATAGTGTTATCCGTCTTTAGCAATTGTGTCCAGCAGTGTATTATATAAGCATTATTATATTATCTATGTCTGTATACATAAAAAATAATGAAAATAATAATTCATTCTGTTTAAAATTTTCACTCCAATAAATGTTTTTTTGTTTCTAAATTTTATACAGAGGTACACATTTTTATGTGCGGCGCGTGAGATAATATTTTTCCGAAGTGGTCCCGCAAGGTCATCTGGGTTGGCTACCCCTGTTCTGGATGGTGCCAACAATGAAATAACTCTCACACTTGAGGACTTTCCGAGTCTGAAAACGCTTAGCTGTCGAAATTCAGTGTATGAAACAAAGACAAAGGGTACATGACCCACAACAAAATCGTCTTCATCATTTGAATGTGGCTAAAAATTACGAGATCTGTCACCAAAAACGTTTGTCTTATTTCTAAGTGTGATAATAAAACTATAAAAATGAGCTTCAGGACACTTCTTTCAATTCCCACTATTAGCTCACAATACCCCCATATACATCTTGTTCAAATTTTCAATCGCTAATCGAATTTACTTCAAAGCGCTCAATTGAGCTGAAATTTTGTATACACGATTATTTTGGTTGACAATACGGTAATTTAATTATAATTAATAAAAATTAATTGATTAAAACTAATTATTCAACGAAATACAGATACAGCCACGTTGGCATCATTTTTACGACTTAACGACCATTTTGGTGACATTTGTCAAAACTTTAAGAGGTTTTTTTCTCACATTTTAATACACGCATTTGAGCTCAAATTTTCTATACACGATTGTTTTGGGTGACAATAAGGTAATTTAATTATAATTAATGAAAAATTGACTGAAAGCTATTTATTTAAAAAATTACAGATACAGTCACGTTGGATTCATTTTTAGAGACTTGCGTCAAAACTTTAAAAGATTTTTTTCTCATGTTTTAAAGCATTCAGTTGAACTGAAATTTTACATACATGATTGTTTTAAATGACAATAAGATACTCTAATAATTAATAAAAATTAATTGCCACTTAATATTGTGATTCTGTCATATGTATGTACATATTTATATTAATTTTAATTATTTGGTAAAAAGTAACTAAAATAACATTTTTGTTTGTTGACCTAATTAGGAATTGACTTAATTTTTTTTGTATTACTTGTTTCCTATTTGAAAGTTCAGTAATTATGAGGACATGAATCCTAGCAGTGGAAATTTAGGCTAAATTGTGAATCTGTAAATATAACCATTGCGTGAAATAATAGGGGTTATATATTAAGCCATCCGTATAGTATAAAAACACTTAATACGAACTGAAATTGACTTATACGAAAGAAGCGGTGATACGGAACTTTTAAGTATTTTATTTGAACACTGAAAATAATTTACAATTTATTACCGTAGAATAAACTTCTGGGAGAAGGGAAAATTTATATATTTGACACCAGAACATTGTCGAGGTTTGATTTTCTATGATTTTAAAGAGGGTTAAAATCAAGAAGAATGCGTTTTACATTTACAATTACCATATGGAAATGAAGCTCTATCTCGTACTATTCTGTTTGGGTACTCAAGGTATCCAATTACGTTGGGAACCGTGATTTTGAAAAAGTATACAAAGGAGTATGTTTTTAATATTTAGAGTCACTTATAGATAAGAGTACACATAAAAAATTGTTTCAAGAATATTATTACAAAAAAAAAAATTATTTAAATTAAATTTTTTTTCGAAAAATGAACTTGGAATTACTTATTTTCAAAACATAATCTTTTTATGAAAAATGCTTCAATAATAATAATATTTTGCTTATACACTCTGGAACATTGAAAATAGTGACCCAAGAAGAAAGCATCGGATTGAAATGAAATTTAATACACATAATGACACAGATGAGAGATTCACTTGATCTCAAAAACAAAACAATTAAACGAATACAGGGTGTGCAACGACATAAATACTGGGCAACTTCAAAAGCGCGTTGGACCACCTCCAGCTGCAATACATGCCGCCACACGGTCCGGCATTGAAATGATTAGACACCTGATGTTGCCCTGAGGCAGATGGGCCAACAAATCTTGAACAGCCAACTCTAAATCATGTACAGAGTGACACGATGAAATCTGCCGTTTTAGCTGATCCCACATGTGCTCTACAGGGGACAAATCGGGGGAGCGGGCCGGCCATGGAAGAGTCTAAAAATGACGTAGGAAGTCTTGAGCAACTCTTGTTGTATGCGGACGAACATTATCTTCCTGGAAAATTGCCCCTGGGAGACCATTTAGGAAAGGTCCTACATGGGGTCGAAGAATATCATCAACGTAACGTTGGCTCGTTAAGGTTCCACGAATCACAATTAAAGTGGACCGGCTATCATAGGCTCTGGCCCACCATACCATTACACCAGCTGTGCGGGCAGTGTGACGTAGAACAGTGTGGGGGGAATTCTACCGCTCACCAGGGTGCCTCCCCACCCCTACACGGTTATCATCTGTCCCCAAAATAAACCGGGATTCATCACTAAACACAACCTTTTGCCTATCTGTGACATTCCACATTGATCTGGCTTGGCACCACTGTAGACGCAGTTGCCCATGTTCCGGTGTTAAAGGGAGTGCACGGAAAGGGCGCTTGGATTTAAGATTTGCTTCTTCAAGGTGTCCGGAAATTGTTTGTGGAACAATTGTTACGCCTACGTCTGCTCGTATCGTTGAACGAGTCACTGTGGGGTCCACAAGTGCTTGCCGCACGATCCTCTCTCCTCGTGGTCATCCTGGTCGCTCCAGACCCGGTTTTCCGCGCGTGGGTACCTTCTCGTGTCCACTGCTCCCAACAATTTCTAACGGCACACTCCGAATGATCAACCTGGCCAGCAACACGGCGCGTCGACCAGCCTGCAGTTTTCATCCCGGTGATAAGGCCTCTCTCAAACTTGCTTAACTGTGAGAAATGTCTTCTAGAACGTTTACCTGGCATGTTTCGCTTGCCAAAGTCTTCCTACAATCGGCGGGTAATCGTCACGTTTATGAAGCTTCGAATTTGCGCTGGCTTATATAGCACCCTCTTCCTGATTGTAGCGCCACCTCGGCGTGTATGAGCATGCGTATTGGCACAAAACTTGGATCATTTGCACATCACACTACGCTGTACTTATTTGCAAAGTTTCGCGATTGTACTTAGCTTCCTTCTTGGGTCGCTATTTTCAATGTTTCTGAGTGTATATTGCTCAGACCTATGTACAGAGTTTGAACTAATACTTCTGAAATATATAACTTAAAGCGTATTTATCCGTATTTTAGTAGGGAGTGGAAAAGAGTGGTGGAGTGACTACTCCATCAGAGTGGAAAAGATTTAACAAAAAAAAAAAAAAAAAAAAAAAAACACCGATTGTTATTTCAATTGGAAGTAAATCTAAAAATAGGATTTTTTTCAAAATTCCAATTTTATACTCTCAGGAGAGGTCTAAGCTATATACGTATAAACAAAATATTATTGTTATAGAAGCAGTAGCGCACACATGAATTTTTCAAGGGGGGGCCGAAATTTCACCATTCTTGTATCATGCTCCTTTTGATTTTGTTGATTTTCGGGAATAAAACACAGTAAAAAACTAATTATTGAATAAATAATTAGCATTAATTAATAAAATTAATCATTAATAACAAATACTTTATTAAATTTTACGTACTATATACGTAGAATTCTCATCAATCGGAAAAGAAATTAAGGGCTTTGGGGGTCCGGACCCCCCTCGTGTGCGCCACTGTATAGAAGCATTTTTCATAAAAAGGATAATGTTTTGAAAATAAGTAATTAATTCTACGTTCATTTTTTGCCAAAATATTGCATTTAAATAAATTTTTACTCTAAGAATATTCTGAAAACAATTTTATGCTTGTATTCTAATCTAGATGACAATACATATAGAAAAAAAATATTCGTTAGTACGTTTTTGCAAAATCAGGGTTCCGAACATAGTCGAATTTTTTAAGAGAATTTTGTAGTGATAAAAACTCTCCAGGATGATGACCTTTGTTATTGTTGTCGTAGAAAATGTTTGGGTCATACTGTTAAAAATGCTAATCGATGATAATATCTGTAGTTGCTAAATGATGCAGAAGGAACTTAATATTGAATCCAGTGTTATACGTACAATTATTCATGAAGAAATTAGTTTGTCAATGGGTCCCTATAATTTAACAGAATACCAAAATAAAGAGTGTGTTAAAATTGGTAAAGAAATCCTTAAATTACTTAATAAGAGGCACACCGGATTATTTTTAAAATAACTGACAACATTCGACTTTTTTGACTCTTCAAAATGTAAAAGATGAAGATAGCCTCAAATAAACAATTACTAAAACACAACAAACAATGAAAGAAATGTAATGTTTGCCAGTGATATCTTCGAAAGTTAAAAGGGGTTAAAACCAACAAATTAGATGAGTAAAAGCCACCTATAGGCAACTGTTACGCCTCTAAGCGTCTCTTTCAAAAAGCTTCTCATTCAGAAAGAATGACACAAGGTCTTGAACAAAAACAAATGAAATTGATGGAATATTCCCCCTATTATCCTGATGTAGCTCTGTGTCACTTTTAGACCTGAAAAACTTATTTTTCAATCTAAAAAAAAACTTATGTGGATGTCATCTCCATTCCGAAAATGAGACTGACGATGCTATAAAAGCATTATTTTCATCTAACATAAGAAATAAATGGATTAGAAATTCATCTACAAGAGTACAATGATGCTAAGGCTCCCTTCACATCAAACGACTCCGATTCATTCACCATCAAGCTTGTCTGATCGACCAAGATTCGGCTTCGTAATTTCCCGCTCAAATAAGCCAAGATTCGCTTCTCTCCTTCACACCAACCACAACCGGTTCAATCCACTATCATTCTCATTCACGCGTGATTCGGCAGGTCAGATTTTCTTCACTCATTCACCAGCAGCTGGAAGCAATTTCTTAAAGAAAAAGCGAATGCAAACACAAATAGAGTGTTTATTTTTATTATTTTTTATATTAGTGATTTTTTCACAAAGTTTCTATTAAAGAAACTGATTTCAGATGTTTGAAGATAATGAATTTCTCTGCTAGGGTTAGCATGAGTTTGTTTTTATGCCAATAGATGGCGCTTATATTTTTGTGTGTGTGTTATTCATAGTATTCTTTTTCATTATGTAAACTAACTATAAATCTTGTCGTCGAGTGTGTAGGCTGTATTTTTTATCCCTGCTTATCTTGCACAAATAATAAAATTAATTTTGCATGTATTATTTTATTCAATTTTAGAAATTTGAAAACTTTATTCTTTACTTTTTAATACTTTAAAGCAAAGTGTGTGTTTTTTTTGGGGGGAGGGAAGGAATATTCTGAAGGATGTTTGAAATAGCTTCAGAGATCAATTTGATAAGAATTTATTTAATTTTGGTTATTTATTTAATTGAATTTGCTAATTTTTTATTTATTGAATAACACTTGATACTAATAGCAAAATATAAAAAAATAAATAAATAAAACCGGTTTTTTTTTTATTTTTTGTTTTATGTATTTCAATTTGAAAATAAAGGAATAAGGATTCAGTTGTGAAATTAATGGCTTGAAACGTTAATCGTCTTAAAACATTAAAAACAGCATCTATGTTCGACAGTAACTGATGGAAGAATGATTGATCCATATTGACTTCCTGGCGGTGTCAAGGCAAATATCTGTTCATTCAGAGTCGCTGTGAATTGGAAAGATTGCTACAGACTCGGAATCGTTTGGTGCGAAGGGAGCCTAAAGGAACTGCTTTTACCACTCTTAAAATTTCGTACAGGTTTCACATTGAACATTTAGCCGCACATGTCAAAAACTTCCTAGTGAGCTTCGTATCAAAGTAATGCATTGAAAGTGCCAGAGAGGTTCGTAGAAAAGAGGAAACCAATTTCAACTAAAATACACAATTGTGTGGAATAAAGGGGTTGATGTATGTAAAATATAAGTTTGGAGAGATATGCAATTGCTCGGGTATTTTCGTTATCTGATTATAGCTCAGATAATTGCGAACATTGCTCTTACAACGTAATATAATTAACAATCTGCTCCTAGTTAGACTAACATTCCATCACAAATGTGCCATGGATCGCTGTAGACGAAATTCGCTATTTTGAACTAAATGGTAATTACTCTACCACAGGACGAAAAATTTACTAATAGAATGGGCACTAAAAAATAGGCACTAAAATTTCAGAATTCTATACACGTACCAACTTATCTGTTTAATGGCTACGAATTATGCATAAATTTATACCTTTTTGACGCAAAAATGTCCTGTAGTAACACAGAAACTGCATCTTTCTCTTCAGTATTTATTACATAGACGGCCATCCGGTATAGTGGTTAGCAATGGCGCACACAGGAATTTTTCAAGGGGGGGTCCGTGGTCGAAAGTTCACCATTCTTGTATCATGCTCTTTGTGATTTTGTCGATTGTCGTGAACAAAACACAGTAAAAAATTAATTATTGAATAAATAATTAGCATTATTTAATAAAATTAATCATTAATAACAAATACTTAATTAAATTTTACGTACTATGTAAAAAATTATAATCAATCGGAAAAAATCAAGGGCTTTGGGGGTCCGGATCCCCAGGCCCCCTCTGAACGCTAAATGCAATGGGTTCGAATAGTAAGACATGGATGTTTGTGATGCAATCCTTCTCTTCTTTGTGATTTAATTCACGCGCGCTTTCTTCTATATAAGCTTGTAGCATATCCTATATTTTAACTCACTAGATGGTAGCACCTTACAATGAAGTGTTCATCTAAATAGTACTAGTTTTCTCAGTAATAACAATCTCTCTCTCTCAACACTCGCAGATGATTTAGAACATGTGTCTAATAAATTCAAGTTGTTAAGTTTTATCCGATTGCATCCTGATTGAACATTAAAACATTTGGTGACCTGCATGAATAAGATATTATGGCATTAACATAATGCTTTATTTTTAAAATTTTCACGAAATAGCTAAATATCGAAAGAACTGGTAACCACGTGTAAGCTTCAAAATGAATGACGTAGGCGCCGTCAAGATACCGGCATATAACTTTCACGATCCTGCTCTCTGGTTCACAATGTGCGATAAAAAAAATCAACAACAAAAACAAAAATTTAATTACATCATCGCTTTGGGGGGTCATTATGAATCCCGACCCTGTGATCCCCAGGCCCCCCATCTCAGTGTGCGCCACTGGTGAGTTAGGGACGCTTGAACTTTTTTCAGCAGTGCCGTAGGGTCTAGCCGATTCATGGAACGCCAATTGCGGTAAGTGCCTGTTCCGTAAGACAGCATGTTTGAATTAAATTTGCGCATTGATGAAATTTCGCGTAGCAAAGTCGTAGTCAATTCTTCTCTTCTTTGTGATGTGTGATTCACGCGCTTTCTTCTATATAAGCTCCTGTGTGACACTTAGTGGTGCACGAGGTTATAATTGTTCTCAATAAAAAAAACATTTATTACATGTTTACATAATGTCCTATTTTTCAATTCCTACACTATTAGCTCACACCCTCTATATATTTATTTATTTATCTTGGTGGAATTTTCAATCGTTAATAAAATACATTTTAAAGCGCTGTATTGAGCTGAAATTTAATATACATGATTATTTTGGATGACAATGCAATAATTTAATTATAATTAATAAAAAATAATTGATTAAAACTAATTATTCAAAGAATTACAAATACAGCCACATTGGCAACATTTGTGGCGACTTAGTGGCCCTTTTGGCGACTGGTGTCAAAACTTGAAAAGGTTTTTTTCTCATGTTTTAAAGCATTCAATTGAACTAAAATTTCATATACACGATTGCTTTGGATGACAATACGATACTTTAATGATAATTAATAAAAATTAATTACCACTTAATATTGTGATTCTGTCATATGTATATAATATTTATATTAATTTTAACTATATAATAAAAAGTAGCTAAAGTAAAATTTTTCTTTATTGATCTAAGTAGGGGGGATTGACTTAAAATTTTATTTTTATTACTTGTTTTCCCATCATAACAAAAATATGATGTAATTTATATTAAGAATTTCAGACACACACACACAATAATAAAAATTATAAAGTTTTAAAAAAATGAAAAATATGTAATGATATTTAATAAATGTGAATAAAATATAACCAATTTATATTAATATTTCATGGTTAAAACAAGAAAAATTATTATCATTCTATTAACCATTAAATTTGAATTGGATACTCTGCAGAAATAATTATCTTTTAATTCTTCTCATCAAACAATACGGATAAACAATATCCAATCGTAACCAATTACATACAAGTCCTTACAAAATGACTGTGACAATATTTATTGCTTTCTCTGTACTAGTACTTAATTGATCAGACTATTTACTGTTCTTAGCAATATATGTTTGAAGATACTTTACCTCCTTAACATCTCAGACGTACTTGGAGGTTTACTTTTGCCATGTAATGAATTATGTTGTTGTTTTTATGTATACGAGTTGTGTTACGGACTTGTTTATTTTGATTGCTGCTTTAAAAATTCGAGGGGGAAATATAACAATAAAAGACAATGTCAAGAAATGTCTTTTGTGCATACATTCGATTATAATGCTAAATAAATAAAAGAAATAATGCATTTAACTGACACAGCATTCGATACGCTTATATAAACAGTCGGACCTCCATTTTACGAATTTTTTTCCTGGAAACAAGAACTTTTTACTGTTTAATCCGTAAAATAATCTCCAAATAGCGAAGTGTATTTTCTATTTAACGAAATTTTTAACAAACTTGTGATTCGATTTTTGGTTTTTCCCCCCTATTTTTAAAATATTTCTGAACATTTCAAATTATTCTCTTTTTTATCACATTTTATGATCAGTGAGTGATCTTGAACTGGTTTTACCAAGTACCTAACCCACCTAAAGCAATAAAATTGCCGTAATTTTTCAAACAAAAAAACTCAAATAAAATTAACCAATTTTATCAGTAATTAAATTTAAGAGCGAATAGGTAATATATGCTTAAAATTATTGGTTATAGAGTAATGTATATGTTTAAAATTACTTGTAGACTTAAAATATCATTAAAATTCATTAATTTTAATATAAAAATTTTTAAAGCTGAAAATACAGTTTATTCCTAAACAATGTTTTTTCTCTTACAGATTTCTTTTAGATGATGATATAGAAAATCAGTAGTTATTAATTTTAAAAAAATTACTACTTTAAATAATGTATAGGACTTATGAATTTAAAATTCTGTTTATATTTTCTAAAGTATATTGAAAGATGAATCTCTATTTAAGGAATTTTCCACGTAACGAACTTTTTTTCGGGATTGAGCGACTTCGTTAAATCGGGGTTCGATTGTATGCAATTCATGATTAAACGGTTCCTTAAGAAGGTTGATTTGAAAAGCTGTTTTCTTAAATAATAAATTACAGTTTAAAAAAAACTAAAAAACACGCTTTTATTGGTAATCGAACTAAGTTGTAACTTAATCTTTTATTCGCCAAATCTGGAATTAGTCGTCAGATGCGGGATAGGATCTTAAAATGGGAAATCGTTAATCCTGATCAGTACAATGGAATAAAAGTATTAAATTATTGTATTGTCATCGGTCCTTGACAAGTGAGCAAAATTTCGAATTAATCCGAACTTTTAAAAATTAAATTCAAAGATTCCGTTGCATACAAATGAAGTTATAAAAGAGTGTTGATAAAAAAAAGCAATCCCTAATTGCATTTTAATTTATTGCGATCAGGGTAAAAAGTTCTTTTTTAGATACTTCAGGTCACATGATTGTAGAGAGCGTGAAAGCTTGCGCACCTCATGCAGCAGGTGTCAGCAGAGAAAGCGAAGCAGAAAAAGAACAAAATAGCAAACACGTGTTCGATCTTATAGTTTCTTGAAGAAGGGGAAAAAAAGTTATTCCCAAATTCTTGTTAATTTAGCAAACGGATAAAAGAAGCAATTGATACAGAAGAAGATTGGTTGAGAAGAATTTGGCTGGGTATTGATAAACAAATAAGGTATTAGGTGATGTGGATTCATCTCGCACATAAATATAGTTGGACCTCTATATAACGAAGTCTCTAAATCCCGAAAAAAATTTCGTTATATGGAAAATTCGTTATATAGAGGTTCATCTTTCAATTTTCTTTATAAACCACATAAAACAAATTTTTAATTAGAAAAAAATTACTCACACTTTTTTGAAAATTAAATATTAATTTTATAAATCTTACCAATGAAAAAGAAAGAAAAACTGCAAGGAAAGCTTCTTGGCGCTTTTATCCGCTTACTGAAGAACTTATTTTTTTCTTTGATGCTCAAGCACTTACGTTTTGACATTTTAGAGCTATAAGAAACGAAGTTACCAATAAGACTGATCAACACTACAAATGAACGGAGACTAATTCAAGGACACGGGCACACGAGACAACTCCACTGAGGGTGCAAGGGGACATCGAAGATGTTTCTAGTCAACAGGACGACGGGGGTTATAGGCTGCACTTCTGGGATAAAACGCCCAGAATTCTATTATTATTGGCAAGCTAGGTATCTCTCTCTAATAAAACAATTTCAAGATTAATGCTCACCATAAGAGGAGTTAAAAGAAAGAATAACTTGAAATGTCCAGAAATACTTTTAAAAAAAGGGAGGAAAAAAATTGAATCACAAGAGAAAAAGTTCGTTATATAGAAAATGCACTTCACTATTGGGAGGTTATTTTACGAAGAAAATCGTGAAATGTTCTTTGTTCCAGGAAAAAGTTCGCTATATAGAAAAATTCTCAATATAGAGATTTGTAATATGGAGGTTCGGCTGTATATATTCTCTAGCGTAATAATATCTATGGATATTGATTACTTCTCGAGAATCTTATTTAAATTGCAAGACTGCAAAGGATTTTTTTTTTTTTTTTTTTTTTTTGTAATGGAGAGAGATAAATTTACCATACGCTTTCCAGGTTCCCAAAAAAAAATACTTATTTTCCCATGTTATGGTGTTTAAGGAATAATATTAATTCCTACACTAAGCCAACATTTCCCCCCTCAAAACTCTCGTTGGCATGGTGCGGTACTTAGGAGAGGAGGGAGTGCCAACTCAGATGTCGTCCTCGTCACTTGATGGAGGCTCAAAAATTCGAGGTCCGTTGCTAATAATCCTCATGTTGCTTTTTCGTTCAACGTTAATGTAACTCTAAATCTTCAAAAAAATTAATTTATTTTTAAGGAAAATAAATAATTTGCATCATGTAATTTTTTAAAAGAAAAAAACCTTTCTTTTTTGTATGCGAAATGGAAATTGTAAGGTCATTAATAAGTTGACGCAAGTAAATTTTAATATATACATATATATGTACACATGTATACATTAGAGAGATCAGTTTTTATTTTTTTACAAATATATATAATAGAATTCCGCGAGGCAACTGAACTGTCAGCGATTGTGATGTTGCATAATGAACGTATTCATTTTTTTTTTTTTCAGAATAGATTGGTATTAAAGGAAGTCGAATATTTGTGCTGATGTGGAAACCGCGTTGTTCTTCTGCGATCTTCCGTGTGATGACGTGGACTTTCGGTAATCTCCAGATAACAATGAGAAGCTTGGGTCTTCTTCCTACTGTTCCAAAACACCTGCGTCATTCGAATCATAAGTCGAAGAAACCAAGTGCTCTTTAGACTTAACGCTTTCTTCTCTCCCTTTATAACACTTAATTCTTTTTTATATCTATTCTACTTTGATATTCCAAATTACTTTCTTTTGGTTTTCTTTATAGTTACTTGTAATGATTTAAATCGTGTTTGCAAGATAATTTTTTGTCTGTAAATATTTTCAAATAGTATGCAAATTTGAAACTGCTCTGAATAAAATAATTCGCGATTCCTTAGGTTTTTTTGTTTTCACTTTTTTGTATTGAACTGAATGACTGATGGGGATTTCTTTTTAAAAAATCGATGCTCTTTTGTGAAAGAGTAAATATCACATTTATAAACTATGGAAATATCTATGGCCACAAATTTCGTCTTCAGCCACTGTGTATAAAGATTTAGATAAAACAATTCACACACACGCATTAACTATATTTCACAAGACTTCCAAAAGATGGAGACAAACGAGCATAAGAAAACATTCAAAATCTACAAACTATACTGCATCATTGAATAATTCAAGACAATAAGCAGTATTGAAAATGTTTTCTAAGAAAATGTTCAATGTTTATGTATATAAAATACATAAATACATACAAATAGCTATAAAATCTAAGTATAACTAGTCAAGATATATATATATATATATATATATATATATATATATATATATATATATATAGTAGGAAATATTAGCCACAGTAGTACAATGATAAACTCCTGGCCTTAGAAACCAAGATTGTAGGTTTAAACAAAGTTTTGGGGCTAGCCAACCTTCCTAACTTGTCATTTGCCTATACTCTGGGCCATAGGGAAATAAGGAATAATATTCGGATAAATTTAAATATTACAAATAAAATATATCATACTATTAAAATATAACGATAAAATTATAGCCTACAATATTGACTAGTATAGAGTAAAAAATCGATATATATATATATATATATATATATATATATATATATATATATGGGTAGACAACAAGGGGGTCCAATACGTTGAAATCTTCTATTTTATTTTAACATTAAACAAAAATTAATTAAAAAAGATAAGTTTTTACAGATAAGTTTGACGATGATATTCAGACAAACGCCTGCTCGCGCACCTCTCGCGTTCTCTTTTCTCTCTAAAAAGTTTTTGTTTTACTTTCACTAGTTCAACAGTTTCCACGGTTTCAGTTCTCAATTAGCTGCGCCTGCGCGCGAAGACAATGTGTTTGCTTTTTGGCTGCATGCCACAACGGCCAGCCTGACCGTACGCTGTCCGCAGCGGTACTTCCATGGAGACCAGAGGAGAATCTGAAACATACAAAAAAAAAACGGAACAGACAAGGACTATACGACAAATATACAAAGATTTAACATATCAAGAATTTTGTTGAACTAGACAGTTTCTCCATCATGTGAAACACCTCTTCGACATCCGGAAGGTTCCACAGGAAAACATTGTTTCACAGGCATAAGAATGTCTTTTTAATGAGTTGATCTTTGGTTGAACGCATCGATATTTTCTGTCTGAATAGCTGGACGTCTGTTTAAAACGATTTCTCTTTTAAATGTTAAAAATAAATGTAAAGAAAGACAAATGTCTTCCACTGCCAAGGCTCAAAAATTTTCCGGAGCAACACATACCGTCGATAATTACTATTCATAGGTGAAGGGTAGGAGATTGGGAGATAAATTCCACGGAACTCGTTTTCATGGCACCATTGGCTTTCTTACACAATACTATATCAGAACATTTTTCTCTTACAATACTCAATTTTAACTTAGTAATCTTAATTTTATTACATTTATAATCCGCCTAATTAGAGAACTCGAATCATTTCTAGTATTAAAGTTTATAAGATGTGGCAAATCATAACAATTTTCTATCACATTTGAAACAGAAGATTTGGAAAAAGAAACACCACAATCTGCACTCAAAGAGGATCCACGTTTCACTCAATAAAACATCGCTCTTTGCGTGGCCTAGTTTCTCTATTTCAAAATACACTGGGATGTTCCATAATTTTTCGGTCAAGGTCGGTGATATTGCCGTTCTCACACTTAAGCTAGTAGAGTGTTGATTAAGAGAAATATTTATGGGTTTAACTTCTACCATTCGCTAAACTAAAAACATGAGCTTAATGTTATGATTTCTTCGGAAGGTGTTTGCACTCTAATTAGTGAGGAATTTAAAACTGGGATCTGGCAACCTGAATCAATCAAGGCTGTGACGGGCTGATTTTCTACAAAAGTGCTTACGTATTGAAGATTTGCGATTTCACCGCTATTTTGTTTTTCGCTCTCGACTTTCAAAGTATTCACGTTTATTTTATTACGGATGTGGCTGTTAGATTTTTTAGATTTAAAACGCTTCTTACAGTCTCTTGCGTAAGAGATGAATCAGTTCGAAACATATATAGAAAATATTTTCTCTTTCAAGATATTATAGTTCTCTTTAATCTTTGGTTTAAAGTTTTGTGATCTATTTTTAAAGGGGTCTTGGGTATATCCATAAGTAATAGGAATTTCTTTACGTGATCCGTTTCTAGATGAAATATAAATATCACGAATAGCTAAATCAAATTTTAAAAATCTTCTGCTTCTCGAATGCCAATATGAGTTGCAGTTTCTGTATATTTAAAGTTTAAATAATTTATCAAAATTATAAGATCACATAGAATTCAAAGGAATTAACTTTTCTTAACGAACAATAATATTGAAGTTTGCCGTCAATCTTGCAGCAAATTGATGTATGTCTCGCCTGATGATTTTACAGCATTTTTAAATGAGTTTAAACACTCGCGAATTCCTTAATGTGAATTCTCTGAGTACTATAGATTTTAGTTTTTAAATAAGTCATTTAATTCCTCTTGGCATTAATATACAGTAAGACGTTATGAGCTTTTCGCCCAGAAGATTTATTAAAATTTCAGATTTATATTCGTCATTTATTTTCTTGGTTAAAAATGCGCGTTCTAATGATTGGAAGAAACAGATTAAAATTTTCCCCAGATCTGAAAGAACAGGAAGAGATAAAGTTTTTATACATTTTATCATATTTTCTATGTTAGTTTCGAACTGTTTTTCTTCGACTTTAGCTGCAGGATTTAAACTTAATGCTTTATTTTTAGCTAATTGAAGTTCGATTTCTTTTTCAATTTTGCCAACTAGAATTTCGTGAGCTCAATTTTTTGTTCTGAAGTTACCTCTCAAAATAGCGATGAGTTCTCATCTATACAGTTTTGATATTAAACATTTTTAACGAAATCTGCCCGATCACCTTTCAAATGTAGGTACCTGTTCTCAGTTTTAAATCTTTAGTTTAACTATAGTGTCAGTACCTTCCGTAGAGAGAACAACTTTATGAGATCCTCTTTTGGCGAACAGCGTATTTATACATTTTAGAAATGGAAATATCCTACCTTTTTTTTTCTGGCTCCCTTGTTGCTCGAACACGTACGATGTATCACCGAAACGTTGATTCCAAGAATTTATTACCTCATCCCAGTGTTATATCGCTGAAATTGTAGAAACTAGGCCACGCAAGGCGATGTTTTCACACTGAATTAGTTCCAACCTCTGAGGCGGGATTTAGGTGATGGGTTTTCCAAATGTTTCTATTTGTCGATGGTTCGATGAAAAAACTCTAGTTATGATTTTTGTTATATGTTAAAACTTTAATAGGCGGAAATGATTTGAAAAATTCAACCTCTAATTAAGAATTATAAATGTAATAAAATCAAGAGTACTAAGTTAAAACGCTGTTGTTCATTGTCCAACTTTGAGAAAAATCGAAATTCTGATATATATTGCGTAAGAGCCCCCATAATTTGTGGGAGAAAACAAGAGTTCCGTGGAATTTATATTGGTCTATCTTCATTTTATTTTAAGATTAAACAAAAACGGTAATTAAAAAAGGTAGATAAGTTTTTACAGATAAGTTTGAAACGATGAGGAAAAAGGTAACGCCTGCTCGCAGACCTCCAGAACTCTAGAGAGGAAAAATTTTTGTTTTCAACTTTCACTAGTTCAACAGTTTCCAAAAGTTTCGTTCTTATGCCTGCTGGAACTGATAAGACTGTAGTTTTGCTTTTGGCTGCATGCCACTATATAGTATAAAAATAAGATACCAAGTGAAAAAGGTGTATAAGCTACAATGTCAAAGAAGAAAGAAATCGGAATTCAAGAGACATAACAAATGTAGATACAAAAAGAGTCTTTGAACTAAAATGGAGACCTATAATGATTTCTAGAGCTGTCGCTGAATTAGACCAGCGATTTAGGGTTAAGCAATGCTTTATGGATCCACCTTCTCCGTACAGCAGAAATTTTCGACATAATAGAAATAGAAATATATATATATATATATATATATATATATATATATATATATATATATATATATATATATATATATATGGCATCCAAGAAATCCAATAGTTATCGACAACTCCACGCAGTCTTCGCGCGCAGGCGCAGCAAATCCAAACATGAACTGAAACTATGGGACTTTTTAAGAGAGATGAGCAAAGAGCAGAAAGAATTACAGAGGTGCGCGAGCAGGCGTTACCATGAAAACATCATCGAAAATTATCTGTTAGAATAGCTACCTTTTTAATTAATTTTTTTTGTTAAATGTTAAAATAAATGTAAAGAAAGACAAATGTCTTGGACCCCTTGTTGTCTCCCACAAATTATGGGACCTCGGCCGGGATCGATAAAATTTCGATTTGAACCAAAGTTTGGACAATGAACAAAAGCGTCCGTGGAGGAGACACGCCGCCATATATTTTTTGGAAACTTCGTTCAACCTGTGTAGAGGTTGAATTTTCCGAATACTCCGCCTGCGTAGAGGCCGGAACTATTATATAATCAACGTTTTTCTTCAATTGAATCCTTCATTGGAATTGAATGTGAATATTCCGCCTGTGTAGAGGTTGGAACTCTTTCATAAACACCTGCGAAGAGGTGTCAATTCAAACAATTTCAACTATTTTACCTGCGAAGAGGTGAGATCTGTGAAATCAACGTTTTTCTTCAATTATTGGATACATCGTACGTGCGAGCAACAAGGGAGCTAGAAAAAAAAAGGTAGGATCGTTCCATATTTTTTCTAAAATGTATAAAAACGCTCTTAAAGAGGATCTCATAAGAGTTGTTGAGGATCTAGACGGTACTGTGGAGAGTACGGACACTATAGCTAAACTAAAGACTCAAATTGAGAACAGTAGTACATTTGAAAGTGATCCAGATTTCGTTAAAACTTTAATTCAAAACTGTATAGATGAGAGGGTATCGCGAAACGAAAGAGAGGCAACTTTAGAAAAACAGAAAATTGAGCTCGCGAAACTACAGTTAGCAAAGTTAGAAAAAGAAGTCGAACTTCAAACGGCTAAAAATGAAGCATTAAGTTTAAATCCTGCAGCTAAAGTCGAAGAGAAACAGTTCGAAACAAACATAGAAAATATGATCAAAAGCATTAAAACTTTATCTCTTCCTGTTCCCACCAGATCTGAAAATTTTAATCTGTTCTTCCAATCATTAGAACGCGCATTTTTAACCAAGAAAATAAATGACGAATATAAATCTGAAATTTTAATAAATCTTCTGGGAAAGAGCTCATAATGTCTTACTGTATATTAAAAAGGAGGAATTAAATGACTATGAAAAACTAAAATCTATAGTACTCCGAGAATTCCAATTAACCCCTCGCGAGTGTTTAAACTCATTTAAAAATGCTGTAAAATCATCAGGCGAGACATACATCCAATTTGCTGCAAGATTGACGGCAAACTTCCAATATTATTGTTCGTTAAGAAAAGTTAATTCCTTTGAATCTCTATGTGATCTTATAATTTCTGATAAATTATTTGAAACTTTAAATAAGGAAACCGCAACTCATATTGGCATTCGAGAAGCAGAAGATTGGTTTAAACCTATCGATTTAGCTAAAGAGTGCGATATTTATATTTCATCTAGAAGCGGATCACGAAACTATAAACCAGAGATTAAAGATAGCTATCCCCAATATCTTGAAAGACAAAATAAAAATTGCTATATATATTTGGTGATTCATCTCATTACGCAAGAGACTGTGAGAAGCGTTTTAAGCTTAAAGAATCTAACAGCCACATCCATAATAGAATAAACGTGAATACTTTGAAAGTCGAGAGCGAAAAACAAAATAGCGATGAGTTCGCACAACTACAATATGTAAACATTTTTGTGGAAAATCAGCCCGTAACAGCCTTGATTGATTCAGGTTGCCTGATCCCAGTTTTAAATTCCTCACTAATTAGAGTGCACAAGCCTTCCGTAGAGAGAATAACATTAAGCTCATGTTTTGGCGAACAGCGTATGGTAGAAGTTCAACCCATAAATATTTCTCTAACTCAGCGCTCTTCCAGCTTAAGTGTTCGAACGGCAATATCACCGACCTTGACCGAAGAATTTATTATGCATCCCAGTGTATATGCTGAAATAAAGAAACTAGGCCACGCAAAGAGCGATGTTTTATTGAGTGAAAGTGGATCCTCTGAGTGCTGATTTAGGTGCTGTTTCTTTTTCAAATGTTTCTGTTTCAAATGTGATAGAAAACTCTAGTTATGATTTGCCATATGTTAAAAACTTTAATACTAGAAATGATTTGAGTTCTCTAATTAAGAATTATAAATGTAATAAAATCAAGAGTACTAAGTTAAAATTGAGTATTGTAAGAGAAAAATGTTCTGATATAGTATTGTGTAAGAAAGTCAATGGTGCCATGAAAACGAGTTCCGTGGAATTTATATCTCCCGCTCACCTACCCCTTCACCTATGAAGAGTAAACAAAGACGGTTTGCAATGCTCCGACGAATCTTCCAGCCCTGGCAGTGGAAACGGAGGAAAAAGAGAGATCGTTTTGAACAGACGTCCAGAACTCTAGAGAGGAAAATATCGATGCGTTCAACCAAAGATCAACTTATTAAAAAAGACGTTCTTATGCCTGATGGAACTGATAAAGACCAAGATAGCAAAATAAATTATTCCGTTCATCCTACCGTACTATCGTCATCTCAGAATCATGCCATGCCTGTGAAACACAATGTTTTCCTGTTGAACTTTCCTGATGTCGAAGAGGTGCCTTCAAATGATGGAGAAACTCTCTAGTTCAGCAGAATTATGATATGTTAAATCTTTGTGTATTTGTCGTATAGTCCTTGTCTGTTCCGTCTTTTTTGTATGTTTCAGATTCTCCTCTGGTCTCGATGAAAAAGGAAAAAAGGAATACGTACCGCTGCGGACAGCGTACAGTCAGGCTGACCGGATGTGGCATCCAGGAAATCCAATAGTTATCGACAACTCCACGCAGTCTTCGCGCGCAGGCGCAGCAAATCCAAACACGAACTGAAACTATGGGACTTTTTAAGAGAGATGAGCAAAGAGCAGAAAGAACTACAGAGGTGCGCGAGCAGGCGTTACCATGAAAACATCATCGAAACTTATCTGTTAGAATAGCTACCTTTTTAATTAATTTTTTTTTTGTTAAATGTTAAAATAAATGTAAAGAAAGACAAATGTCTTGGACCCCTTGTTGTCTCCCATATATATATATATATATATATATATATATATATATATATATATATATATATATATATATATATATATATATATATATATATATATATATATGGGGAGGTATATGTGTGAGTAAACTCATAATTCTGAATAGAATTTTCAAACAAATATTTCATATACAATAATAACATACATCATGGAGAGTGAGGGAATGTTTGTTTACGGTGCACAAAAAGCAACAACAAAGCTGCTGGTAACGGACCTCTTAATTTTGAATCTCGGTCGTGACAAAGACACACGAGCTTTCACCCCCTCTCCGAACTTCCACACCACGCCCACGGGAAGACTTTGAGCCTTGACAGATTGAAAGTGCTTCAGCCTCTCTACACAGCGGGTCTTAAGAGGCATAAGGGCTCAAACTCACGACACGCCGGCCACGAATCCGTGACAGTGACCACTAGGCAACTGCGGCTTCATACATCATACAGAAATCAACATACTTTTACTTGAAGAATATATAAGTGGAATAAAACAAGTATATAAAAACTTTTTATCGCATTTCTTTTCGGGAACCATATTTTGAAATACCAGCTCTGTAATTAAATGGATAGAGTATAGATAGAAAAATCTAAAATATAGTTTTATATTCTCTGTATTCAGCTAATCATTTCGATCTATGAGATCATCTTATATTTTCAAATACATATTCTTGAAAATTAAGTAGCCTGATACAATCTCTACAACGATAAATACCCAAATATTTGCTGTTCAACGCTAAGTGACAAATTAATTGTTTCTCGGCATTTATGACTTTTGCTAAGCAAATCCTCCGTTCTATTAAATGAGGATCTGCAGCTGTTAAATCACTGTCTCCTAGCAGCTGAATATTACCTTAATGAAGCATTAAATTGTGTTCAAAAGAGGAATCAGACTATCATTATCTAAGTAGGAAAAAAAATTCTCTATTGTTCAGTCTGGGCTTTACACTCAGCCATGCTGCTCTTAAAATTAGCAATTGCAGTATGATGTAGATATTTTCAGATATTTTTAGTTTGTTTCAAATCTTAAGTTTCTAAAGGAGGTCGTTAAATTAATCGAATGAAAAAATTTATTAATTTAAGCACTAAAATTGAGTTTTGGAGTTTAATTATTTTTATTCATTTATTTTTTATTAATTTGTAACATCTGCACCTAAAGTTAGATAATAGTATTCACTTCAAAACATATCGGTAAGTTCGATTTTAAAGTTGGACTGTACAGAGAATATCTTTTTAGAGAAATATGTTTCACAAGTGATTACAAAATCTTCAAAACAGACTTTTGTTTGAAAATTTTCACAAACAATTTTTATTTAATGGACTCAATTCATGACGGTCACATGACAAAAGCAATCACGCGTTCTCGACTGAATTCAAAACAAACTAACTTAAGACTTTTACTTGTTTTCTACTTGCAAAATTTAGATACAATTTCAAAATTAAAAATATATGAGCCGTTGTTTTTTTAAAATGGTGTAAGTCCAATTAAAACGTTTAGTGGTGGGAACATTATTACATCAGCTACTCAAGAAAATGTGAACATTTTTTAGCAATATTTTTTGATTTTTTCTACATTTTGAATCTTATTATGTTTTGAAAGTTATTTATGGGTACCCACATTTTACAATTTAACAGTACATATTTTTGTTTTTATATTTTTCTATTACTTAATTTCTGTGTTGGAGATCATGCTATGTATGTCATTACCGGCAAGTGCAAGTTTTTAAATTAATAATAATTTTATTCAAAATTTTAAATTTAATATCTCTGTAAGATACGGGTCAGTGTCAAGGGCCCTTGCACACACACGCGTCTTACGGAGGGGGAAATGTAATAGTTCCCTCTAGAGTATCCTTTTTATTAACTCTTTGTACTAATATTTAAAATAACTAACTCTTTGGTTTAAAATTAACATTGTAATCTTAATCGTAATCGGCTAGTCCGAAATCCCTGTCCCGTCCAGTCTAGCCAATAAGAACTATTATTACTTAATAACCACTGTTGATATAAAGGAAAAAATCTGGTGTAATCGCTCCTTTTTTTGTCTACCTGCCTTCATCATGTAATCAGCCTACTGCAACATTTTCTATGTTTGTCTTTGTGTTGTGTCCGTCAAGATGTCACTTCTGTTATATGTGTCTGCTAACGTGTTTTTAAAAAATAGATGTAAAATATAAAGTGATTGACCAGATACACTATGTGTGCTTCAAAATAAAAGATGAAACTCAATTCTAAAGATGTCTTCAACAAACCCGATATGACAACAAACTAACACCGGCCAACGCTACTAAATACAATACGTTACATATATATATACACTGTTCAAATTTTCAATAGTTAATTAAATACTTTTAAGTCATCTATTCAAATTCAAATACATATTTTAAACGTGAAGTCGGTGGCACTTGATGTTGATACAGTTTTTCCAAATATTAATCCATTAAATTAAATTAAAAAATGAATAAACCGTAACAAACAGAAATAATAGTCAAACAGCATATATAGAAACGAAAATCATTCGATGTGTTCTTGTTGGAATGGATAGCGCGTTGGACTTCCAATCCAAAGGTCGTGGGTTCGAATCCCACCTGGTATGGCTCAATTTTTGGGAATGAGATTTATTTTTTTACTATACTCTTTTATTAGAATAATGAAATTTAATGAATGAATAAATAAATAGTAACAAACAAAAAAAATAGTCTAGCACCATGCATAGAAAGGAAAATAAAAAATTTCAAGGAAAATCGCTTCCTATATTTTGTCACTTAATATTGTGATTCTGTCGTATGTATATACAAAGGGTGGTTTTTTTAGAGGTATAGAACTTTAAATTGCAATAAAACAATTTTATGGCATTATATTTTAAATATGATTTCTGGCATAGGACTGCCACGGCTGGCTCGGATGTAGTCCAATCTGGACGTCCAATTTTCGATGACTTTTTCCAACATTTGTGGCCGTATATCGGCAATAACACGGCAAATGTTGTCTTCCAAATGGTCAAGCGTTTGTGGCTTATCCTCATAGACCGATGACTTTACATAGCCCCACAAAAAATAGTCTAGTGGTGTTAAATCACAAGATCTTGGAGGCCAATACACAGGTCCAAAACGTGAAATTAGGCGGTCACCAAACGTCTTTCAATAAATCGATTGTGGCACGAGCTGTGTGACATGTTGCGCCGTCTTGTTGGAACCACAGCTCCTGGACATCATGATTGTTCAATTCAGGAATGAAAAAGTTAGTAATCATGGCTCTATACCGATCACCATTGACTGTAACGTTGTGGCCTTCATCGTTTTTGAAGAAGGATTCCACCAGCCCATAAAGCGCACCAAACAGTCAGTTTTTCTGGATGTAACGGTGTTTCGATATACACTTGTGGATTAGCTTCACTCCAAATGCGGCAGTTTTGTTTGTTGACGTAGCCATTCAACCAGAAGTGCGCTTCATCGCTAAACAAAATTCGCTTATGAAAATCGCGCGCGCGCGCGACCATTATTTTCGAAATAAAATTACACAATTTGAAAGCGTTGTTCAAGCGTGAGTCTATTCATGATGAATTGCCAAACCAAACTGAGAATAAATCACTTGACAGCTGTTAAATCGGTCGCCATCTTGGAAAGTAATGCCAACTTAAACTTCTATATCTGGAAAAAACACTCTGTATATCTCCATATTTATATTAATTGTGACTATTTAATAAACAGTAACTAAAATAAAACTTTTCTTTGTTGACCTATGTAGGAATTGACTTAATTTTTTTATATATTCGTCTTTTTTTTTTTGTATTCGTTTTTAGTATTACCTTAAAAATTACACACCTTCAATATTTTTCCTTTTATATATAAAGTTTCGTTCAAAAGCTAGTGACGCAGTTTGTTCTAATTCTCAGGCTTAGAGCCATGAAGCGTCATTAGCTACGTCTCATTTGTTTACTAAAATCTGCGTTTATCAGATGGTTCTTCAAAGGAAAGGGTAGAGCACACTCTTTTTTGTTGTTGTTGTGATAATGAGTATTTATTTATAGATTGATCGTTTAAGCAAAAATTTAATTAATGGCGGAAAGTTACTTGTAGCAAACTAGAGAGACGAAAGTTTGATTTATATACATTCGATAGGGCTAAAAATTTTATCGGAGTTGAAGGAATTATTCCCCCCCCCCCTATCCAATATTTATGTCCTCCAAGCTATGGAACAAAATCCTCATCTGGAAAGAATCGGGAGATTTTATGGGAAAGATGTTAACTCATAAATCAACGTTACTTTTCGTATTAATTCATGTAAATTATACAGTAAAACAAATTAAATAATTTTACTTTCTTGATATTAAAATATTTAATTAAATTAAACAATTTTACATTATATATAATGTGTACCACAGGTGTAGCAAACTCTGAGGGGTCCGTTTTTTAGATATGAGAGCAGGGGCGTAGCTACCAATAAGTACGGAGCCCCAACATGTGTAACTACAATATCACTAAGAGGGCTTTCGTTTAAAAAACAGGCCCCAAAGGAGTTTTGATACTAGGCCCATTCAGAACCAGCTACACCAGTGTATGGGAGCCATGATAGTGGGACTGTAGTTGCACAATTTGGGGCCCCCCGTATCAACGATACGGCTGATACGGTGGTAGCTACACCTCTGATGTATACATATTTATACCACTCGAACACGAGTGAGTGAATATTAACGTCGCACTGTTCAGCACGAGGGCTTTTGGCGACGGACCACGTAATTTTGAAACATGGTCAAGTTACGTGGACAACACCTGAGCGGCATCCCCTCTTCTAACTACCACACCACACCAACGGGAGGACGTTTCAGCTCTCGACAGATTTAACGTGCATCGCTGCCCTACACGGCGGGTCTTTAGTGGTACTGGGCTCGAACTCATGACATGCCTGCCATGATCCGATACTTTGACTACTGGGCTACCGCAGCCCTCTAGTCGACCGCGAGCTACAATGTAAAGAGGCCTTTTACTCATAAATCATATTAGTGTTTAACTTTCTTACGTATGATCCGCATTAAGAACAAGATTTCATACAAAAAAACATCAGATTGTTTTTACTAATAGGATTAATGTGAAATTTGTAAATAAATTTTTTTGAATTTTATTATAATTATTTCTGGCTATTCTAAAATCCCAGGGAAAAACAAAACATCTTTCAGAATCATTATTCGGATTCAGCTATCTTATACTTGCCTGTGTACGACAAGTGTTTCTAATTCTTTTGCACACGATTCTTTTTTTTTTTTTGTATTCATCTGCCTATAAGCTCTTCATGTTTCTCTCTCAGATAACACTGTGCTCAGGAGAAGTTTAGAAAAGAATCATATTTGTTGAAAGTGCCAGCTGTTTTTACTCTAAAATCTCTTCAAGGTTTCTAACAAAATTTTCTTTTTCAAAAGTATTAACAAATACCAGGAAAACGAATTATCCGAGGATACGAATTATTATATTGGTGGTTCAGACTAATTGGATTTCAGATATTGTTAAAAGGTAAAAAAAAGAAAAAAAGTCGAAAATTATTTTCCTTTCTATATTTTGATAGTAGCACATATAGAAACTATAAGAATAAAAATCAGACGATAATACAACAAATTAACAATCGATGTAATAAAAATAAATCGAAACAAGAATTACCGTTGTCATCGTTCTCAAGCAAAATATTTCCTTATTTTGCTTTTTAACTGTCTAATTGAAAGAATTCTTTCGATGTGGAACAGCGGCCTCTTTCTTACTAAATAAGAATTTGTAAATTCAGACGTCATTTTTTAATGTTATAGGTTAATCTAATTTTTTAAAATCCTTATCTTTCGTAACTTCGCAGTTTATAATTATTTTTTTTGACTGAAACGAAAACCAATCTAGTCGTATTTTTTAGAATCATTTATTTCAGACATACAGGTATAAATGTCGGAGAAATTTTTAAACTGTTCTGACTAGTAATTTTGGCAAGCGTATAATAACAGGAATTAACAGAAGATGCGTTTTTATTTTTAAAAAACTATAACTGATTGAGCAGGAAAAACCATGTAAATTTTATAAGATTAATATTCTTAAAGAGAATTTGCTTAAATGTTAATAAATAAAATGATTCATTACGAGCATATTAATGTTTAAACCTTAACAAATACTATTCTACTGTTATTTATAAGCAATAATGTGCTGCGTTTTTTTTTTCAATAATTTACGTGCTGGTATGTGCAAGAGTAAACAAGTTTTTTTTATAGAGTAGAAAAATTCTTTTTTTCTTTCTTTTTTTTTACTCATTTTGATTCAAGAAAATGATTTCTTTTTCTCCCTTTCTCACTTACGTGAATGATGTTTTTGAGGCACTCTGCCAAAGAGAACGAAAAGATGGGATTTAAATGCGTAATTGTGTTACTGATTAAAATGAAAAAAGATGTAGAATTAAAACAAGGAGGGGCTTTTAATATCCGACTCCCCACCTCTTCTCTCTTATTTTTTTTAGAACGTTGGCCTCTAAAAAGCCATTATTGTTTTTATTCTCAAACATTCCAAACGCAAGAGTTTTTGCGTTTGGAATCATTACGCAATCTTTTTGAAAATGTTTCAATAATTTAATAAATGAGGTCCATTAAGAAGACTTAATAGACAACACTAAAAAGAGTTCACATATATTTCAAACAATCATGTCATTTAAAAAATTAGAATACGGTGATATTTTTGCTTAAAAAAAACATAGTTCTTTTACTTGAGTAGAGCAAAGTAGAAATAATAATAGATTTGTACTTAGAATATAGAAGCTATATACATACCGAAATGAATAAAGTAACTATTCAACAAACTATTTTTAACCATTATTGCTATTTTACGTATTATTTGTTTTTAAAAAAATTATTTTTGATAACTCGATAATTATAGCCGATGAACATAATTCCGAACCTCTGAGCTAGTACATCACTTATATTTAACTTTTTTAGCATGACCCCTTAAGACAGTATTCCGCAACCCCCGGTCCACGGACCGGTACCAATCCGTGGAGCAAATTCTACCGGTCCGCACAAGAAACATTAAATTATTTCTCTTTCATTTACTGTGGTATATTTTTCTTAGGTTTGGGCTATTTTTTATGAAAATCACTTAATATTCCTTGTTAAATCACTTTATATTAATTTTTTGGTGTAGATATATTTTCACGATTAAATACAATACAATTAAAATTATTAAATCAAAACAGTCTGAAATATAAACAATCAACATCCTCCCCCTCAGCGGGCCATGGTAAAATTAACGAACGTTGACCGGTCCGCGGCGATAAAAAGATTGCGGAGCACTGCTTTCAGACTACGAAAGCTTGTTCACCTTAAAGGTACTGCTGCCTCGATTGTTTCGTAGCCGCGGTGGCCTAGTAGTCAAGGTAACGGACTCGTGGCCGGCGTGTCATAATTTCGAGCCTAATACCGCTGAAGACCCACCGTGTAGGGGAGCGATGCACGTTAGATCTGTCGGGAGATCAAACGTCCTCCTGTTGTTGTGGTGTAATAGTTAGTAGAAGGGGTGCCAGCTCAGGTGTCACCCTCGTCACTTTTCCATGGTTCAAGGATCTTTGATGGAACAAAAACTCGAGCATGGCCATCAATGAAGCTCGTGTCCTAGATCAGTGGTTCTTAAACTTTCGATCTCCCCCCCCCCTTTAGGTATTGAAAACCATAAATTTTTGAACGCCATTTCCCGAATCCTAACACTTAGCTAAGTGATTTGAAGATTCCACAATAGTCCCAAGACTGCCTCTGCTATTTATAAAGACTTTTAACAGTTAATTTTTTTCCTTTAAAGTAACAGTACATATCTAAGTATATATGCATATAAAAATATTACAAAATACTAGTTTCAAATAAATAACTCAGGCGCAAATAAATAATACATGCGATTAGGAAATCGAAATGGATGCAATCGTTATGGCATTGGAGCGCTATGTAAATTTAGTAATTAAATCTATGCACATGTGTTTCTAATATATACTTTTTGAAAATATTATACGTTTTAGTAATGGCTATGTAGTTGCAGAAATTTTTTAAAAAAAACTGAATTAATGTCCTTGACTGAATACATGTTCTGGTAAATATTTTTTTATTGGGGACAATTTGGTGATCTAGTCTAAGATGACACATCTTTCAATTGTTCCACGAGGTCATTCAGAGTCTGTAAAAAGGGAAATTTTTTAACGCATAAGATGAAAAACCTTCTCAGACTCAAGGCCGGATCTGCATATGGGCCCCCGGGTTCTAGGACCCCGTTCAAGATAAACAGAAAAAGATGCTTACAATCAAAATAGTTATAAAAATACCAAACCAGTAAAAAACACAAATCGAAAATAAAATACCCGAAATACCATACCAAGTTTATTTTTATTTTTTTAATTTCGAGAGCATGAGCAATTAATTTTAGTTCTTCCGCCTTACCACCGAATACGCGGAAATTAATAATTAATAGACGGCGGCTTTATCATAGAGTGGCGCCGACGAGCATCGAGCATCTATGCAAACGTAGTGGCACTACTTCTGTAGCCATTTATTTTTGTGCAATAGTAATTCTAAGTTACCACAACACTAAGTTACCTGGGACCCCAAAGGTAACGGTCCGGCCCTGCGTGGGCCCTCTATAAATGCCCTGTGTATACCCGGAGATTCACGGACACAGTTTTACGAACCGTTGTCCGAGACCATTGGATTACTTTATCGCTCTAATCAGTATCTAAAAGTTTCAAAGACGAAGAGTTACAATAAGAGGAATAACAGTGATTTCTCGAATGAACGTTTCAAAATAAACCTACATATATATACTGTCAGACAATTACTTAACGAAGTCGCTAAATCACGAAAAAAAGGCTCGTTGTGTGTAAAATTCGTTAAAAAGATAATCAATTTCAACATGTATTACGTTCTTGGTTCCAGGAAAAAGGTCGTAGAGATCCGAAAAATAGCGGTTCGTAAAATGGAGGTCCGACTGTATATATATATTGCTTTATCTTTCTCTTAACAATAATTAACAGCAAATATTGGCTGAATTACCAAATGAACAATAAAAATTATGCAAATAATTTGAAACTTGTTGGAATATTGACCCCTGTTTAATGTCATCGGTGCTCATTCTTTTTCTCCAATCACATTGGAGAGTTAAAAACTTTTTCATACGACTAGTACTTAAGGATTAGGATTAAATTTATTTGAACAAAATTTCGAGAACTTTTTAACGTTATTTTGGAGTGGTGTTGACAACGAATTTCGCAATTCTTAGATGCGATCATGTGACGAAGATGGTCTTTTTTAGTTCCTCACTCTCTATACTTCAAAATTATCAGGCTCGATTCAATTTAATGTGCACAATACCCATTATCCAGCACTAAAGAAATCCCAGGGAATATGCGAAAGCTTCCCAAGAAGCACTGGAATAGCAAAAAGAGAAACAAAAAATGCTTAATATACGGTGTTGAAATAGAATTATTGAAGCAGGGGTGTAGCTACCACTGTATCAATGATACGGGGCCCCCATTACTTAGGGCCCCCAAAATGTGTAAGCAAAAGATCGTTAAATGTTAAGAAGCTTCAAAAGAGGTCTCCCATGGCATTTGGATACAGGGCCAACTCAAGACTAGCTAGGCCAGTGTATTGAGGTTAGTGAAAGACTCCGTGAGAAAGTTCAGTTCATTTCAATTCAGAACAGTGATAATACTGTAATTCTGAAGACTTGGTCAAAACGCCTTATGCTCCGAAAATTTTAAAGTATTAATATTTCAGAATCCATAGGTAGATATTAAGAATTCTTCAACTTTCTGACGCGCTCTCTTGTTTCACATCTCGCTGTTGTTAAATAGAGCCATTCACCGTGTTGGGAGTAAAATTTTTTGTTCAGTTTTGTATTTACTGAGAAAATAAAATGTTTAATTGTTTCTGGTACTTGACTCTCTGAACACTTCGGAGGATTAACTTGTTTAAAAAGAAAATATATGTCATGCACAAGCAGTTCTTTTGCTCGGATAATTTTAATTAAAACGTCTGAATATCTATCGTTTGTTGTTTGTCTGTTCTAATTTTCAAGACTGAAAGAATAATTTGTCTTTTGTTCATGCTTCTTCAATTTACTTTTATGTCGTTTTTGAAATATACGCGTAGATCCTCCATTGTAGATCTTCCACTGTTGATCCAAGGTTCTGGAGAAGCTTTGGGCAGTTTATCTATTTCATTAATCTCTATTCCTTTGTGTCGGGACCCAAATAACAATTATGAATTGAACTATGGAAAAAATTTTACTCCCAACACCGGTGAATGGCTCTATTTAACAACTTCTTCTTCTTTATAAGCGTAACAACCTGTTACAGGTCTTGGCTGCCTCCACAGCTCGCTTCCTCCAATTCCGACGATACGCAGCAACTCTCTGCCAGTTTTTAATATTTAGAGTTTTTAAGTCATTTTCAACATCATCTATCCAGTTGGCATTACTTTCCAAGATGGCGACAGATTTAACAGCTGTCAAGTGATTTATTCCCAGTTTGGTTTGGTAATTCATCAAAACGATCATCAAGCAAGGCGTAGATTCGTCGAATGGGCCCAAAACGAGATTGCCGTGGTTCCCGATTTTCATAAGCGAATTTTGTTTAGCGATGAAACGCAATTCTGGTTGAATGGCTACGGCAACAAACAAAACTGCCGCATTTGGAGTGAAGCTAATCCACAAGTGTATGTCGAAACACCGTAACATCCAGAAAAACTGACTGTTTGGTGCGCTTTATGGGCTGGCGGACCACTTCTTCAAAAACGATGAAGACCACAACGTTATAGTCAATGGTGATCGGTATACAGCCATGATTACTAACTTTCATTCCTGAATTGAACAATCATGATGTCCAGGAGCTGTGGTTCCAACAAGACGGCGCAACATGTCACATAGCTCGTTCCACAATCGATTTATTGAAAGACACGTTTGGTGACCGCCTAATTTCACGTTTTGGACCTGGGAATTGGCCTCCAAGATCTTGTGATGTAACACCGCTTGACTATTTTCTGTGGGGCTATGTAAAGTCATCGGTCTATGCGGATAAGCCACAAACGCTTGACCATTTGGAAGACAACATTCGCCGTGTTATATCCGGCCACAAATGTTGGGAAAAGTCATCGAAAATTGGACGTCCAGATTGGACTACATCCAAGACAGCCGTGGCAGTCCTATGCCAGAAATCATATTTAAAATGTAATGCTACAAGATTATCTTTCGAATAAAAAAAATTCATGTCAATCGAATAATACATCGTTGTTTTATTGCAATTTAAAGTTCTATACCTCTAAAAAAAACACCCTTTAGCTCGAAATTATATGTAGTACGCCAACATCCTTGATCTTTTTTTTTTTAACAGGCACAAATATAGTTCTCAGTGCTTTTCTTTCGAAAGTTTCCAGAGCTCGTATAGTCTCCAAATTCAGCGTCCAGGTTTCGTTAGCAAACAGCAACACAGGTAAAATTAATGTCTTACATAATCTTAACTTTGTTTTTCCGCTGATAAATTTCGATCTTAATTGCATCTTTAGTCCAAAAAAACATTTGTTAGCCGATTTTATATGGTTGTTTATTTCAGCTTTCACTTATTTTGGTCAATAATAATGGTTCCGAGGTATTTGAACTCACTAACCCTTTCAAAAGAATGACCGTATACACAAAAAGCTATTTAACAACAGCGCGATGTAAAACAAGAGAGCGCGTCAGAAAGTTGAAGAATTCTTAATATCTACCAATGGATTTTGAAACATTAATACTTAAAATTTTCGGAGCATAAGGCGTTTTGACCAAGTTTTCAGAATTACAGTATTATCACTGTTCTGAATTGAAATGATCTGAACTTTCTCACGGAGTCTTTCACTAACCTCAATACACTGGCCTAGCTAGTCTTGAGTTGGCCCTGTATCCAAATGCCATGGGATTGATTGATTGAATATTAACGTCGCACTGTTCAGCTACATGAGTGCTTTTGGCGACGGACCACGTAATTTTGAACCATGGTCAAGTGACGTGGACGACACCTGAGCTGGCACCCCCTCTCTTAACTACCACACCACACCAACGGGAGGACGTTTCAGCTCTCGACAGATTTAACGTACATAGCTGCCCTACACGGCGGGTCTTTAGTGGTACTGGGCTCGAACCCGTGACAAAGCAAGCCACGGTCCGATACCTATACCACTCGGCTACCGCAAATGCCATGGGAGCATGTATGTGAAAAATCTCTTGCGAAATGGAAAATTAATTTAAAACTATCTTATTTGATTTCCTGTTAGTATTTTGAAGTCTTTTTAGAATAGATAAACTGTCAGTTTTTAGTATAACACAATTTTCTGCCTCTATAATCATATTTTATACATGAGAAATAATCAGTTACAAATATGTATTGTCATGATTCCAGTTAATATATATAAATTTACATGTAAACGCTACATGTTTTGGGGAAGGAAAAAAGCTAAAACAAGCGACTTCTTTTAAAAAAAATTTTGATCGGCATCTAACTTTTTAAAAAAAAATTCCAGCAGTTTTTCTTCATGAAAAATAAAATTTTAAGTACAGTGGACATATTTAGAATTTATGAGCTGTCAGAATAGAATCAGATGAAAAGATTTCAGTGTAAATACTGGGATATACGAGTTCTATGACGTTAGGTGAGGTGTTTTTTTTTAAGTGTTGAAGAGCAAATCCACATATGTAATATTTATTAATATTCCAAAATATATGCATTAAAAAATAACCAATTTTTTTTCAAATACCTTATTAGTGCATAAATAAATTGGAGGGGGTTTCTCTCTCTCTCATTATGTTATGTGGGATTTACAATAACTTTTCACAATAAAAAAAAAATTTTTTTAAACATTTTGGATTCTTTAAGCATTTGGAAATCAATATGAATGTGGCCAATAACACAACTAGCTTTTCTAATACTTTCCTGTTTTAAAAAAAATTATTTCATGTTAAGTTAATTTGTGAATTATTATTTCACTTCTATTGTATTATATTGAGAATTTAATAATTATTTAAACCTAATGATTAGAGAACTTTTTGTTTGGAACAAATAAAAGTAGAAAGAGACTTCTCAAACTTTCAATATTTTCGACCCAATTTGCAATATTAATTTTCACCGACCCCCCTTCAGATAATAACAATGCATTGAATGCAATAATAATGCCCTTTGACGTCACTACTATAGTACGATTTTAATCATAAACCGTTCAAATTATCAATAAGTATTAAATATTGTATATGACACGTCTACGTGAATCACTAGTAATTATAAAGAGTGTTTTTTTTTCAGGTATAGAAGTTTAAGTTGGCATTACTTTCCAAGATGGCAACCGATTTAACAGCTGTCAAGTGATTTATTCTCAGTTTGGTTTGGCAATTCATCAAAACGATCATCAAACAAGGCGTAGATTCGTCGAATGGGCCCAAAACGAGATTGCCGTTGTTCCCGATTTTCATAAAGGAATTTTATTTAGCGACGAAGCGCACTTCTGGTGGAATGGCTACGTCAACAAACAAAACTGCCGCATTTGGAGTGAAGCTAATCCACAAGTGTATGTCGAAACACCGTTACATCCAGAAAAATTGGCTGTTTGGTGCGCTTTATGGGCTGGTGGAATCCTTCTTCAAAAACGATGAAGGCCAGAACGTAACAGTCAATGGTGATCGGTATAGAGCCATGATTACTAACTTTTTCATTCCTGAATTGAACAATCATGATGTCCAGGAGCTGTGGTTCCAACAAGACGGCGCAACATGTCACACAGCTCGTGCCACAATCAATTTATTGAAAGACACGTTTGGTGACCGCCTAATTTCACGTTTTGGACCTGTGAATTGGCCTCCAAAATCTTGTGATGTAACACCGCTTGACTATTTTCTGTGGGGCTATGTAAAGTCATCGGTCTATGCGGATAAGCCACAAACGCTTGACCATTTGGAAGACAACATTCGCCGTGTTATATCCGGCCACAAATGTTGGGAAAAGTCATCGAAAATTGGACGTCCAGATTGGACTACATCCAAGACAGCCGTGGCAGTCCTATGCCAGAAATCATATTTAAAATGTAATGCCACAAGATTATCTTACGAATAAAAAAAAATTCATGTCAATCGAATAATACATCGTTGTTTTATTGCAATTTAAAGTTCTATACCTCTAAAAAAACACCCTTTACATTTTTACAAAAAAAAAAAAAAAAAAAAAAAAAAAAAAACATTATGTTAGAATTGTTAAAATGCAACTTAAAAAAATTGAAGTACTTAAATTACCGCAAAATCCGGCGTATAACGCGCAACTATACTTTTGAGCTTATTTTTTAAATTTTTTGGTATATTCCTCGTATAACGGGTACCCCCTTTTTTTACAAAGGAATCTGAAATATTAGTATATATCGCTCTCATGTTTTGAAGTCATTTATTCGAGGTATTATATCGCAGACTTTTGACAAAATAGTTTTCTTCTAGAACTGCAACTTTTAATTCACAAGGAAAGTCATTTCTTTTAAATAAATAGTATTTAGATACATATAGAAGTAATTTTTTTTTTTTGCGCATCTCTTTCGTTGGTTTTAAAGCTATCGTTTTTATACCCGGCGTATAACGCGCACCCTTAAATTTCGATCTTTTTTGTGTGTCAAAAGTGCGCGTTATATGCCGGATTTTACGGTACTACAAAAAACTTTATATTAAATTTCTCGCAAACATTGAAATACATTTCAGTATAATGCAAATCATAATATTTTTATCATGACATTCAACGTTAGTGTCATTGGCGACTACAGCAGTGCTTCTCATGCTTTCAATCTTTCCGACTCAATTTTGACTTATAATTTTCATCGCGTCCCCCTCATACAACAACTATGGATTGAATGTATAATTATTTCCCCTACGACGCTAAAGCTAGAATGCAACTTTTATTATAAACTGCACAAATTATCAAGATATGTATTATATTTTGTATTGGACAAGCCCATGGAAGTCACTAGTAATTACTAAACTTTGTTCTAATTTAGTATTGATAAATTATTATCAAATACTTTTTGCCGGACTGATATACACTCGGATCTCAATATAACGAAGTCACTAGATCCTAGAAAAAAGTTCGTTATATAGAGAGGTTCATCTTTCAATATACTTTATAAACCACATAAAACAAATTTTAAATTCATAAACACTATATTTTAAAAAAAGTAATTATTAATACGTTTTTAAAAATTAATATGTATTTCTTTTAAGGATCTTACCATAAAAAAAACTGCAAGGAAAACAAGAAAAAAACAATGTCGAATGTCTCACTGTATTTTCGATATTAAGAAAGTAATTTTAAATTGAATTTTATGAATTTTAAGGACATTTTCTAATTTAAAGCATGCAAGTAATATTAAACATACTTAATTTAAAAACTAGAATATGGGGACAACTCCACTGAGTGTGAAAGGGGATATCGAAGATGTTTCTAATGAACTGGACAATGGAGGTTAAAGGTTTCATTTCTTGGATGAAACGTCCAGAACTCTATTGCTCTGGGCGAGTTAGGACCTAATATAACCAGTTCAAGATTTTTAACCCCCATAAAATGTGTTAGAGAGAATAACTTGAAATGTTCAGAAATACTTTAAAAACAGAGAGAACAAAAATTGAATCACAAAAGAAAAAGTTCGTTACATAGAAAATACACTTCGAAATAGAGAAGTTATTTTACGAAGAAAATCGTGAAAAGTGCAAAGTTCCAGGTAAAAGTTCGCTATATAGAAAAATTCGCAATATAGAGGTTCGACTGTATTTATAAATATATCAGTGTGAATATGTATTTTATTTTTTATCGCATTAGAATGTATTTTGTTTTGCTTCCTTTTAGTAAATTTTGATAATTATTTTAAATCTTTTAATTTGATCTTTTCGATACGCTGGCGCCCCTTTCGTAGGGCTATTATGCCTCCTATGGGGGTGTGCCCCACAGTTAGAGAAACGCTGTACAACAGGCATTTTTTTACCATTTGACATACTAGTATTACATACACCGGTCAAATCTTTAAAAGAGAATGACAACATCAGGTAAGTCTGGTGAAGATCAAGTAACTTGTATCCTAAATAACGATTGATCATTAAAGTAATAGCTTTTATTTTCACTTACTGTTCCATTGGTGGCGAGACCGGAACCATTCTGAATTATCTTTTGGGACCCCATGTTGGTTTTCGCACACCCCAAGTCCACAGAAATTATGGAAGCAACGCCGAGATTCTCGGCGAACAATGCACGCGACGTGGGACTTGAACCGTTGCCAGAACTGTCCTGTTGCTGCTTCGGCAAAGGGTTGCGGTGGAAAATGTGGGCCGTTGGCACCGGCACTTACCCAATTCCCGGAGGATACACCGGGGGATGAAACAATTCCACTCGCGTGTCACTCCGAAGAGAAATATATAGCTATATTTTTATCATCAGTGTTTGTCAAAAACGAATGCGTCTCGCCATGATAAAAACATAACCTTGCTCACAATTCTCCCATTGAGACCTCGCGAGATGATATAAATTGCGTTTCGGAGCCAATTTGTAAAGATCAAAAGTTAGGACGTAATTGAAAGTGATGAAATGTTTTTCACGTCTATTTTTTAATCCCGTTCTATTCTTTTAGGTTTCTATTACACATAGTTGGCAACTGGCGATGTTGATTCTGAAACACGTGGAATTATTTTGGAAGAGAAATATGTTAATTTGGTTTGATATAATTATTATACACTTACCAAGATCTTTTTGTATTAAAAATTTCTAAAAATTTAGTAGTGGTTATATATAAAGGGGTGTGCTAGCTCAGGTTTCGTCTTCGTCATTTGACCATGGTTCAAAATTACTAGGTCTACTACGCCAATAGCCTTGTGTTGTTTTTCCACTCATTCATTCACTCCTCTTCTGAGAATCCGTTACGAACATTAAGAGTGAGAGTTTTTTAACATCGTACAGTAAAGCAACACGAAAGCTATTGGTGACGAACTTCGAAATTCTAAAGCCATGGTCAAGTGACGAGGACGACACCTGAGCTGTCACACCCTTCTCCAGAATACCACACCAAAAAGAGATCATTCAACCTCGACAGATTTAACGTGCATCGATCACCTCCACTCGGTGAGTCAGCCGTGGTAGCCTAATGGTCAAGGTAACGAATTCGTGGCCGGCGTTCGAGCCTAGTGTCAATCAAGACCCGCCGTGTAGGGTGCGATGCACGTTAAACATGTCGAAAACTAAAACGTCTTCCCCTTGGTGGGATGTGGTAGTTAGAAGAAGGGGTGCCAGCTCAGGTGTCGTCCTCGTGACTTGACCATGGGTCAAAATGACGAGGTCCGTCGCCAAAAGGCCTCGTGTAGCTGAACAATGCGAAGTTAATGTTCACTCACTTTACACGGTGGGTCTTCAATGGTACATGGACTCAAACTCGAGACACTTCAGCCACGAGTTTTTAACCATAACCACTAGGCTACCCAATAAACTTTGAAATTATATCCAAAGAGTGCCTTAGAATGAATGTTGTTTTAATACTCATAATTAGTGTCAAAAAGTAAGGGGGTAGTTGGTCTGAGTTTCTTTTAAATTCGATAAAAGTTTTCATCAAACAGATTTCATTGAGTAATCCTTTTAGCGATCAGACATACCCTTGAATGCAAACGATTGCTCATCTGTTGTTATTTGACCTCCCTCCACAGCCGACAGCTGTGTCAAGGCACATCGTCTGGTAGCTTTGTTGAATAATTCAAAATGATGCACGCATAACAAATGGCATCGTCACTGAAAATAACGATTTCGAAGGAAAGAAAGCAATGATGCAATGAAAAAATTTTACCTACATAATCCAATACACGAGTGCAGCGGTCTTGCTATGTAAGTGCTAAAAACAGTAAGTTCAGAAGTCTCTTTTTTAAACAAATAAAATGAATAAGCAGATATTTCTGAATCTAAGCTACTCCAATATCTATTAAAATTAGATGTCTGGTCATATTTCAGTATTCTGAAATTGCTTATTGAATGAGGATTGATTGATTGAATATTAACGTCGCTCTGTTCAGCTACACGAGGGCTTTTGGAGACGGACCACGTAATTTTGAACCATGGTCAAGTGACGTGGACGACACCTGAGCTGGCACCCCCTCTCCTAACTACCACACCACACCAACGGGAGGATGTTTCAGCTCTCGACAGATTTAACGTGCATAGTTGCCCTACACGGTGGGTCTTTAGTGGTACTGGGCTCGAACTCGTGACAAAGCAAGCCACGGCCCGATACCTATACCACTCGGCTACCACGGCCACTATTGAACGAGGAACGTAATAAAATCGTTAACGAGTATCTAAACTTGATTCAATACCTTAATTCGATTCTCTAATCAGAGACGTTTTAAGGCACGGACTAACCCAGCCTCGGCTCGTTCTGGTGTCAGCTTCAATACGATCATGATTCAAACTATTTTAATCGCTAAATGTTATTCCCGGACATATTCTCCTAAAGACTGGGAATTTCAAACTACATGCCAATTAGCAATAGTGGCAAGACTTTATTATTATGTCATGTTCCGTCATCCAATCTAGGCTAAGACCTACAACCATGCACTACCATTTAGGCCAGGGGTGTGCGAACTTTTTTAAGGTATGGATTGTTTCTAATGTTGTAAGGTTTTGCGGTCCGCTCGGTGGCGTAGGTGTGACCATTCTGTATTAAAATTTTTCGTTTACTTTTCTTAAAACTTGTTTCTGACATTGTACCTCTCTTTTTAAATATGACAGCTTACTGTTTTTAATACAAAAACACAAGTAATACAAAATTTTCAAGTTGAATGCTTGAACAACTATGAGTGACTGTTAGACCGGGGACATATTGAATGCAATGAGCAGAAAACATAGATAAACGAATGTATGTTCTTAAATTTGTTCGCTGCTGATTCCCGTGCCATCGCGAAACATCAACTCGAGAACTTCACTCCATAAAAACGTGGGATGTGGGATGTCTCAATAGCCAATTCCGTGCTATCGCGGGAAAAGTGGATCATCAACATTTATTCTCTTCTTCAGTCGGGAAAAATTCCTTTTACGGTAGTAGGCCGTTGATCGTTTCCCCCTCTATAGCGGCAGTGAAAATTGTTGTTGTGACTAATGCCACCTGCCTGACGATGTCAGATCGAGGCCCGTGAAATTCACATGGCTAAGGGCTAGAATTTTTACACTTGTCGTTAGCTTTAACACCATGCTGGTGACAGTACGACTTAACTCGGTTCCACCACAATTTAGAGAGAAAATATTGGGGGTGGCCAGGGGCTGCCCACCCCCTTCCATCAACCACACGAGAGGACTTGCGGCTCGACGGCTATTTAAAGTACCCCCCATACCGCAAAGGCACTTTACATTTACAAACATCCATGTCTTCGAACCCAGTCCCTACGGCATTGAAGTCAGCGTCGCTAACCACTATACCGGTTGGGCGACGGCAGTAAACGTGTGAAGTATCATCGTTTGCTTCCAATGAAGGAACATGTGTGTCGCCTATATAATTATCGAATCATTTACTTAAATAAACACAGTCGCATCGATTATGAAAAGCCGATTCTCCAGTCTACCTGGCGTCGGCGTTCCATCAATCTTTTAGTATCTTTGGTGGTCACCCCAAAAATGTCTTGGTGGTCCACCGATTGATCGCGATCGACCTAAAGCCCATTTCTGATTTAGGCGAAAAGCGGTAGTTTTGTGCTTTAGTTTGTGAGATTGCGAGTCACTCAGATCTATTTGTTACGGTTACAATTTGAACAAATTTTTGATAAAGTATACAATATGCTGTCTACTTAAAAGGATCACAGAGGGGATCTACTTTTGCACAAGGGCCAAAGGCCTAAAGTTGTAGTGTACTCAGACTTCTCTTATGTGCGAGGGGAGGGGATACGTTCTAAAAAACGCAGACCAAAACGCCGAGATCAATCTCTACGGAAAAATCTGTTGGTTTATGAGGGTGGGTGGGGTGACCCTCGACCCCCACACTCTTGTGTACTCCACTGGCTTCAAGAAATCTTAAGATGTTAATGCCACTAATACCAAAAAAATAAACACAAATTTCGGGAAAATAATCCACATTCTCTACAGGCAAAAGGTCTTCCTGAATCGAAAAAAAATTTCTTAAATGGCGCTAGTATTCTTCTTCGTGGCAGACTGAAGCTGCTGGCATAAAACAACCCTGTCCCGAAAAAGCCATTCCTGTGCTTCAAAACAGCATTCTCTTCATGTATGCAGAGCTTCGGTTGTGGCGTTGCTAGTGAGTGAGTGAATATTAACGTCGATATATTCAGCATCTCGAGGGGGTTTGGTGACGGACCTCGTAATTTTGAACCAGAGGTGTTACAGGTACTACATGCTGAATATTAGAATAAAATGTTCCACCACTGAAGTATTTCTTTGGTCGGTTGTCTTTCATAGTCGAAGGTACGATAAGTTTATATATGTGTGTACTCTGATCGTGACATTCTATATATATTCTTCGTGAATTAGCAATCTCCCTCTCTCTGCAAAGAAAGCGGTAGAATATAAATATGTTTGTTTTAAGATTAGTCATTCAAACTTACTTTCAAATACCTGGTGTATCATTTTAGAAAAACATACATAGCATTCCAACCCCACCTGCGTCTGCGTTGAGACGCCAATCATTTGCATATCCGATCTGGTGCACGCACGGCCAAAATTTAAAGCAATTTGGATGCTTTCTTGATGGTATTACGTTTTGGGTGGCAAGAAGTGTATTTTTTCCCTTAATAATTTTCAAATGTGATTACAATAATTTTGAATCTAAATTAAATAATTATATATAGATATATATAGCTTTACCTACAATATAAGACTCAACCTATAATATAACTTAAACATCATGCAGAGGAAAACTTGAGTTAAAATAACTTTAAAAAAAAAACTCTTTCTCTGTGTGTGAGTGAGTGAGGGAATATTAACGTCGCACTGTTTAGCTACACGAGTTCTTTAGGCGACGGACCACGTAATTTTGAACCATGGTCAAGTGACGTGGACGACACCTGAGCTGGCACCCCGCCTTTTTCCTAACTGCCATACCACACTAACGGGAGGACGTTTGATCTCTCGACAGATTTAACGTGCACCTCTACCCTACACGGTAGGTCTTTAGTGGTACTGGGCTCGAACTCGTGACAAGGCCAGCCACTATCCGATACCTTGGCTACTGTGTGTGTGAGAGAGAGAAATTCAGTATAGTACTCGGAGTTATCAATTTTAACCTAATACTTGTGACGTCCCATCAGTTCTTAATTTTTACAGCTTTCGAATCTTTATAGTAACAAATTTGCAAAATTATCCCATAAACCGAGAGAGTGAGTGTTTATCAACTTCGTGTTGTGAAGTGACACGAAAGCTACAGGTAACGGACCTCGTAATTTTGAACCTCAGTTAAATTAAGAGGACGGAACCGGCACCTCCCTCTCCAAATTATCACACCACGTCAATGAGTGGACTTTGAGCCGTGTTAGATTTTACGTATATCAGCCTCTCTACACGACGGGTCTTCAGTAGCACTAGGGCTCGAGCTCCCCCAACGCGCCGACCTCTAAGCTACCACAGCTATCCCACAAACTGAGATAAATCATTAAAATAAAATAAAAAATTATAAATAATGATTCATCTCAGCTGTTCGTATTTATGAGAATATGCATTTCAAGTTCTAATGTAGCTAAAAAAAGGCAAATTCTCTATCGAAATATCTAAATACATCACAGAAAACTGATCACACCCCGGATATACCCAGCAACACGTGCAGGATGATGTGATCCCGATGTCAATTCCCGATAAGAATCACGCTACTAGGTCACGCTACTCTACTGTGTTGATACAGCTGCAGACCGCAAATGTACTTCTGGTTTGTTCTCAGGGAAAAAGAGAAGCTACATTTTCCCCCACACGGATAATCCATACGTCAAACCTTATAATCTGACGAATCAAAGAGCAAAGTTGTCACAAATTAAGAAAACTCTTTAGCAAAATTTTAACCATTCAATCTTTACTATTGCCACAGCTTGTAGAGAAAGAAAAGAAAAAAAATCTCCAGTTTTTAAGGAGATAATCGCTTTAAACTCCTTGGAATTAGTGCTATGATTTTACGCAATGTGTGTGGTTTATTTAAAAAATTTTAGGAAGATGTCGTTGCTAGAGTTTTGGTAATCTCTTATGTTTGGAACCATGTTAAGACATGATAGATTATCTGACAGAGTATCTGTATCAGTAGGATGAAGAACCATTATCTTTCTAATAAATGTAGAGTTATGTAGTTCGAGATGTAGAACGATTTACCCATATTTCTTGAAATAATCCCAGATAACACAGCGCCACATTTTTTTATTATATGATATTCATATTATAATAGTAAATGTTTTAAAGTATGGCTTATTAAAAAACAAGTAATATAAAAATAATTTTAAGTCAATTCTTACTTAGGTTGAAAAAGAAGAATTTTACTTTAGTTAATTAAATTTAACTGGTGAATTAATATTTGAAAATAAAAACTGTATTAATAACACTACAAGTTTTAAAAAATGTATTTGAAGCCAAGAAAAAATTCGTTAGAAAAACTTATTGGCGCCTCTGTTGCAGCTAATTCTAACTTCGTCAGAAATAACGCAGACTAAATTTAAAATAAAAAAATATAATTTAATTAATTAATATTTGAAAAAACTGTATTAACTTCAAGTGTCATCCACTACAAGTTTAAGAAAATATATTTGAATTTCAGTGGATGAATAAAAATCATTTTACTAATGTTTGAAAATTTGAACAAGATATATATATATATATATATATATATATTATGATGCTGCTGCATGACTATATATTTTTACAAGCTTTTATACCGTCGCCAAAAGCCCTCGTGTAGCTGAACAGTGCGACGTTAATATTCAATCAATCAGACAAGCTTTTATTTTTAAGTTCTTGATATCTAAGTTCTAGTATTAAGCTTTGGGTTATATTTAAAAACATTCGGTACTTACGTATTATCGCAACCTATTAATGACATTATATGAAACAAAGTACTTGGTTGCCAATTCAGCGCGTATGACACAAAGGAAATCGGAGTTGCCAACTTGGCGTGTTATTAATAGAGTTGGCGATTGTTGCGATAATACGTAAGTACCAAACATTCTTATAGCTCTCGCGTCGATTTAAAACGAAAATATAATTATCAATTTCATTCCCGTAACGCCCTTTTTTAATGGATTTCTGCAACATACATTTTTAGCGAATCTACTCAACAAAAGAAACATTATTACCAAACTTAAACTAATAACTCTGTCTAATAGTCCAAAAAGGGGAATATTTTTTTTAATCTAAAACAACCCCTCAATGTCTTATTAAGAGTAGATTTTCGCAAAACCTCTTATCTTACATCTACTTAACAAAAGAAACATACTTGCCAAATTTCAAGTCTGCATATCTAAGCGTTCAAAAACAGGAGTTCTGTTACGTCTATTAAGCCTCCGTGTCTTCCCAACCGATTTCCCACTTGGGAGTCAATTTCCGTAGAACCTATCTTTAGAGGATTTCTTTTCAGCAAAAGAAACATGCTAACAAAATTTTCTTAGTCAGTAGGCCTAAAGGCCTTATCACACACGCTTTTTGGAATAACCGTTTAAGACAATTTTTCAAGAAGCTGTGAGGATGAAGGGTTGCCGTAAACGCACCGATACACTCTGACGTCAGCCACGCCCTTTTTTCGCATTGAAAAATTACTCGCCGATTTTTCTGATTCGGAAAACGAACATTTAATATTATTTCTTTCATTCCATTCGTGCTTTTGTTGACTGTCGTGAACAGTAATGAAGCTCAATTCTGTTTAAAATATTATACGCCATTAAAAAAGTATACACCAGTAAAATGACCCCATTTCTGATACGTTTGAAGAAGCTGAAGCAATCATCTTTACCGCCATCTTGTTTATGACTTGGGGAGCCAAGGAACCCCATTGGCAGGAATTTCAAGCAATTTTTATTTGGAGCAACTTTTTCAGCTCACTGGGAAAAAGTTGTTCGGAGCCGTTGCTATGGTAACTTGAGAGAAATTGGTCAGAATGGTTGCTTTCAAAGAAAATTGCTCCAAATACGCGCGCGTATACATGTAAAAAGCCTTAATAGTTTCGGAGGTCTCACGATAAGTGAATGAACTATTTTCCTCCTATATAGAGAGAAAAATAATTAATACGCAATAAAATATTTAAAAAAGCCTTTACTATGAAAAAAACATTTTTTTAAACAACGACGCCTTATATACTATTGAAATTATATGCAAAGGTATAACGGAAATAATGCCACACTTCACAAATATACAGGTAATATCTCGCATTTTATAAGAGTTTATAGAAATACAGCAATGAGCAGATTGTGCGATATTTTGTTCAGTTTTCCATTGTCAAGCACAAGCCATTATATTTGCACTAATGGGATTTGGTATAAGATTACGATAACCGCCATCGTTTCTCAGATGCCCAACAGCTTTTAGCAAAGTTACGATCTCAAGGAATTGTCTCAGAAACAGAAGACGTGGCTTTTCCTAATGGGTTCATTTAGTTCCGATAACATTGGCTCTTCAGCGAGAAACAGAATCCTTTTATCTCAACTCCTCAGAACAACTGTTCCTTGCGTTAATTCGTTAGATTGTTAGAGCCGAAACAAGTATGTTTTGAGATAAACAAAATGGAGAAAAATATATATTTTGTAAATGATTGGAATTGTTTTTTAAAGGTGCGAGGATATGTTATGTAATTCTGTAATTTAACGAAAAGTCGATTTATTTAACTTTTAATCCAATTACATTATATTAAACATATATACATAAAATTTTGTGATTAAAAATTTTCAAAATACTTTTTTTTTTTGCAGTGAATAGTAATCTTGAAATTCTCTACTCTTCAGAACAAAACTCACTCCCTCCCTACTTTTTGACACTAGTTATGAGTATTAAAACCCCATTCAGTCTAAATTGGAATTAAAATGAAAGGGATCAAGGCACTTTCTGGATGCAATTTCAAAATTCCTTAGGTAACCTAGTGGTTTTGGTTATGAACTCGCGGCCGGAGTGTCTCGAGTTCGAGTCCAAATGCCATTGAAGACCTGCCGAGTAGAGGTAACCAATGCACGTTAAATCTGTCGAGGCTGAATGTTCTCACGATGGTGTAGTGTGGAAGTTAGAAGAGGAAGGTAGCAGCTCAGGTGTCGCCCTCGTCACTTGACTATGGTTAAAAATAATGAAGTCCTTCGCCAATAGCCCTCGTGCAGCTTTATAGTGCAACGTTAACATAACTTTCTCTGAAAATTCTTATTGATACTCATATTTTAAAGAAGAATATACGAATCAACAAGCAATTTTCAAAAACTAATTTATAAAAGTAGGGGGTACATAGAAGGATTACTGAAGATACATCTATATGTACGTATATAAAGAAGAAAAAGATTCACTCACTCATCAAGATATCTCGGAAAATATTAGAGCAACGGGCTTGAAATTAGGAGGCATGTTTCTTTTGTTCACTAAAGATCCGTTTACGGATTTTGTGAAATTTAACTCCCAAGAGGGGTTGTGGAAGTGTTATGAACGAAAACTCGCTTTTACACCAACAGACTTTAAATTGGAAAACATATTTCTTTTCTCAAATAGAGATCCGCCAAGAACGAGTTTTGAGGAATTTGATTTTGAAATGGGGTTGGGGAAGGCTATTATAGATTAAAAAGAAATTCCGTTTTTGAACTATTAGATTTACCGCGACGAAATTTAGCAAACATGTTTCGTCTGTTAAGTACATATCCACGAAGAACGTGTTTTGCGAAAAGCAGCTTCCAAAAGGGGGATTACAGACAAAAATTCCCGTTTAAGAACTATTACACAAATGCATATTCGAAAAGCATGTTTCTTTACGCATGCTCTAAGAAATATTAAACTATTAAACAAATAAGATAATGATAAAATTATAGAAATAATATATGGAATTTCTTTGACCCCTGAAGAAAAAAAAGGAGGCGTAAGAGTGTTTGAGGACATGTGGACACATATTGCAATTGTACAATTTACAGTGGAAGTCGGTTAACACGAAACTGAGGGAACTAAAATATTTTTTTTCGTATTAAAGGATATTGCAGTATATATGCAACAGAATTGAGTTCATTAAAGTACCTTTTATTTACACACACACACACACACACACACACACATATATATATATATATATATATATATATATATATATATGCATGTGTTTCGTAAGAAATCAGTGAAACAAAAACATTTATAAGAACTTATTGAAGTTTAATACAAGTTTTTTAAGTTCTTTGAAAATAAAACTTTTATTGGATTTTTATAAAATAATCTGATATTTTTCTTTGGATTGCCAACACAAATTGTTCAATGTCGTACATTTTGTTATTTATTTCACTTTTTGAATGTGCATCTAAATAACTGCGTATACTTTCATGATGTTCCTTAATCCGGATGAGGCGAAAAACATGAGTTACGTTATATATTTCATTTTGTTCTTCGGAATCTGCATCAATGTTAATTTTTTTTAGCTTTAAACGAACCTCAAATTGTATTTGTCTGTCATAAAAATAAATTGAAGCTGTACACACATTATCATCAAGTACCGTAACGAATTCTTACAATGATACGGTAGTACAGTCCAATGATACAGAAACTTTCTCAAACACACCTCTTAAATCTTTCTTGTACGACTGGTGTTTTCCGTATTTTGTTCATTTTCAGAAGGGAATTCTTTTCGTTTTAAGCAATTTTAATTTCGTGTTAAGAGGAAAAAATTGCATGAAAATACATAGTAGTTTGTCGGACCATAGTATTATTTCGTGTTAACCGATATTTTCGTCTAAGCGTTTTCACGTTAAGCGAATTTTACTGTAGTTTAAGTTTGTGAATAATTTGATTCTATTCCCCCCGGTCTTTTTTTTGATGCATTGCAATCGAAAGTTTAAGGCTGTCTTCGGCTTATGTTAAAGAATATGACCCAAATTTAGAATATTTTTTCAGATATAAAAGTACTCAAACATTAATATTGTATTCTGGCTTCACTATCCTGTAGAACAGGGATGGCGAACCAGGGCATGCGTGCCATTGATGGCACGTGACACAATATTTTTGGCACGCCAGTGATCAAAAAGGTGTGCATTTTATTTCAAAATTTCAAAAAGTTCACTTTGAAGTATTACGAACAAACGCGAGTGATGGTTTGCGGGGTGGCGGTGAGCAGACTCGCTTGTTATTGTCTTGCCTTAGTTACATCGTAGACTGCAATTGCTCATGATGTAAAGTTTGCCTACGCATAGCATAGTCAAATTGGTTGATACAACGATATTTTAAAGTTTATCTATGTCATATTTACAATTTAACATCGCTAGTTCAGCAAGAGAAACAAAAGTGTATGACAGTAAGTGTAGCAGAGAATTTCAAATTTGTTGGACCGAGAAACATGGCATTATTAGTCAAGGCGACAAAGCGGTGTGTGTTTATGTTCTGGAGTAGTGGTACGCAGAACATCGTCTGCAAAATGGTATTTTGAAACAAATAACAAACCCTCTTGTCAAAAAAAAAAAAAAGTAAACCACAGCAAAATAATTAATTGCCAAGAAACCGTTTGGCAGATGGCTCCAATTCAGCATGTATTCTATAAAAAGTAACATCTTACAATCCTAATATAAATTGTCATCCAATCTGCAATAACAGAAGTCCCACTAATGTTACTTTAATTTGAATTATTACACGTATAACTAAAAAATTTATAACTATACAGTGCAAGAGGTATTTTTTTTTCGTAGTAAATAGAGTTTTGTGTTGTTAGTATACTTAGTTTATTTTTCCAATAACCACAAGTAAAAATTATTTGACGACACGTCTGTACTTCATTAAACATTTCTTTAGAAAAACTGGCACGCTGATCTAAAAAGGTTCGCCCCCTGCTGCAGAAAATCCCTTATTTTATCATACTATTCATTTTTATACGACGAAACGAAAATTAGATGAAGCGGGTGCCAGCGAAATAAATCGCTTATTTTTTTTATACGAGTTGACGCATTTTTTTTTTTTTTATATATATAAAATGTGATTCTCATTTCCCCCCCTATACCGTAATGCTAAATGAGCTCTCCTTTTACGCGTTAAAAGGAAAAAACTGATTATTTATGAAATATTTTGAAATTTTAAAAACACTATATTACGAAAAAATGTATGAGTTACAATGTCACAAATTTTTATAAAAATTGAGGCATTTTATCTGTCCGAAAATGTGCTCCGCGGTAAGTCCACATAGTCGTATACATGGCGAAAACAGCCTTAAAAAATACCAATAACATCCGATGAGATCTTTAAGATGTTTTCCTTTTTACTACTTTAAAACCATCAAAAATCCTAATTTCCGCATTTAGTGATACAAATAAAATACCTAACAGGTTATTCATATTTTAGTGTGGTGTCATACTCAGTCATATCATGTGTGTCAGAGGGGATTCTTGCTTAATACAAAACATTCCAAAATACTTTTCGACTTCTAGGGTTAGAGGAAACGCGTAGAAGGACACAGAAACAAAACTTGATATTTTTTAGATAAAACCAGTATAAACCATACTTACGACAAAAAAGATCATTTGGAGTTTTGTGTGAAACGGCTCACACACACACATTTCGCGTCATGTCTTATTGACTTGAAAATACTATTTGCAAAAGCGTCCGCGTGATAATGTTACGTCTAACGGGCATTACGATGAATGAACATCCGACAACGTAAAGGCGTAATGTATCTATTAGTTGACGCGAATATATTGATTTAGCCTAACATATCTAGAGAATCCAAATAGCTGTAGAGTTTGTCTGTATATTCGAATAATGTTATTTCTGAATTTGATGCCGAGACAAACTGAAACTGCGAGGTATCAAATTGCTTAACATTTTTTGCACGCACAACACATTCAGTTTATTTCTAACAATTACCATAAAATCCGGCGTATGAACTTTCAAGCTGTATTTATTAACTTTTAGGTATATTAACGCAGCACCCTTCTTTTTTACACAAAAACCTGAAATCTACGTGTGCAATGTTTTTATGCTTTGAAGTCATTCATTCGAGGTATTATCCCAAGTGTTTTTGAAAAATAATATACTTCTAGAACTACACAATCCTCTTTAAGTTCATATGAAATGTCATTTATTTTAAATAGATAGTATTTAGATCTATGCGTGTAGAAGTCTCATCTCTTATGTTGTGGTTGGTTTGTCGCTGGCCTTCTGCACCCAAGGTTGCGGGTTCGACCCCGGCTCAAGTCGGTGGTATTTTCATGACGCAGAAAATCGACAACGGCCATATCGTATGATTATGCGGCATGTTAAAGATCCCTAGAGTGTCTATTTGACTTGGGTGCTCTCGGTAAAATGAAATCCTCACATCATCAAGAACTCAGGTGTCTCCTCTCAGGAGGAAACTGGACGTCAAAATTACTTGCAGTCATTGGTATCGCCTGTATGGTGTCGCGCTAAAAAGGGACACCAGCTCCTGGGGAATGTACTAGGTCTGCAAGGGTTAAAATACCAACTCGCAGCCCCATTAAAAAAATACCCGGTGTACAGAGCGCACCCATAAATTTTGATCTTATTTTTTGCGTTAAAAGTGCGTATTATTCGCCGGATTTTACGGTGATAAATTAGCTTTCAATCTAGTGCGATTTTTTTGCTGTAACTTATTATGCAACTTGCAAATCGAGGATTACGAATAACTCATTCAAACTGTTCAATCATTTAATTTGGAATAATATCGGCAGTGAGTGAGTGAGTGAATATTAACGTCGCACTGTTCAGCTACACGAGGGCTTTTGGCGACGGACCACTTAATTTTGAACCATGGTCAAGTAACGTGGACAACACCTGAGCTGGCACCCCCTCTCCTAACTACCACACCACACCAACGAGAAGACGTTTCAGCTCTCGACAGATTTAGCGTGCATCGCTGCCCTACACGGCGAGTCTTTAGTGGTACTGGGCTCGAACTCATGACATGCATGCCATGATCCGATACCCTGACCACTACGCTACCGCAGTCCATAATATCGGCCAAATTTAAGAGAATTGTGAATTGTTGGTAAAATTTAAAGATTTAGTTAATTTCATTTTACTTATTTTTTTGATAAAATAGTCGAATTTTGAATTTTATGAATGGATAATTAACAAGGAATTTTTATCATAAATAAACTCTTTTGTTTATTGTAGGTCCTGGATAAAGTAAAAGGAATCAAATGCCGGGGTGGCATCATGCCAGTGTGAGCCGGGCGAAAAATTCCCATATCTGACTAGAACGACCTTTCAAATAAAAAAGTCATCTCATTTCTTACGAATGGAGACTCAGAAGGATCGAATGTCATATGTTGTGTTGTTTTTGTTGTTACTTATGCCACCTGATCAACAGTAATATCCGATCAAGATCCACGAAATTCATCGCGGCTAAGAAAAGATTTTATACCTGTCGTGAGCCTTAGCTTTGAGCACCGTGCAGGTGACAGTACGATTTGGTTCGGTTCCACCCCTGTTTTGAAGGAGAAAACCCTGGTGTTGAATATCATTTAAATACTGCTATCTAAGTAAATCTTGAATCCGTTCGTTGTAAAAAAAAAAAAAAAAATCATTTCCGAAAAATGTGATTTTTTCTTTTTTTTTCTTTTCTTGGCTTAAGGTTGTTTTGTCTGTCATGAAAGGACAGGAACACTTTGTTTTAAAAGACATTATTTCAAATTAAAAATTATTACTTGGGGTTAAAATTAGAAGCAAAGAAGACGGAAGAAGTAACATGCTGAGTACAAGAAAACAATTATTTGGCTTCGAATGAAAATACATTATTTTTGGTAAAGTATACAATTCTCCTTACATATAATATATAGGGAAATGTGATCTATTATACCAATTTAAAAAAAAATTTCCTGTGGAAAAAAAAGTTAAGATTCAGTTCCTCAATATAAGCGAAAAGGGCCGAAATATACATAACATGACCAAAGTATTGATTTTTTAAAAATTTTAAGCTTAAAAAAAATTTGATTGTGTAATTTTATCTTCATGCGAATCAGGTTAAAACTCAGTACTGAAAAAAAGGAGTTGTTGAAATTCAGGCTGGTTTTGTTCTCTTTGCAGATCGATCTAAAATGCCATAAAAATGTCCTTTTCATTTTCAAAAGTAAAACCACAAAGTGAGCTAATGAGCAATGGTATCAATCAATTTATACATTTATGCAAAAAAAATTGAATCCCAAAATTTTATTTGAAATCCTATTCTTATATAAATACCATAATTCTGTTCTCTTAAATTTCAATGCGGTAAAATTTAACATAATGGTATCCCCATTATTAACATATTGGAGATGTGTTGAACATTGTTCCAGCTGTCCACGCTTCAATAAGTTACTTTATTGTTGTCTTTCATAAAAGCTCTGCGATAAAATACGGAAAAAAATTATATACTTTATCTCTTTTTTCTGTTTCAAGGAAACAAACAGTAAAAAGTTTAAGTGACGTGTCTCAAAATGTTTACATTTTATAAATATTTAAAGTATAAAAATAGAATCGCGGTGAAACGTGGGAAACAACAGAATAGCCTTTTCACTCTTTGTTATTTCAAAATTCTTTGCTAAAACTGCAGAGGAGAAAATGAAATTTTTTTTTTTTAAAATGATAATTGTCTTTTCGTCATTTGTAATTGCGAAGTAAGCGTGAGAAGAAAACGTACCAGATCTGCTAGCTTTGAATGAGATGAAAAAAAAAAAAACGCTTTAAAAAATTAACTCACAAAAAATGCTTTAAAAGTGGCAGGTGCTGGACATGTGTCGCATTTGGGGACAGAAATTCTAGCATCTGAACTATGTATAAATGACAAAAAAAAAAAAAAAAAAAAACGCAAACTTCATTTTATAATTAAAAATCTCTCGGAAAAATTCTACATTAAATTTAATTAACATTACAAAAAAATTGTATAATTAAAATTTTTTTGAAGTGTTAAGTACACAGGTAATTCGTCGTGATAGTTCTATTATTAAAGAATTTCAATAATTTGGGAGCAGCATATCTACCACGAACATATTTTTTTCCATAAGAAGTACTAGTTCTGAAACTTTGTTAGACTTCCTTTGTCTGTTTTCATTCATTTCGTTCAGAAACATCGAAACCACCCAGTAGTAGGGTTATTACGACTGCTTGTAATCAAGTGGGCTCGGGTTCTGACACAAAGGAAATCGGAGTTGCCAACTTGGCGTGTTATTAATAGAGTCTGCGATTGTTGCGATAATACGTAAGTACCAAACATTCTTATAGCCCTCGCCTCGATTTAAAACGAAAATACAATTATCAATTTCATTCCCGTAACGCCCTTTTTTCATGGATTTCTGCAACATACATTTTTAGCGAATCTACTCAACAAAAGAAACATTATTACCAAATTTAAACTAATAACTCTGTCTAATAGTCCAAAAAGGGGAATATTTTTTTTAATCTAAAACAACCCCTCAATGTCTTATTAAGAGTAGATTTTCGCAAAACCTCTTATCTTACATCTGTAACAAAAAAGAAACATACTTGCCAAATTTCAAGTCTGCATATCTAAGCGTTCAAAAACAGGAGTTCTCTTACGTCTATTAGGCCTCCGTGACTTCCCAACCGATTTCCCACTTGGGAGTCAATTTCCGTAGAACCTATCTTTAGAGGATTTCTTTTCAGCAAAAGAAACATGCTAACAAAATTTTCTTAGTCAGTAGGCCTAAAGGCCTTATCACACACGCTTTTTGGAATAACCGTTTAAGACAATTTTTCAAGAAGCTGTGAGGACGAAGGGTTGCCGTAAACGCACCGATACACTCTGACGTCAGCCACGCCCTTTTTTCACATTGAAAAATTACTCGCCGATTTTTCTGATTCGGAAAACGAACATTTAATATTATTTCTTTCATTCCATTCGTGCTTTTGTTGACTGTCGTAAACAGTAATGAAGCTCAATTCTGTTTAAAATATTATACGCCATTAAAAAAGTATACACCAGTAAAATTACCCCATTTCTGATACGTTTGAAGAAGCTGAAGCACAATCATCTTTACCGCCATCTTGTTTATGACTTAGGGAGCCAAGGAACCCCATTGGCAGGAATTTCAAGCAATTTTTATTTGGAGCAACTTTTTCAGCTCACTGGGAAAAAGTTGTTCGGAGCCGTTGCTATGGTAACTTGAGAGAAATTGGTCAGAATGGTTGCTTTCAAAGAAAATTGCTCCAAATACGTATACATGTAAAAAGCCTTAATAGTTTCGGAGGTCTCACGATAAGTGAATGAACTATTTTCCTCCTATATAGAGAGAAAATAATTAATACGCAATAAAATATTTAAAAAAAAGCCTTTACTATGAAAAAAACATTTTTTAAACAACGACGCCTTATATACTATTGAAATTATATGCAAAGGTATAACGGAAATAATGCCACACTTCACAAATATACAGGTAATATCTCGCATTTTATAAGAGTTTATAGAAATACAGCAATGAGCAGATTGTGCGATATTTTGTTCAGTTTTCCATTGTCAAGCACAAGCCATTATATTTGCACTAATGGGATTTGGTATAAGATTACGATAACCGCCATCGTTTCTCAGATGCCCAACAGCTTTTAGCAAAGTATCTTGTTACGATCTCAAGGAATTGTCTCAGAAACAGAAGACGTGGCTTTTCCTAATGGGTTCATTTAGTTCCGATAACATTGGCTCTTCAGCGAGAAACAGAATCCTTTTATCTCAACTCCTCAGAACAACTGTTCCTTGCGTTAATTCGTTAGATTGTTAGAGCCGAAACAAGTATGTTTTGAGATAAACAAAATGGAGAAAATATATATTTTGTAAATGATTGGAATTGTTTTTAAAGGTGCGAGGATATGTTATGTAATTCTGTAATTTAACGAAAAAGTCGATTTATTTAACTTTTAATCCAATTACATTATATTAAACATATATACATAAAATTTTGTGATTAAAAATTTTCAAAATACTTTTTTTTTTGCAGTGAATAGTAATCTTGAAATTCTCTACTCTTCAGAACAAAACTCACTCCCTCCCTACTTTTTGACACTAGTTATGAGTATTAAAACCCCATTCAGTCTAAATTGGAATTAAAATGAAAGGGATCAAGGCACTTTCTGGATGCAATTTCAAAATTCCTTAGGTAACCTAGTGGTTTTGGTTATGAACTCGAGGCCGGAGTGTCTCGAGTTCGAGTCCAAATGCCATTGAAGACCTGCCGAGTAGAGGTAACCAATGCACGTTAAATCTGTCGAGGCTGAATGTTCTCACGATGGTGTAGTGTGGAAGTTAGAAGAGGAAGGTAGCAGCTCAGGTGTCGCCCTCGTCACTTGACTATGGTTAAAAATAATGAAGTCCTTCGCCAATAGCCCTCGTGCAGCTTTATAGTGCAACGTTAACATAACTTTCTCTGAAAATTCTTATTGATACTCATATTTTAAAGAAGAATATACGAATCAACAAGCAATTTTCAAAAACTAATTTATAAAAGTAGGGGGGGGGGTACATAGAAGGATTACTGAAGATACATCTATATGTACGTATATAAAGAAGAAAAGATTCACTCACTCATCAAGATATCTCGGAAAATATTAGAGCAACGGGCTTGAAATTAGGGAGGCATGTTTCTTTTGTTCACTAAAGATCCGTTTACGGATTTTGTGAAATTTAAGTCCCAAGAGGGGTTGTGGAAGTGTTATGAACGAAAACTCGCTTTTACACCAACAGACTTTAAATTGGAAAACATATTTCTTTTCTGAAATAGAGATCCGCCAAGAACGAGTTTTGAGGAATTTGATTTTGAAATGGGGTTGGGGAAGGCTATTATAGATTAAAAAGAAATTCCGTTTTTGAACTGTTAGATTTACCGCGACGAAATTTAGCAAACATGTTTCGACTGTTAAGTACATATCCACGAAGAACGTGTTTTGCGAAAAGCAGCTTCCAAAAGGGGGATTACAGACAAAAATTCCCGTTTAAGAACCATTACACAAATGCATATTCGAAAAGCATGTTTCTTTACGCATGCTCTAAGAAATATTAAACTATTAAACAAATAAGAGAATGATAAAATAATAGAAATAATATATGGAATTTCTTTGACCCTGAAGAAAAAAAAGGGGAGGCGTAAGAGTGTTTGAGGACATGTGGACACATATTGCAATTGTACAATTTACAGTGGAAGTCGGTTAACACGAAACTGAGGGAACTAAAATATTTTTTTCGTATTAAAGGATATTGCAGTATATATGCAACAGAATTGAGTTCATTAAAAAAGTACCTTTTATTTACACACACACACACACACACACACATATATATATATATATATATATGCATGTGTTTCGTAAGAAATCAGTGAAACAAAAACATTTATAAGAACTTATTGAAGTTTAATACAAGTTTTTAAGTTCTTTGAAAAATAAAACTTTTATTGGATTTTATAAAATAATCTGATATTTTTCTTTGGATTGCCAACACAAATTGTTCAATGTCGTACATTTTGTTATTTATTTCACTTTTGGAATGTGCATCTAAATAACTGCGTATACTTTTCATGATGTTCCTTAATCCGGATGAGGCGAAAACATGAGTTACGTTATATATTTCATTTTGTTCTTCGGAATCTGCATCAATGTTATTTTTTTTAGCTTTAAACGAACCTCAAATTGTATTTGTCTGTCATAAAAATAAATTGAAGCTGTACACACATTATCATCAAGTACCGTAACGAATTCTTACAATGATACGGTAGTACAGTCCAATGATACAGAAACTTTCTCAAACACACCTCTTAAATCTTTCTTGTACGACTGGTGTTTTCCGTATTTTGTTCATTTTCAGAGGAATTCTTTTCGTTTTAAGCAATTTTAATTTCGTGTTAAGAGGAAAAAATTGCATGAAAATACATAGTAGTTTGTCGGGACCATAGTATTATTTCGTGTTAACCGATATTTCGTCTAAGCGTTTTCACGTTAAGCGAATTTTACTGTAGTTTAAGTTTGTGAATAATTTGATTCTATTCCCCCCGGCCTTTTTTGATGCATTGCAATCGAAAGTTTAAGGCTGTCTTCGGCTTATGTTAAAGAATATGACCCAAATTTAGAATATTTTTTCAGATATAAAAGTACTCAAACATTAATATTGTATTCTGGCTTCACTATCCTGTAGAACAGGGATGGCGAACCAGTGGCATGCGTGCCATTGATGGCACGTGACACAATATTTTTGGCACGCCAGTGATCAAAAAGGTGTGCATTTTATTTCAAAATTTCAAAGTTCACTTTGAAGTATTACGAACAAACGCGAGTGATGGTTTGCGGGGTGGCGGTGAGCAGACTCGCTTGTTATTGTCTTGTCTTAGTTACGTCGTAGACTGCAATTGCTCATGATGTAAAGTTTGCCTACGCATAGCATAGTCAAATTGGTTGATACAACGGTATTTTAAAGTTTATCTATGTCATATTTACAATTTAACATCGCTAGTTCAGCAAGAGAAACAAAAAGTGTATGACAGTAAGTGTAGCAGAGAATTTCAAATTTGTTGGACCGAGAAACATGGCATTATTAGTCAAGGCGACAAAGCGGTGTGTGTTTTATGTTCTGGAGTAGTGGTACGCAGAACTTCGTCTGCAAAATGGTATTTTGAAACAAATAGCAAACCCTCTTGTCAAAAAAGTGAACCACAGCAAAAATAATTAATTGCCAAGAAACCGTTTGGCAGATGGCTCCAATTCAGCATGTATTCTATAAAAAGTAACATCTTACAATCCTAATATAAATTGTCATCCAATTTGCAACAACAGAAGTCCCACTAATGTTTTACTTTAATTTGAATTATTACACGTATAACTAAAAAATTTATAACTATACAGTGCAAGAGGTATTTTTTCGTAGTAGAGTTGTGTTGTTAGTATACTTAGTTTATTTTTCCAATAACCACAAGTAAAAATTATTTGACGACACGTCTGTACTTCATTAAACATTTCTTTAGAAAAACTGGCACGCTGATCTAAAAAGGTTCGCCCCCTGCTGCAGAAAATCCCTTATTTTATCATACTATTCATTTTTATACGACGAAACGAAAATTAGATGAAGCGGGTGCCAGCGAAATAAATCGCTTATTTTTTTATACGAGTTGACGCATTTTTTTCTTTTATATATATAAAATGTGATTCTCATTCCCCCTATACCGTAATGCTAAATGAGCTGTCCTTTTACGCGTTAAAAGGAAAAAACTGATTATTTATGAAATATTTTGAAATTTTAAAAACACTATATTACGAAAAAATGTATGAGTTACAATGTCACAAATTTTTATAAAAATTGAGGCATTTTATCTGTCCGAAAATATGCTCCGCGGTAAGTCCACATAGTCGTATACATGGCGAAAACAGCCTTAAAAAATACCAATAACATCCGATGAGATCTTTAAGATGTTTTCTTTTTTACTACTTTAAAACCATCAAAAATCCTACTTTACGCATTCAATGATACAAATAAAATACCTAACAGGTTATTCATATTTTAGTGTGGTGTCATACTCAGTCATATCATGTGTCAGAGGGGATTCTTGCTTCATACAAAACATTCCAAAATACTTTTCGACTTCTAGGGTTAGAGGAAACGCGTAGAAGGACACAGAAACATAACTTCATATTTTTTAGATAAAACCAGTATAAACCATACTTACGACAAAAAAAGATCATTTGAAGTTTTGTGTGAAACGGGCTCACACACACACATTTCGCGTCATGTCTTATTGACTTGAAAATACTATTTGCAAAAGCGTCCGCGTGATAATGTTACGTCTAGCGGGCATTACGATGAATGAACATCCGACAACGTAAAGGCGTAATGTATCTATTAGTTGACGCGAATATATTGATTTAGCCTAACATATCTAGAGAATCCAAATAGCTGTAGAGTTTGTCTGTATATTCGAATAATGTTATTTCTGAATTTGATGCCGAGACAAACTGAAACTGCGAGGTATCAAATTGCTTAACATTTTTTGCACGCACAACACATTCAGTTTATTTCTAACAATTACCATAAAATCCGGCGTATAAACTTTCAAGCTGTATTTATTAACTTTTAGGTATATTAACGCAGCACCCTTCTTTTTACACAAAAACCTGAAATCTACGTGTGCAATGTTTTTATGCTTTGAAGTCATTCATTCGAGGTATTATCCCAAGTGTTTTTGAAAAATAATATACTTCTAGAACTACACAATCCTTTAAGTTCATATGAAATGTCGTTTATTTTAAATAGATAGTATTCAGATCTATGCGTGTAGAAGTCTAATTTTTTTTTTATGCTCATCTCTTATGTTGTGGTTGGTTTGTCGCTGGCCTTCTGACCCAAGGTTGCGGTTTCGACCCCGGCTCCGAGTCGGTGGTATTTTCATGACGCAGAAAAATCGACAACGGCCGTATCGTATGATTATGCGGCATGTTAAAGATCCCTAGAGTGTCTATCTGACTTGGGTGCTCTCGGTAAAATGAAATCCTAGTACAGGTTCGCATCATCAAGAACTCAGGTGTCTCCTCTCAGGAGGAAACTGGACGTCAAAATTACTTGCAGTCATTGGTATCGCCTGTATGGTGTCGCGCTAAAAAAGGGACACCAGCTCCTGGGAATGTACTAGGTCTGCAAGGGTTAAAATACCAACTCGCAGCCCCATTAAAAATACCCGGTGTACAGAGCGCACCCATAAATTTTGATCTTATTTTTGCGTTAAAAGTGCGTATTATTCGCCGGATTTTACGGTGATAAATTAGCTTTCAATCTAGTGCGATTTTTTTGCTGTAACTTATTATGCAACTTGCAAATCGAGGATTACGAATTCAAACTGTTCAATCATTTAATTTGGAATAATATCGGCAGTGAGTGAGTGAGTGAATATTAACGTCGCACTGTTCAGCTACACGAGGGCTTTTGGCGACGGACCACTTAATTTTGAACCATGGTCAAGTAACGTGGACAACACCTGAGCTGGCACCCCTCTCCTAACTACCACACCACACCAACGAGAAGACGTTTCAGCTCTCGACAGATTTAGCGTGCATCGCTGCCCTACACGGCGAGTCTTTAGTGGTACTGGGCTCGAACTCATGACATGCATGCCATGATCCGATACCCTGACCACTGCGCTACCGCAGTCCATAATATCGGCCAGATTTAAGAGAATTGTGAATTGTTGGTAAAATTTAAAGATTTAGTTAATTTCATTTTACTTATTTTTTGATAAAATAGTCGAATTTTGAATTTTATGAATGGATAATTAACAAGGAATTTTTATCATAAATAAACTCTTTTATTTATTGTAGGTCCTGGATAAAGTAAAAGGAATCAAATGCCGGGGTGGCATCATGCTAGTATGTGAGCCGGGCGAAAAATTCCCCATGTCTGACTAGAACGACCTTTCAAATAAAAAAGTCATCTCATTTCTTACGAATGGAGACTCAGAAGGATCGAATGTCATATGTTGTTGTTTTTGTTGTTACTTATGCCACCTGAGCAACAGTAATATCCGATCAAGATCCACGAAATTCATCGCGGCTAAGGGCAAGATTTTTATACCTGTCGTGAGCCTTAGCTTTGAGCACCGTGCAGGTGACAGTACGATTTGGTTCGGTTCCACCCCTGTTTTGAAGGAGAAAACCCTGGTGTTTAATATCATTTAAATACTGCTATCTAAATAAATCTTGAATCCGTTCGTTGTAAAAAAAAATCATTTCCGAAAAATGTGATTTTTTTTCTTTCTTTTTTTTTCTTTTCTTGGCTTAAGGTTGTTTTGTCTGTCATGAAAGGACAGGAACACTTTGTTTTAAAAAAAAGACATTATTTCAAATTAAAAATTATTACTTGGGGTTAAAATTAGAAGCAAAGAAGACGGAAGAAGTAACATGCTGAGTACAAGAAAAAAATTATTTGGCTTCGAATGAAAATACATTATTTTTGGTAAAGTATACAATTCTCCTTACATATAATATATAGGGAAATGTGATCTATTATACCAATTTAAAAAAAAATTTCCTGTGGAAAAAAAAGTTAAGATTCAGTTCCTCAATATAAGCGAAAAGGGCCGAAATATACATAACATGACCAAAGTATTGATTTTTAAAAATTTTAAGCTTAAAAAAATTTGATTGTGTAATTTTATCTTCAATGCGAATCAGGTTAAAACTCAGTGCTGAAAAAAAGGAGTTGTTGAAATTCAGGCTGGTTTTGTTCTCTTTGCAGATCGATCTAAAATGCCATAAAAATGTCCTTTTCATTTTCAAAAGTAAAACCACAAAGTGAGCTAATGAGCAATGGTATCAATCAATTTATACATTTATGCAAAAAAAAAAATTGAATCCCAAAATTTTATTTGAAATCCTATTCTTATATAAATACCATAATTCTGTTCTCTTAAATTTCAATGCGGTAAAATTTAACATAATGGTATCCCCATTATTAACATATTGAGATGTGTTGAACATTGTTCCAGCTGTCCACGCTTCAATAAGTTACTTTATTGTTGTCTTTCATAAAAAGCTCTGCGATAAAATACGGAAAAAATTATATACTTTATCTCTTTTTTTCTGTTTCAAGGAAACAAACAGTAAAAAGTTTAAGTGACGTGTCTCAAAATGTTTACATTTTATAAATATTTAAAGTATAAAAATATAGAATCGCGGTGAAACGTGGGGAAACAACAGAATAGCCTTTTCACTCTTTGTTATTTCAAAATCCTTTGCTAAAACTGCAGAGGAGAAAATGAAATTTTTTTTAAAAATGATAATTGTCTTTTCGTCATTTGTAATTGCGAAGTAAGCGTGAGAAGAAAACGTACCAGATCTGCTAGCTTTGAATGAGATGAAAAAAAAAAAAAAAACGCTTTAAAAAATTAACTCACAAAAATGCTTTAAAAGTGGCAGGTGCTGGACATGTGTCGCATTTGGGGACAGAAATTCTAGCATCTGAACTATGTATAAATGACAAAAAAAAAAAAAAAAAAAAACGCAAACTTCATTTTATAATTAAAAAATCTCTCGGAAAAATTCTACATTAAATTTAATTAACATTACAAAAAAAATTGTATAATTAAAATTTTTTTGAAGTGTTAAGTACACAGGTAATTCGTCGTGATAGTTCTATTATTAAAGAATTTCAATAATTTGGGAGCAGCATATCTACCACGAACATATTTTTTTTTCCATAAGAAGTACTAGTTCTGAAACTTTGTTAGACTTCCTTTGTCTGTTTTCATTCATTTCGTTCAGAAACATCGAAACCACCCAGTAGTAGGGTTATTACGACTGCTTGTAATCAAGTGGGCTCGGGTTCTGACACAAAGGAAATCGGGTTGCCAACTTGGCGTGTTATTAATAGAGTCTGCGATTGTTGCGATAATACGTAAGTACCAAACATTCTTATAGCCCTCGCCTCGATTTAAAACGAAAATACAATTATCAATTTCATTCCCGTAACGCCCTTTTTTTCATGGATTTCTGCAACATACATTTTTAGCGAATCTACTCAACAAAAGAAACATTATTACCAAACTTAAACTAATAACTCTGTCTAATAGTCCAAAAAGGGGAATATTTTTTTAATCTAAAACAACCCCTCAATGTCTTATTAAGAGTAGATTTTCGCAAAACCTCTTATCTTACATCTACTTAACAAAAAAAGAAACATACTTGCCAAATTTCAAGTCTGCATATCTAAGCGTTCAAAAACAGGAGTTCTCTTACGTCTATTAGGCCTCCGTGACTTCCCAACCGATTTCCCACTTGGGAGTCAATTTCCGTAGAACCTATCTTTAGAGGATTTCTTTTCAGCAAAAGAAACATGCTAACAAAATTTTCTTAGTCAGTAGGCCTAAAGGCCTTATCACACACGCTTTTTGGAATAACCGTTTAAGACAATTTTTCAAGAAGCTGTGAGGACGAAGGGTTGCCGTAAACGCACCGATACACTCTGACGTCAGCCACGCCCTTTTTCACATTGAAAAATTACTCGCCGATTTTTCTGATTCGGAAAACGAACATTTAATATTATTTCTTTCATTCCATTCGTGCTTTTGTTGACTGTCGTAAACAGTAATGAAGCTCAATTCTGTTTAAAATATTATACGCCATTAAAAAGTATACACCAGTAAAATTACCCCATTTCTGATACGTTTGAAGAAGCTGAAGCACAATCATCTTTACCGCCATCTTGTTTATGACTTAGGGAGCCAAGGAACCCCATTGGCAGGAATTTCAAGCAATTTTTTATTTGAGCAACTTTTTCAGCTCACTGGAAAAAGTTGTTCGGAGCCGTTGCTATGGTAACTTGAGAGAAATTGGTCAGAATGGTTGCTTTCAAAGAAAATTGCTCAAATACGTATACATGTAAAAAGCCTTAATAGTTTCGGAGGTCTCACGATAAGTGAATGAACCATTTTCCTCCTATATAGAGAGAAAATAATTAATACGCAATAAAATATTTAAAAAAAAAAAAGCCTTTACTATGAAAAAACATTTTTTAAACAACGACGCCTTATATACTATTGAAATTATATGCAAAAGGTATAACGGAAATAATGCCACACTTCACAAATATACAGGTAATATCTCGCATTTTATAAGAGTTTATAGAAATACAGCAATGAGCAGATTGTGCGATATTTTGTTCAGTTTTCCATTGTCAAGCACAAGCCATTATATTTGCACTAATGGGATTTGGTATAAGATTACGATAACCGCCATCGTTTCTCAGATGCCCAACAGCTTTTAGCAAAGTATCTTGTTACGATCTCAAGGAATTGTCTCAGAAACAGAAGACGTGGCTTTTCCTAATGGGTTCATTTAGTTCCGATAACATTGGCTCTTCAGCGAGAAACAGAATCCTTTTATCTCAACTCCTCAGAACAACTGTTCCTTGCGTTAATTCGTTAGATTGTTAGAGCCGAAACAAGTATGTTTTGAGATAAACAAAATGGAGAAAAATATATATTTTGTAAATGATTGGAATTGTTTTTTAAAGGTGCGAGGATATGTTATGTAATTCTGTAATTTAACAAAAAGTCGTTTTATTTAACTTTTAATCCAATTACATTATATTAAACATATATACATAAAATTTTGTGATTAAAAATTTTCAAAATACTTTTTTTTTGCAGTGAATAGTAATCTTGAAATTCTCTACTCTTCAGAACAAAACTCACTCCCTCCCCTACTTTTTGACACTAGTTATGAGTATTAAAACCCCATTCAGTCTAAATTGGAATTAAAATGAAAGGGATCAAGGCACTTTCTGGATGCAATTTCAAAATTCCTTAGGTAACCTAGTGGTTTTGGTTACGAACTCGCGGCCGGAGTGTCTCGAGTTCGAGTCCAAGTGCCATTGAAGACCTGCCGAGTAGAGGTAACCAATGCACGTTAAATCTGTCGAGGCTGAATGTTCTCTCGATGGTGTAGTGTGGAAGTTAGAAGAGGAAGGTAGCAGCTCAGGTGTCGCCCTCGTCACTTGACTATGGTTAAAAATAATGAAGTCCTTCGCCAATAGCCCTCGTGCAGCTTTATAGTGCAACGTTAACATAACTTTCTCTGAAAATTCTTATTGATACTCATATTTTAAAGAAGAATATACGAATCAACAAGCAATTTTCAAAAACTAATTTATAAAAGTAGGGGTACATAGAAGGATTACTGAAGATACATCTATATGTACGTATATAAAGAAGAAAAGATTCACTCACTCATCAAGATATCTCGGAAAATATTAGAGCAACGGGCTTGAAATTAGGGAGGCATGTTTCTTTTGTTCACTAAAGATCCGTTTACGGATTTTGTGAAATTTAACTCCCAAGAGGGGTTGTGGAAGTGTTATGAACGAAAACTCGCTTTTACACCAACAGACTTTAAATTGGAAAACATATTTCTTTTCTCAAATAGAGATCCGCCAAGAACGAGTTTTGAGGAATTTGATTTTGAAATGGGGTTGGGGGGAAGGCTATTATAGATTAAAAAGAAATTCCGTTTTTGAACTATTAGATTTACCGCGACGAAATTTAGCAAACATGTTTCGTCTGTTAAGTACATATCCACGAAGAACGTGTTTTGCGAAAAGCAGCTTCCAAAAGGGGGATTACAGACAAAAATTCCCGTTTAAGAACCATTACACAAATGCATATTCGAAAAGCATGTTTCTTTACGCATGCTCTAAGAAATATTAAACTATTAAACAAATAAGATAATGATAAAATTATAGAAATAATATATGGAATTTCTTTGACCCTGAAGAAAAAAAGGGGAGGCGTAAGAGTGTTTGAGGACATGTGGACACATATTGCAATTGTACAATTTACAGTGGAAGTCGGTTAACACGAAACTGAGGGAACTAAAATATTTTTTTCGTATTAAAGGATATTGCAGTATATATGCAACAGAATTGAGTTCATTAAAGTACCTTTTATTTACACACACACACATACACACATATATATATATATATATATATATATATATATATATATATATATATATATATATATATGCATGTGTTTCATAAGAAATCAGTGAAACAAAAACATTTATAAGAACTTATTGAAGTTTAATACAAGATTTTTAAGTTCTTTGAAAAATAAAACTTTTGTTGGATTTTTATAAAATAATCTGAAATTTTTTTTGGATTGCCAACACAAATTGTTCAATGTCGTACATTTTGTTATTTGTTTCACTTTTGGAATGTGCATCTAAATAACTGCATATACTTTTCATGATGTTCCTTAATCCGGATGAGGCGAAAACATGAGTTACGTTATATATTTCATTTTATTCTTCGGAATCTGCATCAATGTTATTTTTTTTAGCTTTAAACGAACCTCAAATTGTATTTGTCTGTCATAAAAATAAATTGAAGCTGTACACACATTATCATCAAGTACCGTAACGAATTCTTACAATGATACGGTAGTACAGTCCAATGATACAGAAACTTTCTCAAACACACCTCTTAAATCTTTCTTGTACGACTGGTGTTTTCCGTATTTTGTTCATTTTCAGAAGGGAATTCTTTTCGTTTTAAGCAATTTTAATTTCGTGTTAAGAGGAAAAAATTGCATGAAAATACATAGTAGTTTGTCGGGACCATAGTATTATTTCGTGTTAACCGATATTTCGTCTAAGCGTTTTCACGTTAAGCGAATTTTACTGTAGTTTAAGTTTGTGAATAATTTGATTCTATTCCCCCCCCGGTCTTTTTTGATGCATTGCAATCGAAAGTTTAAGGCTGTCTTCGGCTTATGTTAAAGAATATGACCCAAATTTAGAATATTTTTTCAGATATAAAAGTACTCAAACATTAATATTGTATTCTGGCTTCACTATCCTGTAGAACAGGGATGGCGAACCAGTGGCATGCGTGCCATTGATGGCACGTGACACAATATTTTTGGCACGCCAGTGATCAAAAAGGTGTGCATTTTATTTCAAAATTTCAAAGTTCACTTTGAAGTATTACGAACAAACGCGAGTGATGGTTTGCGGGGTGGCGGTGAGCACACTCGCTTGTTATTGTCTTGCCTTAGTTACGTCGTAGACTGCAATTGCTCATGATGTAAAGTTTGCCTACGCATAGCATAGTCAAATTGGTTGATACAACGATATTTTAAAGTTTATCTATGTCATATTTACAATTTAACATCGCTAGTTCAGCAAGAGAAACAAAAAGTGTATGACAGTAAGTGTAGCAGAGAATTTCAAATTTGTTGGACCGAGAAACATGGCATTATTAGTCAAGGCGACAAAGCGGTGTGTGTTTTATGTTCTGGAGTAGTGGTACGCAGAACATCGTCTGCAAAATGGTATTTTGAAACAAATAACAAACCCTCTTGTCAAAAAAGTAAACCACAGCAAAAATAATTAATTGCCAAGAAACCGTTTGGCAGATGGCTCCAATTCAGCATGTATTCTATAAAAAGTAACATCTTACAATCCTAATATAAATTGTCATCCAATCTGCAATAACAGAAGTCCCACTAATGTTACTTTAATTTGAATTATTACACGTATAACTAAAAATTTATAACTATACAGTGCAAGAGGTATTTTTCGTAGTAAATAGAGTTTTGTGTTGTTAGTATACTTAGTTTATTTTTCCAATAACCACAAGTAAAAATTATTTGACGACACGTCTGTACTTCATTAAACATTTCTTTAGAAAAACTGGCACGCTGATCTAAAAAGGTTCGCCCCCTGCTGCAGAAAATCCCTTATTTTATCATACTATTCATTTTTATACGACGAAACGAAAATTAGATGAAGCGGGTGCCAGCGAAATAAATCGCTTATTTTTTTATACGAGTTGACGCATTTTTTTCTTTTATATATATAAAATGTGATTCTCATTCCCCCCTATACCGTAATGCTAAATGAGCTGTCCTTTTACGCGTTAAAAGGAAAAAACTGATTATTTATGAAATATTTTGAAATTTTAAAAACACTATATTACGAAAAAATGTATGAGTTACAATGTCACACAAATTTTTATAAAAATTGAGGCATTTTATCTGTCCGAAAATATGCTCCGCGGTAAGTCCACATAGTCGTATACATGGCGAAAACAGCCTTAAAAAATACCAATAACATCCGATGAGATCTTTAAGATGTTTTCTTTTTTTTACTACTTTAAAACCATCAAAAATCCTACTTTACGCATTCAATGATACAAATAAAATACCTAACAGGTTATTCATATTTTAGTGTGGTGTCATACTCAGTCATATCATGTGTCAGTCATGTCTTGCTTCATACAAAACATTCCAAAATACTTTTCGACTTCTAGGGTTAGAGGAAACGCATAGAAGGACACAGAAACAAAACTTGATATTTTTTAGATAAAACCAGTATAAACCATACTTACGACAAAAAAAGATCATTTGGAGTTTTGTGTGAAACGGGCTCACACACACACATTTCGCGTCATGTCTTATTGACTTGAAAATACTATTTGCAAAAGCGTCCGCGTGATAATGTTACGTCTAACGGGCATTACGATGAATGAACATCCGACAACGTAAAGGCGTAATGTATCTATTAGTTGACGCGAATATATTGATTTAGCCTAACATATCTAGAGAATCCAAATAGCTGTAGAGTTTGTCTGTATATTCGAATAATGTTATTTCTGAATTTGATGCCGAGACAAACTGAAACTGCGAGGTATCAAATTGCTTAACATTTTTTGCACGCACAACACATTCAGTTTATTTCTAACAATTACCATAAAATCCGGCGTATAAACTTTCAAGCTGTATTTATTAACTTTTAGGTATATTAACGCAGCACCCTTCTTTTTACACAAAAACCTGAAATCTACGTGTGCAATGTTTTTATGCTTTGAAGTCATTCATTCGAGGTATTATCCCAAGTGTTTTTGAAAAATAATATACTTCTAGAACTACACAATCCTTTAAGTTCATATGAAATGTCGTTTATTTTAAATAGATAGTATTCAGATCTATGCGTGTAGAAGTCTAATTTTTTTTTTATGCTCATCTCTTATGTTGTGGTTGGTTTGTCGCTGGCCTTCTGACCCAAGGTTGCGGTTTCGACCCCGGCTCGAGTCGGTGGTATTTTCATGACGCAGAAAATCGACAACGGCCGTATCGTATGATTATGCGGCATGTTAAAGATCCCTAGAGTGTCTATCTGACTTGGGTGCTCTCGGTAAAATGAAATCCTAGTACAGGTTCGCATCATCAAGAACTCAGGTGTCTCCTCTCAGGAGGAAACTGGACGTCAAAATTACTTGCAGTCATTGGTATCGCCTGTATGGTGTCGCGCTAAAAAGGGACACCAGCTCCTGGGGAATGTACTAGGTCTGCAAGGGTTAAAATACCAACTCGCAGCCCCATTAAAAATACCCGGTGTACAGAGCGCACCCATAAATTTTGATCTTATTTTTTGCGTTATAAGTGCGTATTATTCGCCGGATTTTACGGTGATAAATTAGCTTTCAATGTAGTGCGATTTTTTTTGCTGTAACTTATTATGCAACTTGCAAATCGAGGATTACGAATAACTCATTCAAACTGTTCAATCATTTAATTTGGAATAATATCGGCAGTGAGTGAGTGAGTGAATATTAACGTCGCACTGTTCAGCTACACGAGGGCTTTTGGCGACGGACCACTTAATTTTGAACCATGGTCAAGTAACGTGGACAACACCTGAGCTGGCACCCCCTCTCCTAACTACCACACCACACCAACGAGAAGACGTTTCAGCTCTCGACAAATTTAGCGTGCATCGCTGCCCTACACGGCGAGTCTTTAGTGGTACTGGGCTCGAACTCATGACATGCATGCCATGATCCGATACCCTGACCACTACGCTACCGCAGTCCATAATATCGGCCAAATTTAAGAGAATTGTGAATTGTTGGTAAAATTTAAAGATTTAGTTAATTTCATTTTACTTATTTTTTTGATAAAATAGTCGAATTTTGAATTTTATGAATGGATAATTAACAAGGAATTTTTATCATAAATAAACTCTTTTGTTTATTGTAGGTCCTGGATAAAGTAAAAGGAATCAAATGCCGGGGTGGCATCATGCCAGTGTGTGAGCCGGGCGAAAAATTCCCCATATCTGACTAGAACGACCTTTCAAATAAAAAAGTCATCTCATTTCTTACGAATGGAGACTCAGAAGGATCGAATGTCATATGTTGTGTTGTTTTTGTTGTTACTTATGCCACCTGATCAACAGTAATATCCGATCAAGATCCACGAAATTCATCGCGGCTAAGAAAAGATTTTATACCTGTCGTGAGCCTTAGCTTTGAGCACCGTGCAGGTGACAGTACGATTTGGTTCGGTTCCACCCCTGTTTTGAAGGAGAAAACCCTGGTGTTGAATATCATTTAAATACTGCTATCTAAGTAAATCTTGAATCCGTTCGTTGTAAAAAAAAAAAAAAATCATTTCCGAAAAATGTGATTTTTTTTCTTTTTTTTTTCTTTTCTTGGCTTAAGGTTGTTTTGTCTGTCATGAAAGGACAGGAACACTTTGTTTTACAAGAAATTATTTCAAATTAAAAATTATTGGGGTTAAAATTAAAATTAAAATGATTAATACATTTTAATACAAAGAAGACGGAAGAAAGTAACATGTAACATGAGTACAAGAAAACAATTATTTGACTTCGAATGAAAATACATTATTTTTGGTAAAGTATACAACTCTCCTTACATATAATATATAGGGGAATGTGATCTATTATACCAATTTTAAAAAATTTTCCTGTGAAAAAAAAAGTTGGAAGTTAAGATTCAGTTCCTCAATATAAGCGAAAAGGGCCGAAATATACATAACATGACCAAAGTATTGATTTTTTAAAAGTTTTAAGCTTAAAAAAAATTTGATTGTGTAATTTTATCTTCATGCGAATCAGGTTAAAACTCAGGACCGAAAAAAAGGAGTTGTTGAAATTCAGGCTGGTTTTGTTCTCTTCGCAGATCGATCTAAAATGCCATAAAAATGTCCTTTTCATTTTCAAAAGTGAAACCACAAAGTGAGCTAATGAGCAATGGTATCAATCAATTTATACATTTATGCAAAAAAAAAAATTGAATCCCAAAATTTTATTTGAAATCCTATTCTTAAATACCATAATTTTGTTCTCTTAAATTTCAATGCGGGAAAATTTAACATAATGGTATCTATTATTAACATATTGGAAATGTTAAACATTGTTCCAGCTGTCCACGCTTCAATAAGTTACTTTATTGTTGTCTTTCATAAAAGCTCTGCGATAAAATACGGAAAAAAATTATATACTTTATCTCTTTTTTTCTGTTTCAACGAAAGAAACAGTAAAAAGTTTAAGTGACGTATCTCAAAATGTTTACATTTTATAAATATTTAAAGTATAAAAATAGAATCGCGGCGAAACGTGGGGAAACAACAGAATAGCCCTTTCACTCTTTGTTATTTCAAAATCCTTTGCTAAAACTGCAGAGGAGAAAATGAAATTTTTTTAAAAAATGATAATTGTCTTTTCGGCATTTGTAATTGCGAAGTAAGAGTGAGAAGAAAACGTACCAGATCTGATAGCTTTGAATGAGATGGAAAAAAAAAAGCTTTAAAAAAATTAACTCACAAAAAATGCTTTAAAAGTGGCAGGTGCTGGACATGTGTCGCATTTGGGGACAGAAATTCTAGCATCTGAACTATGTATAAATGACAAAAAAAAAAAAAAAAAAAAAAAAACGCAAACTTCATTTTATAATTAAAAAATCTCTCGGAAAAATTCTACATTAAATTTAATTAACATTACAAAAAAAATTGTATAATTAAAAATTTTTTGAAATGTTAAGTACACAGGTAATTCGTCGTGATAGTTCTATTATTAAAGAATTTCAATAATTTGGGAGCAGCAAATCTACCACGAACATATTTTTTTTCCATAAGAAGTACTAGTTCTGAAACTTTGTTAGACTTCCTTTGTCTGTTTTCATTCATTTCGTTCAGAAACATCGAAACCACCCAGTAGTAGGGTTATTACGACTGCTTGTAATCAAGTGGGCTCGGGTTCGAATCCCGAATACGGCTTGGATATATCTTCGAAAAAAGCTTTCGCCTGAAAAGGATTCCAGTCTCAAATGGAAAGCAGCGCACCCTTTCTGTTCTATGCTGACACCATCGTTTGTAAGGAAGTCCATATTCTTCAGTGATTGTATTGTATGTTTCTGTTTAACTGTCTCTCACCTTTCGTATGTATCCCAGGATGAAACGCACGATAACAACAACAGAAACATCGAAATCAATTAATTATACCGGAACTTCTGTGACGTTTCAGATAAATAAGGTAGCGTGATACTCTGATCAGCTTAAACATCGAGTTTATTTACGTCACAGCTATTATTTACAGATTATACATTGAAGTTATTAAACTTATTAAAAGATTATTAGATTTCAAATAATGTGGTTTGTGAGAGAGGAGTTCTTTTCGGGGTCTGCTCAGTTCGAAGGTTTCAAATCATATCTGGTTCTCTCTTCTCTCGCTTCGAGGATCAGGGGCCAGTACCTTTTTAGCATCTAGTTACATCCTGCTAGTGGCGGGAAAAGGGTCTTTCGTGATGTCAAAAGTTTGCGGAGGAGGTCCCCTTTCAAAATGCACGTGTGATGATTATTTTTACAAAGAAGCCAATTCACAGCTGGGAGGCGGGAAACGTTACACTTCTAATAATTCGATTTCATTCTTTAATAGCTAACCCTGTTATTAACAGTTATTTATCAATTACTTCATGAGTTTATTTAAGGATAGATATAGTTCATATATATTCATTAATTCTTTTTTTTATTTCTTAAAGAAATGACTAAAATATAATGTGTTTCAAATAATCTTTTTAACACTAATTGTGTTTCAGGGATAACATGAATGACTGTATATAGGCATTGGAAAAATTACGATGTTTTTGTCAAAAGTACAAAAAACATGGCACTAGATAAAACATGCAAAAAATAAAAGTTAAATATATATATATGTGTGTGTGTGTGGTCTCAAAAAGGGTATACAGTAATACCTCGACTTACGCGAATTCGGCGTTACGCGATTTTCAAATCTCAGGTCGATTCGTCTTTTTTTTCCTCCACCACACCTTTTTTCCATCACTGGAGCTGAGGCGATATCACTGTCAGAGCCTGATGAAATTAGTAATTTGATTGAAGAAGTTGTTGATCTTGCCGGGCAAATAAATTTAGAATTGGATAGTGATGATGTTCAAGAACTGTTGGATTCCAACAATCAGGAGCTGACGAGTTTATAGAAATGCATGAGCAAGAACTTGTGTCTTTAGACCCAGTTCAATGAGAAGATCGAATGACGGTTGGTAAGTTGACAGAAGGCCTCAATTTAATTGAAAAAGGGTTACACAGAAAGATATATTTAAAAATACAGATTCCAACAAAGAGCATATTTCTTCAACAAAACAATTATTAGCATGCAACAATAAAATTTTGAGGGACAAAAAAAATTGAGCAACCAGACTACTTGTTAGATTTTACTGAACTTTCTACAGCAAAATAACTTCGGTTTGCGATTTTGTATTTGTGTAATCTAAGATTTTTATGTGTGTGTTGGTGTGTGTGTAAGTGAATTTTTCTTCTAAAAATTATTATTTTTTCTTTCGTCTCCAATCCCAACTAAAAATAATTTATTTTTATTTATATGCTAAATTATAGCTCTACCCGCAAATTCGACTTACTAAGTGGTTATCACTCCGTCCCACCTATCGCGTAAGTTCGGGGTATTACTGTATATGAAAATTCAAACTCAGTCGCGCAACATCCCATGAGGGCCAGGGTCTGCTGTGCCTATCCCAGTATACGTGACCATTGGGCGCGGAGGTGCTAGAGCAGATGTCCCAATCAGGTGGTCAGTCTAAATTGAGAGCCCCAGTGTTTAAGTCCCCACAAACTTGGTACTCATTTTATCAACCCACTGCAGTAGGGATGAGAAAGGCTGAGTCGACCTTGCCCAGCCCGGGAATAGAACCCGGACATGTGGTGTGGAAGCGCAATACGCTACCACTCAACCACAGGTCCTTATTGTATGTGAAAGAATTTAGAGAAACTAGGAGATTATTTTTTTGTTTTCAACAGTTTTTAGCGGTTTCTTGATGCGTTTCAAACTAATATCGGTTGATTGATTGAATATTAACGTGGTACTGTTCAGCTACACAAGGGCTTTTGGCGACGGACCACGTAATTTTGAACCATGGTCAAGTGACGTGGACGACACCTGAGCTGGCACCCCCCTCTCCTAACTACCACACCACACCAACGGGAGGACGTTTCAGCTCTCGACAGATTTAACGTGCATCGCTGCCCTACACGGCGGGTCATTAGTGGTACTGGGCTCGAACTCGTGACAATGCAAGCCACGGTCCGATACCTATACCACTCGGCTACCGCGGCCACCAAACTAATATCGGAAATCTATTTTATGGATTGTTTGATAGATTTGAGAATTTCATCATATATAAATACCAGAAACCGTAACATATGCTAATTATGATTTCTTTTTTAAGAGATTTGAAGAGGAGCTGTAGAGGATGTCGAGATAGTCACTGTAAGAAGAGGTTTTTGCTGTTTATTGTAATTTTAAAGATTAGCTTTGAGATTATTTAAATTACAAGTAGGGATTTAGATTACAGCTCGTGAAACTTCGTATGACAGCTGCATGGACTTATTTTAGAGTTGGAACGTGCGTAGCTATAACTCAAATTTTCTTAGAAAAGTTAAATGAATTCTTATTATTGTTGGTTAGGGTTCGAGGTTTATTTCGCACTCAATTGTTATATTTACCGTGAAGATAATTAAGATATTATATTAAATAAATGTTGAGTTGTACAATATTGTTTGATCATTTATCTTCAAACATTAGTACAAACTCCGGTTCACTTCAAGTAACAAGTTAATTTAAAAGAATCCCTTTTTGATGGTGTTTGCAGTGAATTTTGAACAAACACCTTTATTAAAAAACGGATCAATAGATCGAAATCAATTAATTTGGAATTTTTTAAAACTTTGAAATTTTTCATTTAAAAAGTCGGCATTAAAAACTTGCACTACGTTTTTAACGTTGTTTCAAGTTTATAATTTCGAAAAATTTCCAGTTTGAAATGTTAATTCTTTTTAATGAAAAAGAGAATAATTCCATATTATATATACATATATATGTACACACACTCACACATATATATGCGTTAGAGTCACAAGAGTAATAAGTGAATCCATTACAATTATACTAAGTGAGACATCAAAAACGTACTTCACTTAGTCTTTGATCTTAGAAACATTTGTGGAGGATTCAGTTATGAAATTGAATGCTATAAGAACACTGGGATTAGATCATGATCATTTTTATAGTTTGAGAACTGAGCAACCGATGACTGGGAAGACAATGATTTTACGAGTACTCGTAGAAAATGAGCTCTAGCTGTGCTTGGATCAATGGCTAAGGAACACATTTGGAACGATTTTTGATTCTTATTTCTATCCGGAATCCTTTTTTATTTCCCCCCTACTATTTTATCTAATGCCCCAAATAAACTTTTCTCGTACTCTTCTTTTTTAAAAGGGACACATATCTCAAAAATTGCCCGAATAAGAGAATTTTTTAAAATACTAAATTTAAAATACAATGTCTCACACACACAACTATAGTTTGTTAAAACATCTTTTATGCTCGTATTTTGCAATTGTACCCGAAGGATAAATACCCAAACAAAAAAAAAATTATTATAATTGTATGACAGCATATTGGAGAGACGAAACATATTGGAAAGACGAAACATATTAGAAATTTTCTGGAAATCCATTTGAGAAAAGTTATCTTGGAAGACGGTTCACTGAAGATGCAATTTAACTGTTTAAAAATTTAAAAAAGACAATACTCTTAACTCAATGATTCCATTGTGTAACATGAAGAGGTGTGTGTGTGGAGTTATTTTTTAACATAGTACTGTGAACCATAAAGAAAAGTTATCTTTTAATAACAATTGAAATTTAAAAAAATAAATATAATAGATCAAATACTTGTACCAAACATACAAAAACTATTCCTAAGAATTATATTTTCTAAAATTTAAAAACGATCACCAACTTTAATCTGACATATAATTTGATCCAAAATGTGAGTCAACAAATTTGCTCCTTTCTTATAAATTTATAGTCGAGTCATAATCTCATGTCCCGGTTCCCCTGAACTCCCCGCCCCATAAAGTGACCGTGGTAGCCTAGTGGTCAAGATAACGGACTCGTGGGTGGCGTGTCATGAGTTCGAGCCTGGTACCGCTGAAAACTCGCCCACGCACGTTAAATATGTCGAGAGCTCAAACGTCCTCTAGTTGGAGTGGTGTGGAAGTTAGCAGAGTGGTGCCAGCTCAGGTACTGTTCTCGTCATTTGACCATGATTCGAAATGACGAGGTCCGTCACCAAAAGCCCTCGAGTAGCTGAATTGTGCGACGTTAATATTCACTCACTCACACACCACCCCATAAAAGGGGAGGTGTGCACATTAAATCTGTCGAGGCTCAAAGTTCTCTGCTAGCGTGGTACGGAAGTTAGGAGATTAGGGTTCCAGCTCAGATGTTGCCCTCGTCAACCAACCATGGATCAAATTACGAGATCCATGGCTAATAATCCTCGTGTCAGAGGACAATCAATCAGCCATTTAAATTAAGAATAATGAAATATTACTTGTAATCATTCTAGAAATTCAATGCATTCGACATGTAAATATCATAAAATAGTATTGATAATGTTTTATATTTCATAAGGTATAAATGGCGCTGCTTCAACAACGATGTTGTGCAAGTGTATCCCCGATAGAGCGGGAGAGGTATATGTACGAAAGGAGCGAAGGGATAGAGTGTCTGAAAGAGTGTTACGAAGTGTAGTTTAATTATGTATAAAGTGGGAGGTAGTTAGTAATTGTAAAATAGGGTTGTTATTTGATACTAAAAGCTGAAAATAATTGTACCATTCAACATACATAAATATAAGTTCGAAAGAGGAGACTCTTATTCAAAGCAGTATCTATCCTTTTATTGTATTGTTTCCCTTCAATTTTCCACAAGGAAAATATTTCGAATGTTTAGAAGATCATATAACAAATATTGTAACTTCTCTATCTCTCTATATAAAAAAAGCATTTATTTGTGATGCTGTAATAATTGTATTTATACATAAGGTATAGTTAGTAAAAATGGGTCGAAAATGATTGAATTTAACATAAAAAAAAGTAACAAGAACGAATTTTGCGGAGGAGAAAAAAAAACAATTGAAGAAAGTGTACGAAAGACAGAAATTTTAAAGAAGAGATTAGTTATAAAAGTTTATATCCTGGACAGTTAGAAAAATCAGCAAGAGAATTGAAGAACAAGTTAAAATGCGAAGATGAAGACTTGAAGTTTATTTTATTTTTTTCCCCTGCTTATAATACACTGCTTTTTGTAAAAAATACAAGACTATGAAGGAATCCTCAGAATTAAATGAATTTTGCAGCAAATATCAATTATAGGATGTTACATAAAATAGTAGGGTTTCAGAACCACCGCACATGCATGGCGTGCGCAGCACCCTCTGAACTGATGCTGAAGGCGTATATAAATAGAAGGCTGTAAACGGGGCCTTCAAAATAGTTAATGATTATTTGTTATTGGCGAACGTTTAGTGAGACCTTTGTATACCTCCGCAACGAAATAAGGAGAAATTCCAACAACTTAGGGAGTTTGAACGGGGGAGGATTATCGGCCTTTGAGAAAGGGGATTTTCCTATCACGCAATAGGAGCTTGTGTGGAGCGGAACAGTTCCACAGTGATGCGAGTTTGGAAGCAGTGGACCGACGAGCACCGAACAACTCGAAAAACTGACAATGGACGACGGAAGGTGACATCAGCGCACGATGATCGACACCTGCTCCGCATGGCGGTGTATTACCATACAGCTTCCTCTCCAGGCAATTAGCAGCACGTTGTTCTACTGCTACAGGTGTATATTAATGTCGGCTTCGTCAATTTGTGGACGTCTGCTGCACTGTGGATGGCGTGCAAGGGTGCCTTTAAACAAGATCCCCCTCACGGCAAACCATCGAGGGCTGCGTCTGCAATGGGCTCATGAGCACAGAACCTAGCAAGCTGATTGGCACCGTCTTTTTAAATGAATCACACTTCAGTTTGTGGGACCATGATGTCCGCATCCATGTTAGACGCTATGCCGGTGAACGTTGCATTCCAGAGTGCGTTATCGAACGACATAATGGCCTAACAGCCGGAGTTGTGGTTTGGGGTGCGATTTCGTATCATGGACGATCCAATTTGCTACGAATTGAGGGTAATTAATCTCAATAGCAACAGGTACGCCAGTGAAGTGCTACAGCCCGAAGTCATTCCCTTCCTTTAAGGCATCCCTGGGGCTATCTTTCAACAGGATAATGCACGCCCACAAGCGTGCAAAAACTAAGCCCAACAAATGCAACATCTTCCTTGGCCTGCTTATTCGTCGGATATATCTCCTATTGAGCCCTTGTGGGATTTGTTTGGTCGGTATCTCGCTCGTAATCCGCGTCCTGCAGCTTCAAAAGACGAACTTTTTCTGCGTATACAAACAGTATGGAATTCTCTTCCACAAACAGACATTCAAAATCTGTTTGACTCCATGCCACGTCGTATAGCAGCACTTATTGCCGCGAGTGATGGCTACATCAAATACTGGTTTCGGACACTTAATATTGTTTTTGTGCTTTGAAAATTTCATCATTTATTTGTACTAATACAAGTCGTTTAAGCATTAAATTTCATTTAATTCTGATGGCTCCTTCTGTTGTTGCCTCTTTTACAAAAAGCAGTTTATATTGGGAAAAAAACCCATTTTTTTTATACAAGTAAATTACAGTTTTAAAATTTGAGCAATGAGTATGAACAGCTATATAATTTGTACAATGGGAGTATTCCTTCACCCCCTAGTACTTTTTGAAATTTGTTTTAAATTGGTTATTATTGGTAGGTACTATTTAAATTGCCCTATTTTCAGAGATTGCTTGCATTCCCTGATCGATCTAGTTTATGTGCCATTTACTTAAAAAAATACAACTATGCGTGTGTGTGTGTGTGAATAATTTTTTTTTAAAAAAATCTATTTTTATCATTAAAAAGGGTTTTTTTTTTTTTACAAAGCATAGAACTCCCTAAAAAAGTTACCACACAGATTTATCTCTAAATAAACATATTGACTATCATAAAATGTGACTTAAAATGAAAAAAAGTTTTTCCTCGGATGTAATTGAAATGTCTCTGAACTAAACGGAGCGAAATGTTTTTACCAAATTACTTCCAACCTGTCTGCTTTTACGGACTCCAATAGAATGGATTACGGCACGCATCCGATAAAAAGTATTGATCCTAAGACGTGTATAGGAGATTATTGACTGAGAAAAAGGAAAGAAAAAAGTTTCAAGCACTCTCTTTGCTACTCACACATATCGATGGAAAGAGTTTCTTTTTTTTTACTCGGCTTAAACGTCACTGTGCGAGCCATTGAGATATTTTCAATATGTCTTTCTTTCTCTTTTTAACATCCACGAGAACCGTAGAAAATTCGAGCCTCCGTGAAAAGAATTCGAATCGAAACTAAAAAATTTATCTCTTTTCAGATTGTTTCGTCTCAGTTAGTGTACCTTCACATTAGTTCGTATCTCGGAATGAATTCTTTTAATGGTATTAATTGACGAAAAATTCCGCAATGTGTCTTCCATTTAGTTTAGTTTGTCAAAAGAAAATCAAAATATTCAAAGCTTTCAGTTCTATTTATTATTGATCGTGCCGTCTAATTTGTAGTTTTTCGGAATTTAAACAAATTTATGTAAAAGGGTACTTCTTTATATATGTATATATATACATATAATATAATAAATAAAATACTAAGTGAGAAAAAGTTGTAAGACCTACAATGGCAAAGAAGAAAGAAATTGGAGTTCAAGATATATATATAGGTATATAACATGACTTTTTTGGAATATACTTCTAAGTTGACGCGTTTGAGATTGATAGGAACAGTGAAAAGGGCAGCTGTTTATCATATAGTTCTTTATTCCAATAATTCAGCAAATCGTTCAGTACCCCAAGCCATGACTAGAGAGAAATCCTATTTCAAGCGTCGATCAGGAGAGAGTGCCGTTCGTCCACGTCTTTGAAGTTAGCCAGCCGAAGTTCAAGTCAAATTACTTATGCGGAAAGTGGGCGAAGTTTACCCACCTGACATATAAAGAGCTGGGGACTCATCATGTATATATAAACATATATATATATATATATACTAGAGGACCCGACAGACGTTGTCCTGTACACACATCTTAAATTCAAAAATTCCAAATTTTTATGAATAAGCTTTAACAAAATCTGGACCGTTTTGAGTAAATTTTGTATTAAAAAGTTATTACAATGTAATTATGTACCAAGTTTTACACTTCTGGGTTGCTTAGGAGTGAAACACACACACAAACTATTTCCGATAAGAAATAATTTTAAATAAAAAAAAGTTTAATAATGTGTGTAATCAATTAGCTACACAAATAGATTTGTAGGTTAGGATAATTGTGGTAAACGCACGTGTAAATTTAATAGAAATCATGTAAAATACTCACTTCAATTGCACACTAAATTTGGAGAGAATGTATAGTTTTTTATGCACACTTCAAAACTCTTCAAACACTAATTACATCTGAATGTAATAATTTAATTAACACACGATTTATTTCAACAAAATAATAACACGAAGTGACAAAATATTTTCCTGAAATGATCACAGAACCAACTGCCGGGACCAACTTGAATCATAATAAAAGATTTTTGAATATTCGATGCTGCGATCTTAGCAGAGTCTGCCGAATCCAATGTAAAACATTCCAAGATCAACAATTTATAAATAAAAATTAATTAAATAAACATTTCTAAACCGAATTATAAATCTAAACCATTCTCGACCACTGGAACAGACAAAAACTTTCATCAAAATCGGTCCAGCCATTTAGGAGGAGTTCAGTTACATACACGCGCACAGAAGAATTACATATATAAAGATTATTTGAAAATAAATTAATTAAAAACGCTAAAAAAAAACCGCGTGAATCGCGTCTGCATTTTCGTAACAATAAAGACCGGGTTTGGCCAGTTTGGCTAAAAATCAATTTTCAACGCCAACTTACGTCTTTTTCAATTCCTACTATTAGCTCACGATCTCTATACATATTTTATTTGTTTGTTTATTTATTTATCTTGGTGGAATTTTCAATCGTTTATAAAATACATTTTAAAGCGCTCAATTGAGCTGAAATGTAATGTACATGATTATTTTGGATGATAATACAATTTAATTATAATTAATAAAAATTAATTGATTAAAACTAATTATTTAAAAATTACAAGTACAACCACGTTAGCATCCTTTTTGGTGGCTTAGCGACTCTTTTGGCGACTTGGGTCAAAATTTGAAAGGTTTTTTTTTCCTCACTTGTTAAAGCATTCAGTTGAAAGGAAATTTTCTATACACTAAAAATACGATTAACTATAATTAATTAAGATTAATTGGCTTAATAATTTAAAAATTACAGATACAGCCACGTTGGTTTCATTTTTTAGCGACTTGGGTCAAAACTTTAAAGATTTTTTCACGCTTTAAGGGGAGTTGGAAACCTCTTTCTCTCTCTATACTGACAATGTTAAATTGGCTGTTTTCGATGTTTTCTCAAAATCTGTTTCATGTACATGCATGAAATTTTTCATACTATTAAAGTACACTTTTAAATTTTGTATTTTTTAATAAATTATGAAATATTTTATCAAACATTGCACGAAATTTAAACCATTTTTAAAAAATTTTTAAATTTTGAGTTTTTTACAAAAAGTTTTTAGTATATATTAGACATCATTCTAAATAACTTAAAAAAATTTACATTCAGTTGAAAAGGTAAATTAAAATTTATTTTGAGATAAATTGATTTTAATGTATACAATGATTGTTTTGATACATGTTTTGTTTATATCAGACACTTTTAATAAAAACAAAGTAATTTGTTAACAATTTTCGCCATTATATTTAAAAATACTTTTGAGGGCTTCTAAATACCCTTAAAAAGGTTAAAATCTATACAATTTGAAAATGTAAAAATCTCAAATTGTCAAAAAAATAGATTTTAGCTTTCCAACACCCTTAATAAAAATTAATTACAGTTTAATGTTTTTATATACACGATTATTTTGTCATATGTATATACATATTTATATATATACATATTTATATTAATTGCAACTATTTAATAAAAAGTAGCTAAAATAAATTTTTTCTTGGTTGATCTAAGTAGGAATTGATTTCAAAATTTTTTTATATTACTTGTGTGTTTATGACAATAGCGTTGTTACAACAATGCAGGTGAATGTTGAGTTGTATTTTTTGAATGTTTTTAATTAATATATTTTTAACTAATTGCGATATCGGACCGAATTGTGAATCTAAACCATTCTCGAATTTACTTGAAACCACACAAAAAATTTCATCGAAATCGGTCCAGCCGTTTAGGAGGAGTTTAGTGACAAACACACGCACAGAAGATTTTTATATATAAAGATATATTACTAATGGTTGCAACAAATAAATACTTTAACATAAACTAATATTGAAAAGTAACGATTAGGAAGCAAATTAAATTTATAATCTCAATTCTATTAAATTAAAATTTTAAATTAAACAAAGTTACTTCCTTAAAATGAATACATTTAGTTAAGATTCATCCTAAGATAACAAGGGGTCGTACTTGTACACATGTCATTCTTTATTTGCTTAATTAACACTGCAAGGCCCAGTGGCGTATCCCGCTTCCACACCACAGGTCCGGGTTCTATTCCCGGGCTGGTCAAGGTCCACTCAACCTTTAATCCCTACTGCAGTGGGTCAATTAATGAGTACCAAAATTGCTTGGGAACTTAAATACTGGGGGCCTCGCTTCAGACTGACCACCTGATCGGGACATCTGCTCATGCACCTCAGCGCCCAATGGTCACGTATACTGGTATGGGCACAGTAGTCCCTGGCCCTCATGAGCTATTGCACCACGGAGTTTGTGTTTGAATTAACATTGCATTTCCTAGCAACACGAGAACTATTGGTGACGGACGCCAGGATCAAGGGACGAGGATGACACTTGAGTTGGAGTCCACACACTCTTACACATAACATACACTAAATAAAAATATATAACGAATATCAACAACTGATAGCCTGTTGAATTTTTAAGAACATGCACATTTATTTGTTTCGGGCTATTGTTAGTACGAGTATTTAACAACGTATGCTATGTAATGTCTACTCTAAGAGTCGTAGGTGGAGCCTGGATTTGTGTACGGCCCCTAGAAGTCTTAAGACGTCGTCCCTACGTGTAGACCAGGGGTGTCAAACTTGCGGGCAGCATGTGGCCCCCAAAGAACATTTTTGGGGCCCCGGCCACATATCGACACACAATAATATATAAGAAATAAGAAAATTTCTCCCGAAATAGGAAAGATAGTCGCAGAGAAGAGATGTCAAGTGACAGGATGTAAACATAAAATTTTTCTTGCTCTTTTATATATGTTTATAATAATGTATTATTCGAAATAAACCTGCGTTTCTATAAATATTGATTTTTTTTGCGGCTTATTTAAAAGTAAATTTTATTTGTTTGACCCAAGTTAGCCTTTGAGTTTGACACCCTTGGTGTATAGTATCGATTTACAAAAGATTTGGGGTAACCTATACAATTCACGCAAGCACGATATATATTTTCAGTCATTAATATGCAAACGCATGTGACACAACATGTGTATCAGGGGCGTAGCTACCGCCGTATCAATGATACGGAGCCCGCGGCTGCAGGGGCCCCAACATATACCAGGAAAAAATTGTTAATATATTAGGGAGGCCCCAAAAAGGGTGTGCGAGAAATTTTGATACGGGGCCCACTCAGGTCTAGCTACGCCACTGATGTGTATTACACAATTCAAAGGGATGAAGTTGTTAATATTGCAATGCGTATATGTTTTTCGTCGTAGCACTGTACGATGGCAAGTTTAAAAGCAGGGCTGTACCTTTGAAGAATGTAGTACATGGTTATTCGTGATTACTCTCAGGTTTCGAAGAACTATAGAAAAAAACTAAAGCGAAAATAGTAAAAAAGAGCATTTGAAAGAATAGAGAAACATTTCAAGTTTTATTTCATTCCTTACAAGTGTTCTACGTCTGAAATATTGGTTTCACAGCATACATCAACACGATCGTCCAGTCCCCGCTACACTCTACTTAACATAGTACTATCAATATTATTAACAGCACGAGTTATCATTTCTTGCAATTCTAACATCGCATGGCAAAGGCTTTTGTTGACCATGTTTTAAGATGAAATGGATAACACGGAAACGGAAGTATTCGGCGTATTGAGTGTCTGATGCACGTTAAATCTATTAAGGCTCAAAGTTCTCAAGCTGGCGTGGTTTGGAGAGTAGATGTCCCCTAAGATGTCATTCTCTTCACTTGAAATGGTTCAAAATTACGAGGCCTGTCGCCAAGAACCCTCATGTTGTTTCAAGGGGCGACATTAGTAAAGAATACATCCTAAAATGTATAAAATCTACAACAATATTTCACTAACCTATTTCAAAGAATGTGACAAGACAGATAAGGACGATTTTGTTTTTGTGCATGGGTGAACGGAAATAGAAAAGAGAGGTGAATTTCGAATCGATCCATAACCCTCCATTATACTTAGTTTAAAAACAATCAGAAAGAAGGAAGGAGTGCTCTATCGCGCGTGGCACGTGCATCTTTACATTATGCAAAACTTGGCACGCGTTCCTTTTCCTGTGGGAGAGACAGTTTTTTTTTCTTTCTTTTTGAAGAGTGACGAGTTGTTATCTCGTAAAGCAGAACAAAGATACAGAAAATGGTTGCAGTCTCGGAGTCATATCTGAGAATGATTCCATTTCACCTCTATAGTGAAATTCGTTATTCTGCATTCATCTAGAAAGCTCTCAATATGAGGGAAGCGTGTGCTTACTGTTTGTTCAAAAATATAGTGAACAATTGCCAATCACAGAATAAAAATTGAATATGAAAGAAAAATGTTATTGGATTTTCACCTGATTATTCTTCTCGATTCGGTCATAATGAGAGAAAATTTTAAAAGATAAAAATAGATATTAATGTTAATTGTATTGTAAATAAAATTTGTGCATATCTCATAGAACAATTAATGCATGCTTTTTGTGGATTCCTAGATAATACAGTCAGACCTCTATTTAACAAAGGCGATATACTCGTATAGTTAGTTCGATATATAGAAAATTCGTTTAACAGAAATTCATTTGTTAATATGCTTTAGAGAGAGACCACATAAAACAAATTTTAAATTCATAAACACTATATATTAAAAAACAGTAATTATTCACATACTCTTTTGAAATATTTAATATTTAGTCATTTTATATATTTTACCCATCAAAAAGAAATGCTCGATGGAAAACGAGAACAAATAAACATTATCCAGGAATACACTATATTTTTAACTTTAAAAAAAATTTATATTAAAATTAATGAAGTTTCTAACGACATTTTCTAATTTTAAGCCTACAAGAGTAGTTTTGAATGTACATTATTTTATAACCAATAATTTTAAGCATACACAGCCCCATGCATCCTTAAATTTAATTACTCATATAAAATCTGTTAATATTTTACCTGAGTTTTTTCTTTTTTCTTTTGGAAAAACTTCAGCAATTTTATTGCTATAGATGAGTTAGGCATCTGGTAAAACCAGTTCAAGGCCATCGATCATTATGAAATGTACTAAAAGAGAATAATTTAAAAAATGTCCTGAAATATTTTTAAAATATGGAGATAAAAAATCGAATAAAAAAAACGTTTGTTAAATAGAAAATTCTCTTCGCTATTTGGAGGTAATTTTACGAAGAAATAGTAAAATATTCTTCGTTCCAGGAAATAGTTCGCAAAATAGAGGTTCATTACAGGGAGGTTTGGCTGTATATAATCATAATTAAATTTCGTTTAATTCGGTTTTATTTTTCTAATTGATTCGAGAATATATGTATTAACACCCGGACTTATTGCAACGTAGAAGTACAGAATCATAGTAAACAATTTTTGTATCACTTTGAAGCATATTTGTATTATATTTTATACAGTTATATAAATACTTTTAGCAATGGTTAGAGTCATTACAATAACACAGTTTAATTTATCAAATATGTACAATATCAAGTTTATCAAATATGAACACTCACCAACCGATTGTATTATCAATAACCAACCAATTTTTTAATCAATAATATCGAACAATAATACACAATAACATTAGTATTAATAACTATTCCTTCGACAAAACTCAGTGTATTATTGAAACTCAGATATCGGTAACACACAAATGAAATTAAACTACATTATTGGTAATAAGGATTATTTGGGAGAAAATCGAAGCTCAAGACTGGGTTTTCGAAGATATGGGCAAAATATACATTGCATTGATGAATTTCCTAGACATCCAATTTTATCTATTTTTAAAATGAATATTAGCTAAGAACTAAGACTTTCATAAAAATTACTTTTTCTTTTTTTCATATTCCGGTGCCAAACCGTGTTAACAATATTACTATTTTATAAAATGAACAACAGGCTGGCTGGGTGGCGTGGTTGGTTTGTCGCTTGCCTTCTGCACCTAATGTTGCGGGTTCGACCCCGTCCGAAGTCGGTGGATTTTCATGATGCATAAAATTAAAATTGACAATGGCCATGTCGTAAAATTATACGGCATGGAAAAAATACCTTGTGTGCCTGTTTGGCTTAGGTGTTCTCAGCAAACTTAAATTCCTAAGTACAGTTACGCATTGCCAGAGCTCAGGTGTCTCCCTCTGGGGAGGAACTGGACGTCAAAATTACTTGCGGTAATTGGTATCGCCTATATGCGTTACCGCAATAAAAAGTGATACCAGCTTCCGGGAAATGTTCTAGGTCTACAAAGATTAAATATCAATGCGCAGCCCCTTTAGAGAAGAAGAAGAATTGAACAACAAACCTATAACCAGTGGCGTAACGGAAAATATTAGCCACCCCCAAGCAAAGTCATGTTTTGTCTTTATTATTTTATAAATTGGTTAAATACGTTCTTGACTTCAGTCAGGTTTTTCCCCTCCCTCACAATGCGGGGATGTGCGTTACGCCACTGCCTATAACATAGAGTAAACCGATACAAGTGACGTTCATGTTCATCGATAGTCCTTACAAATATTCAAGAACAACATTAGCATCGATAAGTTTCTGATATACAGGCTGCTTGCCAATAGTTTAAAGAACATTAGTAATTAACTTGAACACCAATTACATATTTTCGCAAATAATGTTAACTTCAGCTTAATATTATTAAATATTTTGGTCCTGATGCACTTCCCAAATAACTTCAACATCTGTGTATATTTTTCACACAGAACATGCAATCAAAGCATTTTTAAAGTGCTCTCAAACGACTCTTTTCCCTAATTTTCGTATTCTGTGCGGTTGAGAGCCGAAGGAAGCAGCTGCCTCCGAGGCAAGATACTGTCAAGTCACTTATCTGCTGAGTTTATCTTTCCGTTCATTGTCCACAAAGTCATACCGCGATGTTTTTTTTTTTTTTTATCGCATCTGCGCAGTTTCCGCAACAACTGTTTTTATGTTCGACAACAGAAGCAGAAAGGGGAAAAAAGTTTTCTTTTTTTACCCAGAGATGAAAAAAATATTACTTAAAAAACATGATGAATGAATTACAGAGTTTTAGGCTAAAGTAATGACATATTGATGGCTTTGATATCGAAATTAAATTTGAAAATAAAATAAACAAGTATATAAAAAGATTTCTTTTTCTTCTACTATTTTTTAAAATGCACGTGTTAGGAAAGTATTGTTTAATTCCAAATCATTTTTCGATTCAAACAAAGGTGTCTCAATTGTCCATATTTAGAAATTACATTTAATTTTTCAGATGCAGCTGAGTCCTGATCTTTAATCACCAGTATTCGTATCTGTGGCTTTCCGATGTAGATAAAGTTATAAAGAAATATAATAACGAAAACTATATTTGCCGCATTTACTCGAATTTAAACCGCACTATTTTTTAGTGTTAATGGTACTGAAAATCGAGTGCGGCTTAGAATCGAAGACAAAACATTTATTCGATGTGGGAAATTGAGTTTCCACCCCTTTCCCAAGGAAAAATGCAACCATTCATTCTGCCCTTTGGCATTGATGACTTATCCCTTTTGGCGGTTGATCTTCAGGACTCAGTCCATCCACAACATTGTTGCCTGCTCATATATTTATCGAATTTTTTTATACGTTTTTTTTTTTTTTTACTTACCTTAACGTCCGAGGTATCAATAATAGCATCAAGACAAGTTCCCTATGACATAAGTATGAAAAAGGGAGCAATTTTATATGCAGGAAAAAATGGAATTAGCAGCAGCCACTGAAAATTTGACACGTATGAAACAAATATGCGTCGATGGCGCAAGCAAAATTATTCAATATTTGCTTGTAAATGTTCAACAGCTTTTAATAGTACTCATTTACTTTTCTAGAAAACATTTTTTTTTTTAAAAATGTTGCATAGCAAATATATTAAATGGCACGGAAGACGACAGCGTGTGAGAAAATGGCAACGCCGGCACCAATTCCGAAATCAACTGTGGGAGTGACGAATCATTTGCGAAACATGATGTTGACGGTTAGAGTAATTATAGTTTCATGTATGTGTTTGAACGTTTTTAATACTGGTAAAATAAATAAATTATTAACTTAATATTTCTCATTAAATATTTTTTTTTAGTTTCTTAAGTATCGGATATTAATGAAACTTTAGCACATTTTTTAAAAAATGTTCTCAAAAACTAGTAAGGAATTGGGGGAGCGGCTTAGATTCGAGTAAATACGGTATATATCATTAGGAATTAATTTTGGAGGACCAGTAGTGTACACAGACTACTTTTATGGGAGCAACTATGGTGTATCAGTGAAGTCTTATCTTCTCTAACTGAGGTTTTTTACCCATCCATCCGAAACGGCACTTTAAGCTAGAATAATACCGCACCACAAAATGAACGTCACCACCGAATAATGTAAAAACAGTCGTCGAAGTAGACGATTAAGTATAATAATGGATGGTATTGAAGGGCGATATTGGTGCATTAATTCGTTCGACTAAACATAAAAGCGTGTTTTTTAAACTATGTTCCCTACCGTGTTAGAAAATCTGTTTCGCGTAATCATGCGATTCCAATAATGGTACTTGTGTCGTCTACATATAGTCACATGGATTGTGAAAACCCTATTCTCCAGTCTAGCTGGCGTCAGTGTTCCACAAAAACGCTGTGGCCGCGGTAGCCGAGTGGTAAATCGGACCGTGGCTTCTTTGTCACGGGTTCGAATCCTGTACCACTAAAGACCCGCCGTGGCGTCACTTAAATCTGTCGTGAAATGTCCTCCCGTTGGTGTGGTACAAAAAGGGGGGTGCCAGCTCAGGTGTCGTCCACGTCACTTGACCATGGTTCAAAATGTCGTGGTCCGTCGCCAAAAGCCCTTTTGTAGCGAACAGTGCGACGTTAATATTCAATCAATCAATCCACAAAAACGCTTCTTTTCGTATGCGGGTCTTAGTGTCGGCGGTCCACCGATCGATCGATTTAATGCCCACCCCGGGGTTAGAGTGTAAAACGCTCCCCGATTGCATTAAATTGTCAAACCTACAATGGTTCATGGACCTTGTGGTGTGTTTACTCCATTTTCCATATATCGTTGGTGTTTGCACAAAGGGATACCCTAAGCATGTAATTATCATTTATGTAACCTATTTTAAGATGACATGGTACATAAAATAGATTTTTGTAGTTCATTGGGAAGCATTTTTGATGTTATGAGTATTCGTCCGTTGGATTGAGCTACTTGCCTTTTTTTATAACACACATTTCTATCATATTTATAAAAATGTCACTTTTTCTTTGTTAATACTATTTTAATTTCCAAACTTATAAATCATTAATAGTTGCATTACATTGTCAAATCTACAACGGTTCATGGACCTTGTGGTGTGTTTTACCCCAATTTTTTATGTATCGTTGACGGTTTTTCCACGTACGGATATATCATTTGTTTTCTATCTTTTTATGAAATAATGCATCTAGTACATTTTATATATACTTTATATTATAAATAATAAGCATTACATGTAAATATCATTCATGTATGCTATCTTTATATGAAATAATGCATAAATATTAAGCAAAGATTTCTGCCATGTTTATAAAAATGTCACCTTTTCTTTATTAATGTTTATGAAAAATATTTTACACACATATGTAAAATAATGAACAAAACATAATTAACACTTTTTTAAAACGAAATAGCTGCATATTATCTTTGAAAAGTATAATAAAACTGATATTCTTTTTTTTTTTTACAAAGGTAGTTTTAAATGTTAAAAAAAATTTAATAAATAAAAACACAATTAACCAGTTTTTTAATGAAATAGCTGCATATTATTTTTGAAATATATAAAATACTTATAATCTTTAATTTCTTTTTTTTAAAAAAAAAGGTAGTTTTAAATGTTAAAAAAATTAAATAAATAGATACTTTTATCAATGCACATATGAGCAAAAGCATTTCTCGATTCTGAAAAATATGCACTACTTCTTAAAACTGCAATCGAAAAATCAATTTCTTTTTTAAAGTGTATGATGTGCTGGTACCCTTAAAAAACAAAAAAAAGTGGGCATAACATTATAAATATAGGCATTATGCAATATAAGTGTATACATAATCAAGTATTAAAACAGTTTTTTTATGTAAACAGTTATTTTGCATACTGTGGAGTGACTCGTGGAACAGGGTCCTCACTCTGGAAACTGTGCTTTAAATATAATATTTAATGAACAGGCTAATGGTTCGACACATTAATTTATTTTTAAAAAAAAAGTAGTTTAAAAAAAGTGTTACAAAAAAATAAAATAAATGAACACTTTTATCGATTTCATTTGTCATACTTTACGTTTATTTTATCAATCTACATATGAGTGTTAGCATTTGATTCTAAAAAATGTTGCCATTACAGGAAGTTGAGAGAGATTCAACCTCTCTTCTAATACATTTCAAAATATTTTTTCCTTTGTTTTAGTGAAGATAATATAATTTTTGTAATACATTTCTTCATTTACATACTACATCTCATGAAAATGTTTCTTGAATATGAAAAATGTTTTACACACATAATGTAAAATAATGCATATTATCTTTGAAAAATATAATAAAAATGATAATCTTTATTTATTTTAACATTAAAACTACCTTTTCAAAAAAAAATTTACACACTTTTATCAGCTTTCTTTATTCATGTTTCACAATTTTCTGACAAGTCAGATTAGTATAAGTAGTCAATATAAGCACATTGTATTTTGACGCACTGCAATACTTCGTTACCAATAACCAGTAATAAATCTCTTAACTACATCAAGTACTTATTCCAGCAATATATTGTAACTAATAACAGACTGTTATTAGTATAGGAATAAATGCATATTAAAATATATTGTGTTTTTTCATATAGACTTTTAAAGCTGTGTAAAGTAATTAAAATACGACTTGCATAGTAGGAGTAATAAACTATATTACTTTGAATAATTAAATGTTATTAACTTCATCTTTTAAAAAATTACAATTATTTTTCTAACATAACCTATTGCATATTAACATCCAATTACAGAAACGTATGATTGAGTTACATGTAAAAATTAATGTGGTGAAGAAACTACATTACATTTGTAAAACAGAAAATCAGTACTATAGGACTGAAGTACATAGTAGAAGTAGAGCACAATAACATAGGCAAAAACCAATGTATTTATAGAAAAAGCAAGTAAATATTAATAACTCAGTAAAATGCTAACTTATTGACAACCTTAATATGCTATCTATGTACAAAATACTATGCTATTACTAATAGCATCGATACCCTTGATTGCACAGTACCACATAAACACTTAAATTTATTTCACAATGATATAATAGTATAAAACAAGACCAAAAGACAAGGTTTTATGGGTTAAATTGTAGTATGGGGGAGGGCCTCTTGGCGATGTCCATTTCTTGGTTTATGAAGTTTGCTTACTGTAATTGATGGTATTGCAGTATTATTTCCTTATACACAACATGCACATTAAATATTTTTCATGATTTATACTTTAATAACTTATAGTAACACATAATGAGTATACACTCGTTTTTTTTAAAAAAATAGTAGACAATTAGATACAAATAGTATATTATATTATCAAAAATAATACTTTTAACAGGGACATATAGCTACCACTGTATCAATGATACTGAGCCCCAATGCATGTAACTAGTCTCACTAATAGGCCTCTCATATTTATAAAAGGATCTAGAAGGAATTTTGATACAGGGCTTGATCAGTGCTAGTGACGTCAGTGTTTTTTTAAAGTAGAAATTAGATTTATATTAGCAATAGAAACATACAAGCAGTGTGTAAAAATAAAATCATAATTGTAAGTACTGTTTATAACTATTATAGCTTAACTGACTACTTTATCACTAAACTTAAAATTAAATAACTATATTTAACTTAACAATAAGTATTCGTTATAAAATCTTAACTCTTCTTTCTATATTGTAACTTCCATCTTCTTTTAAAGGATTGTTATTACTTTAAACAAATAAAGTGTTACTTTCGATCATAATTTACTTTTAAATATACTTTAATCTATGAACTAAATTTATACCTATAAACAATTAACTAATAAAAACTTGTGCATGAGATGAGTATAAATTATCTACATATTAAAATTTTCCCAAATTAGTTATGTGATTTTACAAAATTTACTTATTAAAAATGGTCAGTGTTATTTACATATACATCACCTAGGGGACTTTTTTTGCAAACATACATGCATCACCCCTAATAAGATGTTAAGAGTGGTTTTTTTATGTAGCCTAAATATTGTATTATTATTTAACCTCGACATATAAAATATTATTTAAACATATTTCATACTAAAAGACAATTGTTATTAGTAAAATACATGCATTTTGAGAACCCAAGTAATGTTTTTATGTATTTTCTAGTCATTGGGTTAGTCTCCTTTTGTTCATAAAATCTGTCTGACCTTAGATTTTCCCTCCAGTAGGCTACACATGACTAATATATTGTTTGCAAGAAGACATTTTTTCATTAAATTTGTAACTATTCCACACAACATAGTAAGTTATTGCTATAAAAGTACCAAACAGTATTTCACACATGGAATGCTTCTATTAGTATTCAATTCTATATTTAAAAGGTCCCATTTGTAATACTTATTTATGTTATTGTAATATTGCTTGAACTATTAAACACCTAACATTTTTATAATGTCCTATCGCCTTAACCAGTAGCAAGAGTGGCACTATTTCATTTCTGTTTGTGAACAGTAACTCAAAACGTAACCTATACATTTTGCTTGTAGGCACAAAATAATCAAACCCCAATAATAAACTAGTACTTAAGTTGTTATAAAAATGTGAAACCCTACTTCTGATTTTAACTGGTATGTCGTGATAATTAATCTTGTCTCTTAAAAAACTTCTTTGGTAAATATACTCGACACTGACCAATTATAAATATTAGCAATTTTAAATGTGCTATTAATAAATATTTTGTCATAGTATACACTTTATTCATTGTGCTATCAGACTCATGCGATACAATATCCCAGTGTTGTACATTAATCTACATAATCCTGCCTATCCAAATGAAAACACAGCATGTTCTTATTCCCGTTTTGTATGAAAATATTCATACAAACTCCATGTTACATAACTTATTCAATTTTTGTTTCACAATAGACAAATAAAATTTATTTTTATCATACTGTAGGATATCTCTAAAAAAGAATAAAATTAAATGACACTTGCACATAAGCATCACTGCAGCCAAATTGGTGTAACATGAATTATGCTATTTTCCAACAAAATCTGTTTAGTTTCTTCAAATTATTCACATGGAGCCAATGCTGCTGCGGTGTAAGTACCAATTAAGCTTTTCAACTCCTCAGCAAAATGATGAATTAGCGAAAACCTGATGAACGTATTTAGTCCTGCACTTTTACAAGTATTTTGACCAATGCACTTTATGTTTCAAACAACTTAAAATAATCAACATGTTTTTTATATAGTCAATCAAAACAGTAATTGGTATCTGCATATTGAAAAATATCTATTATCTAAACATATTTACTTTCTAAATATATAACCTAGTTAAAAAGTAAATACTATATTAACAGTATCCTTTTATTGTTGATACTCATTTGTTCAAAATGTGTTTCTCCTTGAGCTTTTAACAAGTCAATGTATGATTTATATGTATATACTTTCCTTTAACATCCCAGCATCCATTGTTGTTATGGCATATGCTTTTCTTTTTTTGTACATATTTTCATACGGATTTTGTTCATTTAATGAAACACACAGAAATTAACTTATTGCACATTTCTCTTTGGTATTTAGGCAGAGTCCAAAATATTTTAAGATGGTATGAATGTCTCAGTAGTATGATATAAACTTTATAGATGATAAATGTTCTATTTGATCTTTAAGACAATATATGCGCTGAAGTGTAAAATAGGGGGCCCCTTGGATTTCACGTTGTTTATATAGATACTAGAATGCATTCAGCTCTTCATTACTCTTGAAACACCTATCGCTAGATATAGGTAGTTTGGCGCATGATTCTGGTGAAAAAATTAGCTTCGCCAAGGGGCCTTCCATTCTATACTTTAATGCAATTTATGATAGTCATCTATCAATTTACTAAACTAACCATATATTTATGCAAGTTTTAACAGAATGTCTACATCGAAGGTATTGTAGAGAAGACACTACACTTGTTTGCAGGGCATATCTATGAATTGGCCTCTGTGCATATTGTATATGAATCTTTGCAAAAATTGTAAAGAAGAAATCTTCAATGAAAACTATATTTCAGCCTAAGAGTTATGCCAACATTTAGACACGTTTAATACAGCATTTTACCAGATAAAATAGCTAGAGCAATGTGCCACAGGTTGTCAATCATTCTGAAGAAGCTAAAATTACAGAGAAATACAAACAGTTGATTAATTTTTAAGGTACTTTTCCATTTCGCCCGCGCAAATCTCGCCAAGCAGATTTTATTGGCGACAACACATAAAAAAAATAAAACAAATGTTAGTTCCAAGGACCTTCCTGGATATTTCTTTGATTGCAACAGAATAAAAGGTTACAAAAAAGAAAGCATCGACTTGCTTTGAAATGTGGCGGTAAAAGGTTACTAATTGGAAAATTCCGTTTGATCATCTTCACTTTCTAAGTTAGAATTATCTGAACCAAAATCTTCCATCCTCTTATCACAATATTCTTCATAATGCGCAAAATCACTCCAGATACATCCAGAAAACTGTCGATCTGCATCAACACATTTTCTTATAATCTTTTTGCCACAATATTCACATTCACCATCATAAGCATTTGAAAAGCTAGAGTAGACACTTTTACAGTCGTCATCTACACTAGAGTTACCATCTTCTTCAGAATTAGATGATTCTTGACTTGAATCAACCTTCTGTTTTTTACTCATTTCTGACGCATTATTGACTTCATTTTCATTATCTGCAGAACATTGACGCTTATACGTCACTTTGTCCGCTTTACTTTCTCCCATGACGTTAAAAAGAGCGCAATTTTCTCGGGCATTAAAATTTCATAGTTGCTGTCACCAAAAGTTGCTAGAAACTTATGCGGTAAATTAGCACGAAGAGGGAGAAAAAATAGTGAATCGATTTTCACTTGCAATTCGTAAATATATATATATTTTTTAATTTAGTAAAACTGTTTTAAAAAATACTTCAAAATGTTTTAATTATTTAATTCATCTAAAATACATTCAAATTTTTCCTAAGTATCGTGATCCGCTGTGTCTTTTTTATAAATTTCTGAATTATATTGAAGCATTTGTGGCGATTGAATGAAATCAACGCAGCAAGTCCCTCCTCTTCCAAAGTCATTTTAATTTTGAGAATTGACTCAAACAGTTCGAGAAACATTCGAATCCTTAATTTTGTCTTAGTTGACGCACTCTGGAAAAGGCCTTTTCTACAGTGATATTACTTATGGGTAGGCTGTATAAAGCAAATCTAGCTAAATCTCTTAAAAATGGATTTCCAACTGCGTCTTCTATACATATAAATAAAAATGAAGTGTCTGTTTGTAATTTGAAATTAACAGCTTTTTACTAAATGCATTTAAAAGTATATACGGTACTTATATGAAAAAATCAATTTTTAAAATTTTTGTCTGTCTGACTTTCTGTCCGTTTGTTTGTTTGGGCTAATCTCTGAAACGGCTGGACCAATTTTGACGAAACTTTCACTGGCAGATAGCTAATGTTATAAGAAACAACTTAGGCTACTTTTATTTTAGAAAAAAAAATTAGGATTCCGGGAAAATAAAATTAAAATAATGAAATGAGCAATATCCGATTCAAATAGGGATTATTTATTCCAATAGGGACTATTTTTATTCAATAGGGATTATTTTTATTTAATAGGAATTATTTTAATTCGCGAGCCTTCTGTCTCAACGATTGCTAGCAGTTACATCAAACTTTTTAATAAAATTAAAACCAATGAAATAGTGAGCAATATCCGATTCAAATAGGGATTATTTTTATTTAATAGGAATTATTTTATTTCGCGAGCCTTCTATCTGAACGATTGCTAGCAGTTATATCAAACTTTTTTCTTTGATTAGGCTGCTGCCATTCGCCACATTTCCCATTCATGTCTTGATCCTAATGATTTTACAGTCGTTAACTGCATTGTCAAAGGTCATGCGTCCCTTTCACCCCCTTCCTTGCGACTTCATTTGTGCTCGCGTTTCACCCTACTTGCTACTTATACCTATTTTGATCCTAAGGATTTTAGTCCTCACCCATCGACAGTGTCAAAGGTCATGCGTCCCTTTCACCCCTTGCTCAACAAAAAGCAAAGAAAAAAATAAAACAAAAAAGAAACATAGATTTACGAAGTAGAAGAAAAGTTTTCGTAAACTCTGCGAAGTGAATAAACACTTTGTTAAATTCCACGTGGACGAAGTCGCGGGTAACAGCTATTTAACATAAAATAAAGGCATCGGAAAGTAATATTAACGTATTACACATCCAGATAAAAATTATTTACAATATTTTTAGCGTTTATTACACAAAATTTGTAACAATGTGTTACTTTTGCTGAGCAGGTAGGTGTTTTCAAAAATCGACCCACAAAAAAGTTACGGGGTGTCATAAATAATAATAACAATAATAAAAAATCAGCAATTATATCTAAAGACTTAAAATTTAGCAAACATGGTTTTTTTCGTTCAGCTGAGTTATGTAAAAAGCTTTTTTTTTTTGTTTAATTTATACAATTCACGTAAAATTAACTCCTTAAAAACTTCTTTATCCTTCAGTCTGTATTTTTTAATTTTTAAATTCACCCGTGTGAAGAACGGGTATACCAGCTAGTTTGTAATAAAAATATGGTACCAAAATAATTCTCTATCATTTAAAAGCTCAGATTAAGATAGAAAACATTTTTCAACTGTATGTTAAAAATTTGTCGCCATTGATTCTCCAAAACATGCAATTTAGATTTGTCTGCTAATTCTAAAGGCATATAAAAAAAGGGACGATTTCAATTTTTAAAATTATTAGGGAAAAATTCTTTATTTTTAAAAGTTCCGTAATTTGAAGGGATTCGGTGTAAAAGTTGCTCACATGAAATCTTGAGAAAATCATGGCATCTTTGATAGATATCTTTAGTAGATCCTGTTGAAATTATTTTGCTTTTGCTTGTCGGTTTATTCAAAAAGATATCCATCAACTACTTTAATAGACAAATAAATACTTGTTAAACTCATGTCAACTTCGAGATTCACACATTTAGGGTAAATTATTTTTTTTTTGAAAGAAGAAATTTTTCATTCTTTCTGCAATTTATACAATGGTCAGCATGATCACTTTGAAAGAGCAAATTAATCCGCTCAAATTCTGCTAAAATTGACAGAATTTAACAACATTGAATTATATCCTTGTATTGATTTAAGTAATGGGATAGTAAGACAAGTAGTTGATTGGAAAGAGAGGAATCTAGGCAGTGGCGAAACGGAGAACATTGGGGCCCCTTGAAAAGTCAGCTTTTGGACCCCAAGCCCTAATAAGTACTTGGCATCAGTCTGGCTTTGGGCCCCGTAGAATCCCTGGGCCCCCGCAATGCGAGGGTGCACGTTACTCCACTGAATCTAGGTCAAAACCTTTAAAAAGGGATTTAATCGGAAGATTTGTATCTCATAATCTCTTTAACTGACAAGTCTTACTTTTGTCATTGTATGTAATTTCTTATAAGTCCAATGCTGCAACGTAAGTTAATTACAAAAATAGATTTTTATTCTTTATTTCAATGCAGTACCCCGTTGATGATAACTATATAATTTACTTAGTTCTATAAGAATTTATCCTTTCACAATTACTTTTCCAGTTAAATATTTATGTAGAAATTCTCTCTAAGACTAATTTTTAAGAATATTATTTAATTAATTTTCATGCTTCTATCGGGATTAGAAAGAATCCATCCCACAATTACTTTTCTTTTACCACTTGCAGTGGAAAGAAGTGGCTGGAGAGGAGACCTCGCTTAAATCGGATCCAATGAGGTTGATTCATGTGACGTCATGACCACGTGATGAGGAGAGCACGTGTCTATATTTTGGTTTGAGGTTGATTCATGTGACGTCATGACCACGTGATGAGGAGAGCACGTGTCTATATTTTGGTTTGAGGTTGATTCATGTGACGTCATGACCACGTGATGAGGAGGGCACGTGTCTATGTTTTGGTTTGTTTCCCGGTTAATTTTAGCCTAACACTTCGTTGCTCGTTCTTGAAATTCAATTTTACATTTAAAATATTCTTTTTGAAATGTCTCATTGCACTGCATATGGATGCACGAATAATAGGAAGAAGGAAGAATGCAAAAGCAGGAGGCGGGGGAGAAGGAGGGGGGAATTACAGCGTTCTTTATCATTTCGAAGAGATGAAGCATATTGCAACTCCATGTTTTCTTTGGGGGACTAGAGTCACATTTTTTTTTTTACAATTTTTTTGAAAAAAATAACTTTTTGGATACTTGTTCCAATACTTTTATTTATGGTTGAAAGTAGCAAAAAGTAGCGGGATCTTCAACTGAAGTAGCAACAGGATAAAAAGTAGCGTAAAGTTTTAAAAAGCAGCAAATTTCGCGAAAAATCGCACGATCTGGCAACACTGCTATCACCTCGGATGTCTTTCACAAGGAGAGCTGCCAGAAACTTATGCAGAAAAGTAATAATAAATTATAGTTTTTAAAAAAACTGAAAAGCACGCTTTTATGTTAAATCTAATTAAAAAGTAAAAAAATAATTCTTAATTCGAATTAAAAATAATTCTTCTTTCTTTCAAATGCACTAGTCTTTTTTTTTTATTTCCATTTTCAGAAAAATTATAGAGGTGTTTATATTATGGTAAGAAATTGCTGACGCAAACGCTTTCGCTTTTATAGGATTGCAATAATCTTTTAGTCGCCAAATCTGGAAACAGTATAATGAATTAGTCACCAAATCTGGAAACGGTATAATGAATTAGTCGCCAAATCTGAAAATCGTTATTTCTGAGGATCCAAATTCGGACAATGGAACAAAATTATAAGATTACTAGCTGCATGGCCCGGCATTGCACGGGCTTTCTCTACTTTGATAAATTTTCCCTTTCCTTCACAAAATCAGCACTTCTAATACTCTTTTTCAAAATAATAATAAAAAAAATGTCTGGGATAAAAAAAAAAGTCCGAAGAATTGGAACTTCACCGCCTGGAGGGAAAAAATGGCAATAATTATGCGTTTTAAGGTTTTTAATTCATATCATTTTAACTAATTGCAACATCAGAACATAAATGGTCAAAATGGATTCCTTGAACATTCCCGATCTTTTGGACCTTCGGCGAGTTTCTGCGTCGTGCGGTTCATGAGAAGACACACCTAGTCGTACGCATAGTCTTATAAATACGTTTGTTTAACTTCGAATTTTAATAGCGTAGATTGTATTGTCATCGGGTCCTTGTTAAGTATGCAAAAGTTCGAATTAATCTGACCTTTTAAGGAGGGTAAAAATCGAGTTCAAAGATTCCTTTACATACAAGTGAAACTTACAAAAGAGTGTTAAAAATAGCTCTACCCTAGAATGCATACAAATTCTGTAACCATAGAATCGAGATATCCTGCGTCGCACTGTTCAGCTACACGAACGGACCACGTAATTTTTAACCATGGTCAAGTGACGTGGACGACACCTGAGCTGGCAACCCCCCTCCCTAACTACCAACCACACCAACGGGAGGACGTTTCTGTAACCATAGAACCTCGACAAAGAAGCCACAGTCCGATCCTATACCACTGATACCGTATCGCGCCAGTAAATGGGTTAAATAAATAAAATTCTTAAGAAAAAAAGTTAGAATAAATCTGTACCAAACAATTACAAAATGGGCTTAAAATGTATTAAACCAAAAACAAAGAATGCTACGAATACATATATAATAGCAGTCACGCACTTTTAAAAGACGTTGTTGCCAGATGTATTGACGCACACATACATATACAACTATTCTAATTATCTTAAAATTATTAAAGTACAAGTACAAATCTAGCAATGAATACAATAAACTATAGTTTAAAAAAACTAAAAAACACACTTTTATGGTTAATCGAACTAAAAAGTAAAAAAATAATTCTTAACAAAGAATAAAACGATTTACGAGAGAATTAATGTCATTGGGGTAAAATCGTGGGGTGCTCTATCTACTCTATTAAAATTCGTAGGTAAGCAAAGGTATCTATGTAGGGATGTAGGAATGTAGCCCGATTTTCTCAGGAACTACAAGACGCAGAAACTCGCCAAAGGTATCAAAATTTCGAGAATGATCCGAGGAATCCGTTTTGACCATTCATATTCCGATATTCCAATTAAATAAAAAGATATTAATTAAGAACTTTAAAACGCATAGTTATACTCGTGGGGCCATCTGCAGAGAATTGGAAAGATCATTTAAAAAAATTTTTAGTGGAAAGAAAAAGGTTAAAATTAAAATAAGATATCAAAATGTTTTTATCAAATCGGCTCTTTTTTTAATGTTTTTTTCAGTATATATATATAAATATATATATATATATATACATATATGTCATGATTTTTAAGACAGAATCAGATTAAAGTTAGAAAAGTGAAAAGACGACCTTTATTCTTTCATTTGTACATCTGTTCTGACACCGAGAGCAGGGAGGAAAAACACGCCATGGTGGTGGTTTCAAGTGGATAACACTTGAAAAACATATGGTAAGTATCGCTGCTTTGAAGAGGGTGCTTGCAAGTTAATGCTGACATATGTTGACTATTAAATCTAACGATCTGGAATTAGACATGTTTATTGGCTAGGCCATATGTTCGGAAGAAATAAATGGGTGATATTTTTGATACTTGAAGGTGGGAACTGAGAAAGATGAGTCAAGTGCTAGATAGGGAATTTAATTTTTAATCTAATTTAATTATCCTTACATTTTCCCCCAATTTTAAAAGGAGTCATGGCGTGGTTTTTTTCTCTCTTTACAAACTTAATCAATTTTCAATAAACACAAAACAATACATAACATTATTTAGAAAGACATATTAAACACAGTAGAAATATTTAAGCAATAGTAATACTAAAATCAAAAAGCAATACAATAAACGAAAAAACTATAACAACAAACACAGTAAGGACACTTCCAAATATTAATTGATAAAAATGAATTTCCATACATATAAATGAAGATTAGCTTGTTCAAATATATTCGACATCTAGAATAAGAGCTCGTGTTTCCTCCTATTCCTTCATAATAATAGATTCGTATTATAGCTGGTAGATATTTTCAAAAAAATTATGTTGGAAAATAATATATCAAACAATAAGATAGTAAATATAAAAATACATGAAATCACACAAATGTTAAAATAATAATTTTGTATAAAAATCTACTCTGGTGCCATCGTAGTAATACCTTATATTGTTACACACATTTTGCATATATGAAATACATTTTTTAAAAAGATAAAAAAAATATAGACACTAATAAAATGAAATTATTAATAATATGAAAACGGTGTATAACACACAACTTCTATGCACTATCCAACACAATAAACAATGTTTTATTTCATATGCATTATAAAATATAAAAATTATAAGAATATAAGAATATAAGAGCTCTTTTTTATTATTTTGAGTCGGAAAAGTGGACTCACTTCAATAATAACTTTTAGTATTTCTGAAAATTTTTCACAATATTCATTGTAACTTAATATCGCATGCAATATTTTGAATATTTCCGTAACCTTCTAAAAATACGTTTCATAGACAAAAATTCTTGAGTTTCTCTTGCATCACACATTCACTAATGAAACTGTATCACCTTACTTAATTTTGAACACATCTCTCTGAGAAATCTGCGTCATCAACTCACAGATGTTCAGAGATGCTGATAAGAAACAATGAGAGGTGTACATATCAAACTGAACAAGTTTGTCCTCATAATGTTTCGAGACATATACAAAATTATAATGATTGTATTCTCGCTTATCCACTGTATAATATCCAAAATAAGCTTCAAGTTATTAAATTAATTTTAATTTTAGATAAGGAAAATTTTAAGAAATAGTGAATCCTGATATATGGCCGGTATATCAAAACACACAATTTAAAAATTAAAAAAAATTAAATGACATGCAATAAGATTACTGCTGAATAAAATAATTAACAAAACAATTGAATTCAATGGAGAAAAAAGAATACAACTTGACTTTACTTTTGTTTCTTATAAAAATCAATATCTCTAGTATTAGTTCTCTCATTAGTCATTTTTCTAAAAACTTAATTTATATCTTTCACTTTAAAACACCAATTTCTATCATAACTCTTAACTCATTCGACATCTTAAGATAAAATTATGAGAAGTATATTAAAATTTCTCAAAATTTTGTATGACTAAACCTATGTACTTTGTTTTCTCAATCAAAATATAAAGAAAATATCTCATTTATAACACAACTATATTATAAAAATTAAATACCATACCATATCATATCATATATTATTCTTTTTCGCAAAGTTCTGTTCAGCAAAACTCAGTTATTTCAATGTTACTAAAATTGGAAGTATACAATTTAACTGACCTCCACTTTGCAACGGCGGAACTCCTTGGTGAACATTAATCCAGATGCTGTTGTCACGTTATTTCACTAGTAAAATTTAATTTATTTATTTTTCTTTCAATGTTGGTACTTCACTATTATTATATGGTGGTCAAATTCACAATATTACCGTGCAGACTTTCCGGCGAAGAAGATTTTTTCCTTTTATTTTTCTGGCGAAAGGGAGTGACGTCTTTCATCACGGGGGAATAAGGGATTCACACTTCTCTTCTTTTTTTTCCTCCATTAGAATGTCTCTTCCATTCACGGTAAACTGGATGGCCTCTTCAGCAAAGACAGAATATCATTCGGCGGTAAACACTGCATTCTTCTCGGTGTTAAGAGCGATGTTCTTCCGAGGATTATTAGCGCGGTTTTCTTTTTTTTCCGTATCATTTTTTATTCCGGCAATCTGACGTCTTCATATATAGACATACGGTGCATTCGGTGTTCCGTCAAATTCTCCATTTCATTTATTACCGCAGTTGGCGTTTGTTTTTATATTACAATTATTTTATAAAAAAGATTAGTTTTTTACGTTAAGATTTGAAATCCATTCGCAGATAAAAAATCCTGCCGGCTTTAATTCTGTCATGATTTTTAAGACAGAATCAGATTAAAGTTAGAAAAGTGAAAAGACGACCTTTATTCTTTCATTTGTACATCTGTTCTGACACCGAGAGCAGGGAGGAAAAAACACGCCATGGTGGTGGTTTCAAGAGGATAACACTTGAAAAACATATGGTAAGTATCGCTGCTTTGAAGAGGGTGCTTGCAAGTTAATGCTGACATATGTTGACTATTAAATCTAACAATCTGGAATTAGACATGTTTATTGGCTAGGCCATATGTTCGGAAGAAATAAATGGGTGATTAATTTGATACTTGAAGATGGGAACTGAGAAAGATGAGTCAAGTGCTAGATAGGGAATTTAATTTTTAATCTAATTTAATTATCCTTACACACACACATATATATATATATATATATATATATATATATATATATATATATAGGCCAGGGATGGTGAACCAGTGGCACGCGTACCATTAAAGGCACGTGACACAACATTTTTGGCACGCCAGGGATCAAAATGGTTTGCATTTCATTTCGAAGTTTACTATGAACTATTACAATCAAACGCGAGTGATCGGTCGCGAAAAGCACACTCATTTGTTATTGCCTTGTCTTAATTACGTCGTAAACTACAAATACTAGCGATGCAAAGTTTGTCTACTATAGCATAGTCACTTTCATTTACACAACTGTACTTTTACCCGAATTTTATTTACGGTTTTTAACTGTTATTTAACATGACTAGTTCAGCAACAGAACAAAAATTGTAAGATAGTAGGTATAACAGAATTTCAAATTTGGTGAACCGAGAAAAACATGGCATTATTAGTCAAGGCGACAAAGCGGTGTGTGTTTTATGTTCTGGAATAGTGGTATGCAGAGCATCTGTAAAGCGGTATTTTGAAACAAATCACATACATTCTTGTCAAAAAGAGTGAACCACAGCAAAAATAATGAATCGCATAGAAACCGTTTGGCAGATGACTCAAATTAAACATGTATTGTACAAAAAGCAATATCTTGCAATCCTAATATAAGTTATTTGTCATCTAATCTGCAACAACAAAGTCACACAAATGTTACTTCCATTTGAATTACACGCACAACTAAAAATTTATAAATGTACGTGAAAAGGTATTTTTTCGTAGTAAATACAGTTTTGTGTTGATAGTATTCATTTAATTTTTTTCTTAAAATTTGACGGGACGTTTATACCTCATTAAACATATCTTTAGAAAAAATGACACGTTGATGCATAAAGGTTCGCCACCCCTGATCTAGGCTTTCCCCCATACTGTTTTTTTTTCTAACTTATATATATTTATATGTTTAAGCAAACATTAAAACGTTCAGAAAAAAGCAATCGTTTCAATAGCTATCTGTAAATTTTTCTTTTATTTATTACTTATAGAAATTTGAATTTTATAAATATATATATATATATATATATATATATATATATATATATATGTTTTTTAAAAGGATTATTTCTATTATTTCATTACTAAAGGAATTCTTTGTTAATTAAAAGGTACATCTCAGGGAGCCCCGTGTTGTCACTTAGGTCGGGTCGAATTACAGATTCGGATCCGAGAATTCCAGAAAACCTGGGAATTTCACATTCTTAACAATATGCAATACCAATGCATGCTAGGCATTGATTTTATGCAGGAGTCCAAATTGACTTTAGATTTCGATCAGAAATCTCTGATCATTCCAGATGACCAAATTAAGCAGTTGCCAAAAGTGGAAAAGCCGGTCGAGATTGATCTATCAGATACAAAGCTCGGTGAAGGGCAAAAGCAAAAATTAAAGGATTTATTTAATGATTTTAAAGGGCTATTTTCAGACCAGCCGGGATTAACTCATGTGTTATACCATGAAATCGATACTGGGGACAAGGGACCGGTAGTGTCAAGACCCTACCGATATGAAACAGTCAAACAAGGAATAATCGATTATCACATTGGGAAAATCTTACCGGAGGGTTCAATTTGTCCTATTCAATCCCCATACGCGTCACCGGTGGTTTTAACGCGCAAAAATAATGGCCTTCCTCCAGATTCTCCAGAGGCGTATCGATTCGCGATTGACTATCGCAAACTAAACGCCATCACTAAATACCCGCGATATCCTTTACCGGTGATTGATGATCTAATCACAAATATTCCGCATACCGCAGTGTTTCTCAAATTGTGGGGAGCGCCCCCTGGGGGCGCGATGACCTTACGAGGGGGGCGCGAGCATATCAAAAATAAAAGATTTAAAAAATAATTAGTTTACTGGAATGAATTAAAACAAAATACTTTCAGACATAATAAAAAATGCACTTTTACTCTGATATAATTTATAGGCGCGCGCGCGATATTAAGTCAGCAAAAATAAAAACTTCTTCAATACCTAATTAGCTATCTTTGATCCTATAACCAAATAAAAAAACTTTTATTTGATTTGCTGTAATCCCATGATGAGAGATTTTTTATATACCTTTTTTTTAACCTAACATACTACTCTTTCAGAGAAAAAACAGATCCCAGACCCAGAATCGAAAAAATTTAGGAACATAAAAAATTCATCACTGTCATTATTTTTGAAATACTGCACATTATAGCTGTAATCTGTTTGACCTTCTAAGTTATTGGTACAGTTAGTTATGACCCCTCTCTTATGTGTTCTCTGTTGCGCTTTTTTCCATGCAAAAGAGTTTTATGATATTTGGAAAACCATGGAGAGCACACACACACACACAAGTACATGAAGGATTACTTGGCCAAGACATATTTTTATAAATATTCTCAACATATAAAGCATAACGAAAAACTTTCACACAATTTTTTAGCTGTAACATACATATTATCATAATGAATATACTTTTTAACCGGAAGTGGTCGCGCGGGACACACAGATTACGAAATCGTTAATTCTGGCAAAACTATTTATTACCAAAGAAAAATTGAAAAGTCCTTGAAAGTAGGTAAAAACTTTCTCTAATTAAATTATTCACTTGAATCATGATTTGTATCGTGTACAATAAAATAATTATAAAAAAGGATTGGGGTGACTCAATAACCCCAACCGTATCGAGTGCGCGCCTGCTCCCGGGTTAAAACATGTTGAAGTCTTTTCGCTTTAAATATTAAAAATAATACAATTATTCTTCATCTCGATATTTTATATTATTGATCATTATTTAACATCAGTGGCGCACACAAAGGGGGTCGGACCCCCCCAAAGCCCTTGATTTTTTTCAGATTGATTATAATTCTAAGTTTATAGTACGCAAAATTTAATTAAGTATTTGTTATTAATGATTAATTTTATTAATTAATGCTAATTATTTATTCAAGAATTAGTTTTTTACTGTGTTTCGTTCCCGAAAATCGACAAAATCAAAAGGAACCTGATACAAGATTGGTGAACTTTCGTCCCCGGAACCCTCCTTGAAAAATTCCTGTGTGCGCTACTGTTTAACATCAATTATAAATGATAATTCTGTGAGGCTTAAAATTACAATTCGCTTAAAACTATTATAATTTGAGCAACCATTTTAAAAAAATCATTTTACGTTTTGTAAACATTGTCGAGCACTTGGCTTTGCTTCCCTTACAATTCAGCTATTATATCAATAATGTTTTATTTTCTTATAAATGAACTCGTGCAAAGAGCGGGCACTTCAGCCGGTATACTTTTATTTTATAAGTGCTGCACAGAATATTTTATAACTAATTAATTAATACTAAATTAAGAACAAGTTTAATAAGTATTAATGACGCCCATGAGCTTGTCTTATAAAGCAAAGTTTTTATGAGGAATGCTTATGATTAGAAATTGACCCTCTGAGTTCTTTTTCTATATTTAGCAGATATCTATATTTTGTCTTCTAAGCAGCTACCGCATTTTGGAATATGTTCAATTTAAAAATTAGAGAAAGGAAAAATAACATAATAATTATCCTATTATTTTATTTATTTATGTAGGATTTTCCCTTTGAAACATTTGTAAAAAGGTTGAGTGATATCCTTTTCAGAGGACCATAAATCTCAATTTGATTTATTACTGCATTCCGAAGCAGCGCCACCTAGTGAGCTTTCGTAGCTCCGGCTTGAATAATTTTTCGGCAGAGGCCAACTAACTACTGCTTGATCAACACATCACGTCTATCGCATTTCCGCGCCCAACGCGGCACCGCCAGTCCTAACGTCCAATAATGAGAAAGGTTCATTTCCCCGTCTTCTAAAGGTATTACTCAACTTTTAATTAACTTAATTCCTGCATTTCTTTCTATTTGTAATTATCTTTTTTTTTTGTAAATATTTTCCTTTTAACTTTAAATAAATTCTCTCTTTTACTTAAAAGAAGTATTCGTGTTTTAATGACTTAGATTCATTTAATTCATCACTCACCCTTAAATACTTACCCCTAGACAAACCACCTACGCCAATCTAAAATCCCACCTTCTGAAGAGTCTGATTTTTATTCGAAGATTTATTCGGACTCCCACAGAAATAATTGGGGGATCGCCTGGGATTTGATTTCGAAAATCTTCTCTAAATAATAAGTTGATAACCTTCTCTCTTCTTTAAAAAAAAGCCCATTTTTGGCTGCACGCCTAATTTATAAACGGACTGAATCGAAAATGCGGATTGCCTCTCATAACATACTAACATTTAGGTGCATGAAACAAAACGACTCCCGAAGACATCAACCACGTTATTTTCTGCCGTGTACAACTACAAGAGTTTCACAAGTCCAGTGAACACATCCAGGAGCCTTTGAGTTTATTTTCAAGTAATTAATCACACGTCGTCAACTGTATCAGGTACTTTTTATATTGTTCTTCAAAAGGAAAAAATCTAAAAGAATACGTGAGTCAACGTTAATTTGATTATGAAAAATTGTTGTAGTCGATTTCATGAAGTAATTTATATTTTTAAATATCATGTGTGTTTTTCTGAAATACTATTTTTCTATGTGTATAGAAATCGTATCAATTAAAATTTTCTACAAGTATATCTTTTAAAATATTAAGAAAGTCGTACGTAAAATATTCAAGTCTTTATTTCATTTATTAACGAATCGCATTGAATTTCATGTATGTGTGAAAAGTTTTCGTTTCTTCAGTTATGTCATCGACCTTGAACTAAGAGATTAATGTTTCTCCCATTCCTAAACATTTCTATTTGGAAGCAATCGTAATTTCAATGACTCATATAGTGTTAACATTTCTCTTGAAGCTGTTTAGTAATTAATTATTTTTTATGAGTATTCTAGAAATATATTTTGAAAGAATATGCTATGTTTTTTAGAATTGATGAAGGATCGTGTATAATCTTATTTTAAATGATGCATAATATCATTCAATATATAAGTATTTTGAGTTCATTTTTGACAGAATTATTATGCTGAAACATGTGTTTATCCTTTAAATTTGCTGATGAGATCCTAAAAAGATTTTATTTTTATTAGTGTAATAAAAATATATATGAGATTTTTCTTAATTGAATAACTTCTAATTGTTTGCTTTTTTCAGCAAAGAACTTTATATTCCTTAACTTTTTCATATCGCAATTAATTTAATCACTGTTTCTAAACAAGATTTATATTTATTTTTTCTTTCAAATTCTTTTTGCATTTGTTATAACGAAATCAGAGAACTGATATATCAAATGGTTTAAAAAAAAAAGGTTTTGTTTTTAGTTGAAATTAATAATTTGACTATTTTAAATTAAGCATTACGTATTTTAGCTCGCATTGTTGTCTTTACACGTTACTGGTTTAAAATATTTCTAAATGAATAGAATTTGAATATTTCAATGTATATTTAGTGTATTTTGATGCAATATCATTTTAACTTGAGAATTTTTGTAAATGCAAACGAGAATTGCCAATAGCAACATCATTGTTTTTGTTTGAACGCGTAACAATTTTGTTTATTCCTTTGGTTACTATCTAAACTTATATTTAAATTTTAAAATGGCGTATCTTGGCAAAGGTCGACGCGAAGATTAATTTGTCTTAGCCACGGAATTAAATTTAAAATTCGATAAATCAATGACCATCGCCACACTTAAAGATCTAATTATTAGTAGTGAAGATTTTATGACTAAGAACTGACCAAAAACATACATTCAACGATTGTTGAGGATCGCAAAGCCAGAGAAGAAAATTTACGCATTGAAGAGCAAAAAGAAAAATTACGCATTGAAGAACGAGAAGAAAAAATTACGCTTCGAACAATTGAGGTTAGATGAGCAAAAACGCAAAGATGAGTTTGAGTTGGAAAAGTTAAGAATCCAAACACAATCCAAGTTAGGCGCTGATACATCCAAAGAAAGTGATACTAAGTTTCTCGTCAAAGAAATTTCAAAGTTTATACATCGTTTTGATTTGAAAGAAGACATCAGTCTTTATCTAAAATTATTTGAACGTCAAGCGCAGAGATTAAATATTGATCAAGAAAACTGGGTTTCTCATCTGTTAGGCTTGTTACCGACGGAAGTATCTCACATCATAGCGAGAGAGCCTGACGATAAAGCTAACTCTTACGAACACGTTAAAGATTTACTGCTGAAACGCTTTAAACTAACTCCAGAAAAGTTTCGACAACTATTTGTTACTCACCAAAAGCATCTGAAAGAACATGGATTGATTTTTACCATGAGTTAAACACTTACTTCAACGGATGGATAGATGGATTGAAGATAGATACTTTCAACAAGTTATCAGATCTAATCATAACAGATCAACTCAAACGAAAAACTCCTTTGAATTTAAAGAATATTATCTTGATGAATGGGCAAATATGAACTCCCTGTTCAATTAGCAGAAAAACTAGAAGAATTCGAAGACTTTAAAAGGACTCTGAAACAAAAATCGAGTGGTCCAAATGTGAAGAAACAAGAATTCAGATTCACAGAAAAGAATCGCAGATATGAATCACCAGGAAAATTCAGAGTATAACAAGGAAGATAAGAAGTTTCCAGCGTCAACGAATTACAACAAACATTACGAAGCCCCTGTCACCAAGTACGAATCTGTTCAAAGATATCAAGACAGCGCAGAAAGGGTATTACAACAAAAATTACGAGAAACACTCAAATCACAATGCTTCCAAGCATGCTCAAACAAACTATTCAAAATCACAGAAATTCAAAGAACCTCCAAAAGAAACTTGCACACCCATCGTTAAGGAAGGTTTACGTACTAAAGAGAGATTTTTTGAAAGGTGAAAATCACGGCGCTCATAGACAGTGGTAGTACCGTAAGTTTGCTTCGAGAAAACACAAGCAGAAGAATAATGGATCCAACGAAATTATCGAAGAACAAGATGCTTCTCACAGGTATTGGTGAAGCACAAGTGACAACTATCGGTTCCTTTGAACATGAGTTCCAAATAGATGATGAAAATTACTCGTTAACTTGGCATGTTGTACCGACTGATAAATTAAAATTCGAAGCAGTTATTGGATCAGATCTTTTTTAGGAACAAGCATCGATAAGTTTTACTAAAGAAGGAGTTAAATTCAACAAATATGAGAATCATGCACAGCTTATGCAAATATCTGCTGAAAATCTTCAAGAAGAACTAGACCTACGTCATGTTCAAAATCGTCAAATCAAGAAGGAACTTGAAAAGTTAATTCAAGACTACAAGCCAGAAAAAACAGCATCTACTGACGTCACAATGATGAGAATTATTTTAAAAGACGAAGAACCAGTCTGTCAACCTCCTCGTCGACTAGCTTTCACAGAAAGACAAGAAGTAAAGAAACAGATAGAAGAATGGCTCAACGAAGGCATTATACGTCCGAGTTCTGCGGAATATGCAAGTCCAATCGTAATGGTAAAAAAGAAAGATGGATCTTCGAGAATGTGCATTGACTACAGAAAATTGAATCAGAAGCTTGTGAAAGATAAATTTCCGTTACCTATCATCGAAGATGTTTTAGACACTTTGCAAGAAGCAAAGGTATATTCTACATTAGATTTACGCAATGGTTTCTTTCACGTCGATGTTGACGAAGATTGCAGAAAGTATACATCCTTTATCGTCCCAGATGGACAATTTGAATTCAACAAAGTTCCTTTCGGACTAAGCACAAGTCCGGGAGTTTTTCCAACGCTACGTATCAAGTATATTTAGAGATCTTACTCGGAAAGGAATTGTAATCAGTTATTTAGATGATCTCGTCATTCCAGCGAAAAACGAACAGGAAGGTCTCGAAAAACTTAAAATTATTTTTGAAGTCGCAAAGAAATACGGATTAGAAATTAAGTTCAAGAAGTGCCAATTCTTAAAAAAAGAAAATTGAATTTCTAGGTCACATTGTAGAAAGCGGAACTATTAAACCATCTCCCACGAAGACACTAGCTGTCCGAAAATTTCCAGAACCAACAACAATAAAACAAGTACAAAGTTTTCTTGGTTTAACTGGATATTTCCGCAAGTACATCAAGGATTATTCAAAGATAGCTAAACCACTTAGCGATTTAACAAGAAAAAAAAAACCTTTGTTTTCGGGATTCAACAAAAGAAGCATTTGAAAAATTGAAGAAAATCATGTCGGAAGGCCCAATCTTGCACCTCTACAAGTATGGAAGAAAAACAGAACTGCATACAGACGCCTGTAAACAAGGGTACGGCGCAATTTTGTTACAAGAAGCAGAAGATGGAAAGTTACATCCCGTTTACTACATGTCGAAAAAAACAAATACAGCAGAAGAAAAGTATGACAGCTACGAATTAGAGGTACTAGCAATTATCAACGCATTAAAGAAGTTTCGTGTTTATCTTTTAGGAAAACCCTTTAAAATAGTAACTGACTGTTCAGCATTTCAGAAGACTATGCAAAAAAAGGAGCTAATTACTCGCATAGCCAGATGGGCGCTTCCATTAGAAGAATTCGATTATGAAATAGAGCACAGAGCTGGAAGTCGTATGAAGCACGTCGATGCTCTTAGCCGATATCCCGTAATGATGGTATGCAATGATACATTAACTTCAAAGCTTAAAAACGCACAAGAGGAAGATGACAACATCCAAACATTGAAATCACTTCTAGAGAAGCAAGAATCAGAAGAATTTTTTGAGCGAAATGGTATACTCTACAAGTACTTAAATGGTCGAGAATTAATTGTAACACCTAAAGCAATGCAAGCTGAACTAATTAAATTGATTCACGAAAATGGTCATTTCTCAGTAGGAAAAACAGAAGAAATTGTGAAACAGGAATTTTTTATCCCAATGATTGATTGAATATTAACGTCGCACTGTTCAGCTACACGAGGGCTTTTGGCGACGGACCACGTAATTTTGAACCATGGTCAAGTGACGTGGACGACACCTGAGCTGGCACCCCCCTCTCCTAACTACCACACCACACCAACGGGAGGACGTTTCAGCTCTCGACAGATTTAACGTGCATCGCTGCCCTACACGGCGGGTCTTTAGTGGTACTGGGCTCGAACCTGTGACAAAGCAAGCCACAGTCCGATACCTATACCACTCGGCTACCGCGGCCACATTTTTTATCCCAAATTTATATCCAACGTCGTTAAAAAGTAATAATTAATTGTGTTCCATGTATCTTAGCTAATAAGAAAACTGGCAAAAAGGAAGGGTTTTTGAATCCTATTTCTAAGGAAAGCATTCCTTTAAGTACGTACCATGTTGACTTCAATGGTCCTTTACCCTCCACAAACAAAAGTTATCAACACATTTTCACCGTAATAGACGCATTTACCAAATTTACTTGGCTATATCCCGTCAAAACTGTATCTGCTGAAAGTGCCCCTCGAAAAATTAAAACAACAGCAGAAGACCTTGGTAATCCCATCAGAATTATCTCTGATAGAGGTTCAGCGTTCACTTCAAAATTATTCAACGACTACTGTGATGAAGAGAACATTCAACATCTACAAATAGCAACAGGTGTTCCTCGAGAAACGGACAAGTTGAACGAATTCATCGAACTTTGATTCCAGTTCTCACCAAACTATCATTAGACGACTCAACGAAATGGTACAAATACGTCGACAAATTACAGAGAATACTAAATAGTACTATAAGTCGCAGTACAAAATGGACACCATTCGAACTATTAGTGGGAATCAAAATGCGTAACAAGGAAGACATCCTAATCAAAGACTTACTTCTAGAAGAAATGGCGAAAGAATTACTAGAACAACGCGAATTTTTAAGAAACGATGCAAAAAAAGAACATCGAAACCCTACAGTCTGAAATAGAAAGACGTATAACAGAAGAAGAAAGAAAGCTTCGTTATACAAAGAAGGTGATTTAGTTGCCATCCAAAGAGCCCAATTTGGAGCTGGACTGAAACTAAGACCAAAGTTCTTAGGCCCTTACAAAGTAACAAAAGTTAATTCCAAGGATAGGTATGAAGTGGAAAAGGTTGGTCAGCACGATGGACCGAACTCAACCACCACCTCTGCTGATTTGATGAAACTTTTTATGCTTAATTGAATTTTTTATATTAGTTATTATTTTTAATTTTTCTCATATCTCTCTTGAGAAATTAATAGATGTTCTATGGTAACACTCGTTTCCATTAATCATTTTATATTCGCTTGTAATATTTATTATATTTTCGTATTATTTATTATCTTCTATTGATGCGAAGCATTTTTATGGTTTAGTTAATTGTAGATCACAACATGGAATATTTTGTTTTTATATGCTTATTTTAGGTCCGAATTGTGAACATTAGGTATACATCTTTTCATCTGTAATATTTTTATTTTATTATCTTTTTTATTATTTGTCTTTATTACATTCATATTCCAATAATCATCAAATTTATAGTTGTAACTAAAAATAGTTTGTATTTAAAGTACTTTTCAAGCTCTAACATTTTGTAAGAGCTGAGAGACCAGCTCTGTCAGAGAGGGTGATTCTGTAGATTTTCCCTTTGAAACATTTGTAAAAAGGTTGAGGATATCCTTTTCAGAGGATTCATAAATCTCAATTTGATTTATATTACTGCATTCCGGAAGCAGCTAAATCATAGTGAGCTGTAGCTCCGGCTTGAATAATTTTTCGGCAGAGCCAACTAACTACCGCTTGATCAACACATCGCGTCTATCGCATTTCCGCGCCCAACGCGGCACCGCCAGTCCTAACGTCCAATAATGAGAAAAGGTTCATTTCCCCTCGTCTTCTAAAGGTATTACTC